>CAJNDT010000227.1:0-232500 GCA_905221615.1 Symbiodinium sp. CCMP2592
TTCAGTGATTCCAATCTCAGATGTCTGCAAGTACGTATTATTCCAGTACATTCAATACTAACGGGTTGTTGAATGATGGGGCTAATTCTCTCCCATGGTTCACAAGCTTTTGGGTGCTCAGGGGCTCCCTGTGCTGCAGACGGAGCACAGGCAAAAAAGCGCCGCAGAGTGATGATCATGCTCAAGCAGCGCCGGCACTGCTGGAGGCACATACCGACGACTGTGCTGCAACGTGTTGGATTTCAAGGTATCGACGGAATATGCTACCACCTGACATAGTAGCACTGACAACTCGAAGTTTAAAAAATCCCACTTTCACTAAGTTAAATGCCTGCGCGGTTGACTCGCAAGTTTCATAAGTTTCAACCTCGGCATCCGCCAGGATACAACGAGTGTAACCTTGTGCTGACGAGTTGCTTTACTGGTCACTAGCTGGCCTCAGTCCGAGTCGCTGGAAGCAGTGCTCCTCGTAGAACCACGCGCAATTACAGTATCTGCTAAGCTGTGCTGACCCGTTGTGTGGCTGCAGTAGTTCATCTTCCACTACCACCCATTAACCCATACGACACCTTACAGTTGGTATACAGCACAACGTGGGGAGGCACTGGGTCGACGACCCTAACATCCACTCGAACCACCCTGTGCGCTCAACAAGCGAAACCGTTTTCGTTTGCCTTCCCGACTGCATGGCTATTGAAATGTCCTCAGTTGACAGCGGTCGCGGCCAGACTGAAAGCGATAATACATGCTACAAGCCAGCAGGGCAAGACGATCGGACAACGGGCAAGACTCTACCTGTAGCAATGTTAATTGCAATGCATAAGCGCCCTCGACTGCTCAACTTCCCGTTGCGCGCGGGAGTCATGTCTTTGCAGATGTTAGCCTGGATACGAAAGGCATCGTCCGAACATGCCCTGCAACTAGCTAGCCTTCGGAGATTCCCACGAGTTGCAGGCCAGAAGCAATAACCCGATGACGGTGCTGCTACTCTCGAAAATACCGTATGACCTCACAAGGATCAAAGTGCATTCAGATCCTTGCCAAGCCTGCGACCCACAAAAAGTTTGCATCGGTCCCCGAGTGCATGTACCTGTGACCTATGTACACCCAGACCTAAGGGACAACTTAAAAGGTTGCACTTAAACAGTTGATGACGAGGCTGTCAGCGACGTCCGCTTCTTCTTCGCTTTGAAGGTTCTTGCAAGGGATCCCTCAGCCACTTGTGCGAGTCTTGCCGGAACTTGATGTAGCGTCCATCGCAGTCAGTGTCAAAATTACGCTCGAAGCGCTTGAAGGCATGGAAGTCACCTTGAAATCGGACTCGGACCTTGATCTCACCCTGTGTGTATTGCTGAAACTTCTTCAAGACCCAGAGGCGTCGATTGTCTGCCGACCAGAGGACAGAGCGTCCTCGCGAATCTTTCTTCCTGATGACGTCGAGAACGAGGAATTTTGCAGTCCTGGGGTCAACTTTCTTCTCGTGGAGGTCTCGGACGAGGTCTTCACACTTGCGGCCACATCGGAAGTAAGAGCCGCAAGTTCGCTGGGAAAATCGCAACTCCCGGACCGGAACTTCACGCTCAAGGTGAAAGTCAGAGGAGCGGTGTCCCGAAAAGCTCAGGCGAAGGGAAGTCTCGTCTGCCGATTTTCGTGGAGGTTCAGCCGGTTCGCTCGGCCGGCGCATGTCGGCTCGGCCTTTGGCTTTTCGGCTTCCAGACCACAGCTTCTTCCCGTGCAATTTCAGGAACCTCGATAGCTTCATCTTTTGCGCTCTCAAACGCGCAGTGGCCCGCTTCTTCGAGGTTTCCAAAGGCTCGGACTTTGGCCACAGGCGACCAATGAGACTGGCCATGTCCTCGTGCGAAAACTCGGCCTCGGCAGGCTCGGCGGGCTCGGCGGGCTCGGGCATATCGTTCTCTTCAGTCTCCGCAGTGTCCGACTTGCCCTCGACTGAGTCAGACTTGCTCGCATCTGCACTCGGTGGCAACGACTCGCCAGCTTCCGTGCTGCCATCCATGTCTGGCACGTCCTCCGCTTTCTCAACACGTCTCTTCTTCTGCGTCCCATCACAAAGGTGGCAGAAGTCACAGGACTTGCCTCTCTTGCACCCAGTCTGCAAGAACCGACATGGCCGGCAGCTGTCCTTGTAATGCCAAGTCGAACCCACGCTTGGGAGCTCTTCGCTCCCGAGTCGCTGCACCCAGGTTTCTGCCAAACTCTGGATGCTGGGACCTCGCCAGAAGAAGACTGTCTTGTCTGGAATCTGGAATGGACTCTACAATCCGTGTGGGGGGCTCAAGTTGCAGACGTGGCACAGCTCTGGTTTTCGTGCGGCACTGGCATGGACTCCGCCTGTGAAAGGACTCACACTTCTTGACCGCCTGATTAGCTGACCTGGACCCTGAGCCTGATTGTGTTGCAGAAGCAGAATGCATGGTCTATACGTCACATGCCCGAGATCGTCGGCCGAGCAGCATCGCGTGCTTCGGCTGCTTCTTTTCCTGGCCTTGGTACGATGCGGTGTGGCTGAAAACGCAACCCTCTCTGCTGGTCAAGCGGCTCGTGGGGTGTCTCCTGCCAGGTCATTTCAAAAGACGAGGGCGGAGACTGACCACCGGATCCGCTCCGCCTTCTCGCTTCCTTTGCTCTTGTCTTTCTCACAGCTCTGGTCTCCTTCAGGTAGGTAGCCAAACCCGGGGCATTCCCCCTCAATGCCACTCAGCCAGGCTAAGCGCCCCGGCCTCTTTCTGGACATCGCGGATCCGTCCACATGAGCTCCACTTTTCCCAGCAGTGTGGCTGGCAATAGATGTCTCCCTCCAGCATGCTCAAAAAGCAAGTGGTCCCTGAGCTGCGACCTCCCTCAAACACGTCTACGCTCGTTCTCTCACTGATGACCTTTGATGGCTCAAACTGTTCAGGCAAGTCTCTCTTCCACGAGCACATCCACAGACTTGGACACTTGGGGGTAGAACAGTTTGCATGTCGAGGCTTCTTGGTTGACTTGCACGACGAAGGGTTGCTCAAGGCGAGCAGCTTCTAGCTGTCTCACAACGTGATGCTCTTCTACAGCAATCGGCAAATTCGTGAGCAACACTTGCTGGCAAACTTGTCGTCTGATGGCATAATGCGGGTGAGTGATCACGGGTATTTTCGCTGGAGGCATGGGAGGCTCCGGCGGCTCCGGAACCTTCAAAGCGGGTTCCGCTTTGACCGGCTCTGGTGGCTCCGGCACCAGGACTTTCACGTACTGGGCCTTGCGCTCGGCGGCGGCGGGCCGAGTCCGAGGGGGTGTGAAGACGGCCGGAGCCGAAGCCTTCGGCCGGGACCGGGTTGGCGTCACCGGTTCCGGCACTTTGCGAGATGGAACCGAGGCCCAACCGCCGCGCGGAGGAGATGGAGGAACTGCTGGCTTCGCTTTGCAATGCAGTGGAAGCACCGATTCCGATCGCCATATCGGCATCGGCTTGATGGGACTGGGAAAGGGCCGTGCGATCTGCCGAGTCCTTGGCAAGGGAGAGACACACCAAAGGACAGTCTCTGACAAGCGAACGAGCAAACAGTGCACTCGATTTAGGAGTCAAGATCACGGAGCTTCCAAGATCGACGCAGGTTGGGGCTGATTAATGCATTGGGTTGATACCAGGAGTACAGACAGATAGGATAGGCGAACGGCTGGCCAGACATGTTGACAGGCAGCTAGCAGCTAGGCGAAGAAGACAGACCAGCAACAAGCAAGCCGATCGAC
Organism: Symbiodinium sp. CCMP2592; assembly: GCA_905221615.1. Lineage (NCBI taxonomy): Eukaryota > Dinophyceae > Suessiales > Symbiodiniaceae > Symbiodinium > Symbiodinium sp. CCMP2592. The sequence goes on from CAJNDT010000227.1 coordinate 3,748, forward strand.
ACAGCGCATCGGGCCGAGGTGCGGTCGATCGGCGAACTGCATGTATGCCATGGCACAACTAAGGCTTAAGCACCTGGAACTAAATCTTGTGCTCGATGACTGCCCGAAGGTCTCTCCATTTGTATCCGAGTACACACACTTTCCTCCTCATTCGTAACATCGCATCGTGTCCGGAGGGCATAATATGGCCATAATGGCATCTTGAAGCCCAAGGCCTGCGGCACTCTACACTTTGCAGAATTCAGCGTCAGCATGCCTTTCGCGCACTGTCATTAATCTTTTTCGGGAATGCCCTCCTCGAGAGCCGCCTGAATCTGTACACAGATCCGGAGCTTGCAAACCAACGTCGGAACGAACGCCTTCAATGAACACCTTGACAGTAGATGGTTGAAGAATCGTCATGCTGCGTCGCGCGGAGGCCACGCCAGAACATGTTAGAACTGGCTGGGTGCTTATCGGTCCATGGAAAGTACAGTCAGTGAGTCTGTGCGAGCCAGTCTGCTGTGCCACGCCCAGAAAACCCTCTGAAAACATTAAGTGGGTGATAGTTGGAAGAGAGCCTGTCGGACATCGACACTCATGCGTGGGCGTTCCAAGTCACTCTTGATGTGGACAGCTTCGCATGCCAGTAAAAGCCTGCAGCAGCGGACAAGGCCTGCAACTGTGCATCTGCACCTTCTTGCGGCCTTGCTGTCGTGTGCTTACTGCATACAAACACTATTCCAGGTCCACGAACTCCTATTCACTTGGCTTGCGTAGCCGAAGGAGTCTGTCAGCGACGGGCTGCAGCATCAAGGGGAACGGGAATTACACGTGCTCTCCAGTTGACTTCTTCGAGGAAGCATGGTGCAGCACTTGCAGGCTGCCCCTGTGGCTTACACCGCTACGCCACGCGATTTTTCGCGAGAAGCCGCGTCTCCAGAGGCATCTCTTCGTAAAGCTTCCGCCAGTGAAGTTTCGGGCGATGTCGACTGCCGGCTTCAAAGCAGGGCTCCGCTCGGAGGAGCCTCCAGGATTCCAGATCGGAGCTCACGGAGCTCCGCATGCTCCGCATGCTGCGCTTCCGCGAGTTGGCTGTGAGGCAGAGGGCAGGGAAACGGCTTCGGCCTTGGTTGGCCACGTGGCTGGGAATGAAAATGCTGCCATTCCCGACCCTAAAACGTTGAGTGAAGTCCTCGAAGAAACAGGGGCGCAAGGCGGGGCGGAAGGCCCAAGGACGGAAGCCTCCCTTCGAGCGCTCAGCAGTGAGGCAATGGCTCGCATCTTGTGGGTCCGTGAGACCCCACGAAGAGTCGAGGGCCTGGGAATCGGTGGACCTGTGGGTCCATACTAATGCATCTCTGGTCTGAGCCCAAGCTCCCCGGGAAGAAGCTTTGTCACAGGCGGCCAGCACCAACTGCAGCTCTCCAGACTGAGGAAGGCCTATGAGACAGCGATGCCCCTGACGGCCCTGGCCCTGGCGCAAAGAGAAGGAACCAAAGCTTTGGCTTGGCTCCTGGACGAAGAGTTGTCTTTCGAAGGCGTCTGAGGTGCGCTCACACGGCTCCAAAGCCAAACTGCCAGGACCAGTGCCGGAACCTTCCATGCTCAGGCATCGCTGTGGTTTCTCGCCCTCGCATAGCGGCCGACCTTCCTGCACCCGGAAGAAGCTAACAAAGTCTGCGCACTGTGATGCCACCATTCCGGTGCCTTTCACATGCAAGCATCGACCGTCACCAGCAATGCGTAGCTGACGCAAGAACCCGTTCCCGGTGCCCAGCTCTTTCAACGTGGCTTGCTCTTTGGGCCCCAACTCACTGCAAGGAGAGAGGAACAGCTCCACGTCCCCATTGCCTTGCGCCTCTCGTGGTGGAACCAGACACCACTTTCCCGAGAGGCGCCAGGAGCCCATCCCGGTGCTTGCCAGGAGGGGCGCGGACCCTTCAAGCCCCTCTCGTCGTTCGGATCGAAGCTTGGCACGACGCTCGTGCGGAGCTCCAGCTAAGCATTGCGAAACCTTCGTCAACCTTGGGACTGTGATCAACTCCTCCTGGAATGCAAACTCCTGGAACCGTGATCTTTCGAAGAAGGAGCACATTCCGGTCTGAGGGCGCAGAAACATCACTTCGAAAGCATACCCTTCAACACTGAGACCCCCGGAGCACCAAGCTCGAAGCCTTAGGCTAGAGACGGCTAGAGCTGTGTTGCAATCGCTGTGACAGTGTTGTTTCCCTCGCCTGGAAGTCCCCACCGTACCAGGCCAGGCACACGTCGTAGTTCCAAAGCTTCACTGCGAAGGTCCCCGAGGCCTCGGATCCAAGGAGATGCCAGCGCTGGAAGGCCTGGCCCGCGATGCAGCGGCTCAAGAAGGGCTTGAAGTTTTGGAAGGGATCGACGCTGAGGCAAAGCGAATCCGAGCGCGTCTCTTCTGAGCTCTCCAGCTGCAGGTGGAAGACGCTTTCAGGCAGCAGCCCCGTGAGCCTGAAGAGCTCTCTGAAACGCTCCTGGCAGAGGAAAGGAGCAGGGCACCAGTAAGTAAAATGCGATACCAACAAATTTAAATGAGCTTTCGGCAAACAAAGACAAGAGTGTCCAAGTAGTTGGCGAAGGGAGCACAGCCCAACCGCCGTTGCAGCTGCTGAAGCTCCGAATCATAACTCTCGTGGCGGCGCTTGGCGAGCACCTGAAACTCTTCGAAGCTCCGTACCTTCGAAGCCCAGGGCCCCATCCAGGCCTCAGCCGCCCGCAGCCGGTTTCGAAGAATTTGTGCTTCTGACAATCGGTATCGAGGGGCCGTGGCCTTGGCCGTCTTCCCTCCATCGCGCCAAAGGTGGGCCACCCGGGAGTTTTCGGCAGCACGGATCTCACCTCCGCAAAGCCAAGTCCGCAAGGACTGGTCCAGGTTCTCGCCACCCCAGCCCTGCATCCTTTCGTCCACCGGGCCCAAGCCACCAGAAAGGCGCCACCAGCGCCTGGTCAGTGCCATCAACCCACCGGACAGCAAAGGCACCTCGTCACCAGGCCATCCATCGCACCAGAAAGCATCGGCAGCCCATGTCAAACCTGCGACGGCTGATGCACTTGCTGCAGATATGGTGGCAAGCTCTTCGCTCTCAGCTGCTGTCAGATGCGTATGTTCAGGCATGTCGGAAGATAAGGTTGCTCGACTCTTCCTCATCCTCCCTACTATTCTTCTCACATTTTCTACTCTCGTTATGCCTCAATTGGGCCCAAGGGACTGCAAGGAGGACGAACCGTAGCCCTTCCTGCGTGTGCGTGCTCGTACAGCTGCTTTTGTGGCCGCTCTGTACATTTGACGAGAGCAGAAGGAGAGAACAAGCAGTGAGTTACCTACCTTACTAAGTTTCCAATCCCTACCCGCGCTGAACTGGAACCCGGACCCTGAACTGCCGCAAGGCCCTCTCTTTTTCAACACAGGAGGTTCGACGATTTTTTTTTTTGTGGTTTTGTCTTTGCTTTGCTCTGGGGCATGGAGGGCAGGCAGTCCCTACCTCCCGCTCCTGGGAGCAGGGTGGGCTCGGCTGCAACGGAAGTTCGCAGGTATCTGGTGCCCACTTGGTTGGTCCTCTGTCTCTCTCGCTCTCGCTCTCTCTGCCTCCTTCATCGTCGTTTGGGAACAGTGATAGACCTCTTCGACACCGGGCGCAACCCACTAAGCTCGTACTGTCAATTCAAGAAAACGGTGGAACAAAAGGAAAGCCTGAAGGCCGAGGTCAAGGGGCACATCTTCTGACCACCTTTGTGTGGCTGTAGCTCCTGCCAAGTGTCGGGGTCCAAGTTCGTCATCAGGGGCACAGCCACCCGGCGCCAGTCTGCATTGAGGTGTTCCAAAAGGCCTTCAGTCCAGTGCTCCATCGGTCGGACGTGGCAATCCAGGAATACAATGGCTTCTCCTTTCGCCGCATCCGCACCTCTCTGCTTCGAGCGAAGCAGGCCGCGGGGCTCAGCATTCCGAAGCACACGGGCACGGTGAGAGGTGAGAAACAAAGCACTGCGGGAGACAGCCCGGGAGAGTTGTCGCTCCAAGCTCGGCCTCGAAGCATCGTCCACCAGAAGTATTTCCAAGAGCTCTGCCCCTGGCGTGGCCTCCCAAATGGCCTGCACGGTGTGCTGCACGTTCCAAGCGCTCTCGTTTGCACAGGGCACCACCACGGACAGCGTGGCGATGGGTGTATGGGTCACAAGTTCCTCGCGGCCGTCGATGGCTGCTGGTGGCAAGGCAATGCCCCCGCCCTTGTCCTCGCCTCTGCCGCCTCTTTCCAGGATAAGATCTCTGCCTGCCAGGAAGACCGTTAGGAACGCGTTGAGCGTGAGGCCGAGCACAAGGCGCAAACCGAAGGAAAGGAAGCCACGGGAAGTCCCCACTTCGAGAGATGTGTGGCAAAGTACTTGCAAGAAGCAGAAAGCGAGTAGTGCGCCAGAGGTTAGAACCGGCGCCAGAAGTGAAACGAGCAGCAGCGGCAAAGTGGACAGTAGAATCAGTGCCCACCTGCCAAGGCCCATTTCGTGGATCCCTGCGTTCTCTCTACCTCACTCAGCTTGGGCCAAACCTGCATGGAAGTTTTTGCCTCATGCACTGCTAGCGGCCAGCGAATCACTTGGCAGGGTCTCGGCAGGCATATGGGTAAACTCTCTTGCAAAGACACCTGACCTCTTGTGACCCAGTCTCGTTCTCCAATTAAAAGCCAGCAAGTAGGGCCAAGTAGGGCACAGCCAAATGCCGCAGTACAGCGCGAATGAAAGGGACATCAGCATCAATGACATGGGACTTCCTCTCTCGTTCTGCATGGAGTGAAGCCAGGGCCAATGCATTGCGTGCAAGTGCTCTTGTAGGCTGGCGAACTTTAGAGGGTTTTGCTGGGGCCAGCACTATCATGACGAGGACAAGAACCAAGTCGTGGGAAGTCAGCGCACGGGCTGAACCATCTCTCGACACGAAGCTTCAGCTCAAACAGCACCCCGAGAAGGCTGTCCCTGTCTGAAATTCCTGCTGTGGCAGCTGGATTTTGGGGTTGTCCCACCCGTGCAGCCCTCGGTCTCTTGCATCTGTATCACGTGCAAGTACTCTGTTCTGGGTGAAAGTTTCAGGTTTTGACAGGCTACTGAGGTCCCGAACCCGCCAGCACTGTGAAAGCTTTTTTGTTCAGGGAGGCTGTGCCAAGCGCCGTTGCTCTGTGAACGTAGCCGTCTGACAATACTGATGGATTTGGGTACGTGCTGCCAGCTTTCGAAGCGACCCGCCACTTCCCTCACTTCGGCCTCCCATCGACTGGCGAAATTTGCATGTTCCTACGAGGCTACGTCGGTGCATGTTTGCCACTGAAATCGCCGACGCTGTATCGACGGATACTGTATATGTACAAGCAATCTTGTGTTCTCATCTGCTTGCTGTCCAGGAAATTTATGTAACGACGTAAGTCCAAGTCCCGGCGTCGAAAAATTCCACTGGAAGCTTCAAACCGTGTTATGCAACGGAGCTCGAGAAGCGGCGTCGAGCAGAACACACAATCCCAAGCACAGCAACGGTGTCGTGCTCGAATTTCCACACTAACCCGCCGCAATCCAGCGTGGGGTAGCCCCAAAACACACCGTTGACTTCAATCCACGAAGGATGGAGAAACTATGCGTTGTTGCGGGGCCGCGAAAACATGAATACTTGAGACCCTGTGACAGTGTATCCGAAAAAACACTGCTACAGGCCGCATGATGGTCGTTGCAAGACGGAACACCATATGCTGCCTTGTTTTCGCATGGTGGTGCCTGGCGTGGCTGTGACGCTATTGTGCTTGTTGTTCAGAAGGCAATGTGTGGGCTCCTCCAGAAGGATGCCTGCCACACGCCGGCTCCGCTGGTGAGGGTCGGAGGGGGGCAATTCATCTGGGCTACGACTGCAGAAATCCGGCAAATATTAAATATCGCCTCACAGCACCTCTTGCGAAAGCGAGCAGCAGCTCTGCACAAGTTCGGCTGTTTTTGCATCAAGGGAGTCTGGTGGCAGTTCTCCAGTCTTCCACCGGCCCTCTGCTTCGCCACTTTGCGCAGCATCTCCTCTTTTGAAGAGTCTCGGTGTCGGCCGAACCCTGCGGCGCCATTGAGCAAATCTACGCTTCAAGCAGGAGCAGGCAAACATTAAACCGAAGCAGGAGTATGTGTGAACAGGCATTTTAATCCCCCTTTCAGCACAGACTGAGATCCCTACAATAGAAACGAGCTTGCGGGAACTCTGGGCGTTTGTGTTCGTTGTCCTGGTCTTGGGTTTGAGCGTTTCCTTGCTCATCTCGGGGTTTTTACTTGCCAAATATATCGAAAGAAGCAGGCACAACCATGGAAGATCGCATGCAAGACTGCCCTCTGACGCAGTATGTGGAAGTTGCTCATAATGAGTGAAACTCCTGACGGAAATCTCAGAACTGCGCCTGCATGTGATCAGTGCGAGGTTGCTTCAGTGGCGGTGCTGTAGCTGTGATGCAACTTCGGTTCCAGCCATGCCAGCTTCGAGTTCTCAGGACCATAGCCATGGTGTCACACACGACAGTCGCTTGAGAGAGGCCAGCGCTCCTCCGCGGCCTTCAGTTTTGTGTGCATACACACCTCCTATGCCTGTATGCAAACCCACCCTGGAAGATAAGGGTTAAAAAACCTTTCAGCGTCCGCTGCCTTCAACGGTAGGAGCGCTCCAGTGCGGCATCACACCATCGGGGGGGCGACTCCACTGCCACTTCTTCCTTCATCCTTCTTCCTCCTTCGCGTGTGTACGACCGACACCTCGCCACATCTGAAGTGCCACCTGCTGGCCCTTTGACACGAAAGCACCGGTGCGCGACTTGGCGCCAATCTCCCATGACATTACAGCTCGGCCTAGGAAAAAGTCTCGGGCACTGATTGGTCAGAAGCTCATGGATGTCCTGTCTCTGGCTTTCCCGGGCTGTCCTTCCAGCCGCTGCCTTTTGGCAGGAGTCTGAATGCTCATTATCTCCAAAGTCCAGGGGTGTTCCTTCCCCACCTGCCAGGAGCATTCAGCAGAGTGCTAGCTTCCGCGATTTCATCTTCACAGCTTTCCACGGTACCGCGACGTCGCTGTCTTCACACACGTGATCTGTTGCTGCCCAATTCCACTCTAGTTAAGCTTTTTGTGTTGCTGTGCAGCGCTGTAGTGGCATTCTGGCAGTCGTCGTCTTCGTGTAGTGATATAGTGGTGGCGGTGCTGCTGCTGGTGGCCGCGGTGGCGTCGGTAGCATCAGCATAAGCAGCAGCAGCAGCAGCAGCAGCAGCAGCAGCAGCAGCAGCAGCAATATTTGGGACCTTTTGGCCTACGGGGGACGTGTTTGAGATCAGGAGACCGCACCAGTCAGAACACCATGAATATAGTATGCTCTGTCATGCTGCAATTGCCAGATACCAAGCCTGTCAATGCTTCAGCAACTAGTTGCTGTCTGTTCCTTCATCACACATCGCACCTCCGTGTAGAGAATAGGCAGCGCTCGCTCGACGGCCTCCTTTCGCTCGGGAGCTCCCATTGGATAAGTCATGGCCAAGTGGCGAAGCGTTTTGGCGACTTGCAAGTGGGCCTGAACACGGGACAAGGCACCGCGGAAAAGAGAAGATGGTAGTGCCACTGTGCCCCTGTTCCCACTCTCGGGCAGAAGCCCTAACAGAAATCGCAAGAAACAAACATCGTAACAATGGATAGCGATTTCGAGGTTCTTTTAAGCTTGAGGCTCTGTTGTATTGGCCACGTAACTCCAAAGCTAAGAGCCTGGCCCAAGAAACCCAGAAAGTGATGCTCGCTGCTTCCCTCTGGAGCAGCGACCTACACGGGCCTGGAGTCAGCGTCAGCTTCATTGCAACCAAATGCTTTGTGATTCGAGCACTTTGGGTTACACTCGCTTATTCCCGATTCTGTCTTGGGCCGAGGGAGTTCATCTCCAAACTTGCGTCGAAGCTTACCGCCGCAATGCCTCCCCAAGCTGCGTCTCGAAAACGGAGAGCGCGTGCTGGAGTATGCCTTGTGCTTCTGCAGCATTGCCCAGGGCCACGAAGATCATTCCGAGACACCGCTCAGTTCGAGCAGTCTCCATATGCTCCAAGCCAAAGTGTTTCCTCTGAAGGAGAACCGCCTTCTCAAGCAACGCCTTCGAAGCGAAAGGTCGACCCGTCTCTGACAGCGCCGAGCCGAGGCCTGCGCTAAGGAAAGCGTGTGTGTCAATTGTTTCTTTGGAAAAGGAAGCGCGACATGCTTCAAAAAGCAAAATTGCCGTGCCTCGAAGCAGGAGAGCAACATCAGGATGGTTTCCTCCAAGTCTCGCGGTGCCGATGCGCAGGGCACGCTCAAACAGCTGCTGCTTCGCTTCATAATTCCCCAGAGCGCCTTCTGCATTGGCCAGAAGACACAAAGAGCTCATTGTCACCAAGTGCTCTGCACCGAAGCTCAATTCCGCAATTGCGCAAGCGCGCTCTGCAACTTCGCGGGCTTCCTGAAAGTGCCCAAGCTCGGCGCGTGCACTTGCGACAGCAGCCAGGCAACTCAAAATAGACAAGTGCTGAGAGCCGAAATGCAGTTCGAGGATTTTCAAGCTGCTCTCTGCTAGCTGCAGTTGTTCCTGATACTGGCCGAGGTTACCCATCGCATGCGCATAGGTGGCTAAGGCCTCTGCCACTAGGACATGCTTTGGGCCATAAGCCGCTTGGAGAATGTCACAGGTCTCGTTAGCAGCTTCGGCAGCCTTCTTATAGTCGCCGGTGCTTGCCCAGGCCTGTGCCAATATCCTCAAGGCTGCAGCTCTCCGCACATGCTTGCGCCCATGCTCGCGTTCGATAATCGTCATGCTCCGACGGGCGAGCTCCAGCTGCTTCTTGTAATTCCCCAGGCCTGCTTCAGCAAGCGACAACCCACCCAGTGTGGCAGCAACTTCGAGATGCTCAACTCCGAATTCGCCTTCAACAATCGATAGGACCCTTTCCAGCAGATCCTTCTGCTTCTGGTACTCACCCAAGCGTCCGTAGCTTTCTGCCAGGCTTCGCATTGCCACTGTGGTGTTCACGTGGTCCTGTCCGAACTCTTGCTGCTTGATCCAGAGTGCTTTCACAAGCAATTCTTGCTGCGACGCGTACTTCCCCATGTGGGCATATGCAGCAGCCAGGTTGACCATGGCTGTAGCTGTGCTCGGATGGTCGCGTCCAAAATGCTTCTCCTGCCGCAATCAAGATCACTGTATTCCCGAATTCGTGGTCCACCACTTACCCGCCCGGTGTCCCGGTCTTCTGTAATTTGGGCCCGGTCATGTTTCGGTCGTGTTCCACTGGGTGTCCCAGTCCATGTTCGGGGTGGTGGTGTCACTGTTTTGGTTGGTGTCCCGCCGGCGTCGCTGTCAGTCTTCCCTGGCAGCACAGAAACTTTCTTTGGCTTAAGAAGCTGCCGGGAGGCAACGTACAGATGCGTCGAAGTCACAGAGCCCTGGCTTGGTTGTGGCAATGCTTGTGAAGCTGCGCCACTTGCGCGGTGAGCCCTGGAGACAGAAACTCATCCATCCGCACACACCGGATTGCCCTGACAACCCCTGAGTCGCCGGACAACAAGAGACTCGTAGCAGTAGCAAGTAAGGTTGCGAGAGGGTTTATTTAACAGCGACCCACCCCTGCAACAGAGATGCTTGCGCTCAACAGGTCCTTGATGCTCAATGCCTTCTCCAGCAGCTCCTGTTGCGCCCCGTAGTTGCCGAGGTTGCCTTCAGCATCTGCCAAGTTCACCTCAGTGAGCCGGATGCTCTGAGTTCTGTCGGTTCCAGCCATGCTAAGCCGCAGCGAGGAAGTGCTCATCACTAGCGAAGACATTCCTCGCTGCAAGTCAAGCTACCATAGTAGCCGCAGCATCGACATGCTCCGGACCCAACACGGCCCTGTCAATGCCCAGCACACGCTCCAAAATGTCTTTCTGCTTGCGGTAGTTGCCCAGATTGCGGTGCGCAGCAGCCAAGGTGCTCAACGTGGAACAAAGCTTCGAGCTTCCAACGCCAAATTCTGCTTCTTCAATTTTCAGCGCTGTTTCACCTGCCTCCTTCTGCTTGTAATACTCCCCGAGCTGTCCGTGCGCATCAGCCATCAGACCCAGCGTTACACCGACTGTTATGTGGCCTCCGCCAAATGCCTTATCTTCAGGCTGCGATGCATCTCCACCGCATGCAGGCCGAATGCAAAAGTTCAGTCCTCAACAGCATAGACCGAGGCGCTGCTTCGTAGATTCGAAAGGCTCTTTGCAGCAACTGCAACTGTTGGCGATACCGGCCCAAATCACCGCAGGCGATGGCAAGACTGCACAGCACCCGGGCACATGGCAGGGACTCAACACCATGATTCTCCTCGCAGCATCTGAGCCCCGCGGTACCTTGCAATGCAGCTAAACAAGCTTACTTGCAGGCTTCACCGCTTCCAACCCCCGCAGCCGAGGAGCCCAGCGTGAATGCGGCATCGCCACTATATGCGTGACCACAAACCGAGCAGGCCAGCTCATGCCACGCAGCTTTGTGGAGGTAAGCCTGCGGGGCTCAGCTTTACACGAAGGCTGCAAACGAACCGGAGCATGTACAAATGGGGGGTGGGGAACCATAACTGGCAGACCCTTGTTTCCATGGCAACGGAAAGCAGAAATCCATTAAGCTTGCAGAGTCAAACGGCCTTGAGCAAACAGTCTCGATGAACCCATGCGGCAGATCCACGGCATAGACAAGGTGACAGTAGGGAAGTGCCTGAATGTCAGGTTGCATGTAACGGGTAGAACCCAAGCCATCTAGCTGCATCAATCACAAAATCACTGGCCCATCCAATCTCAATCAAAATGGGAAGGCAAGCGGCAGCTGCCCTCATCCAAACAAATCCGGCACTGCTTGGCGGCTAGCGGTGAGGCCATGCTTGACAGGAGCTGTGGACTCAACATCACATTGTTTTGGCATGGGTCATGTCATAACTACAATGACTACAACTAGAGGAAGGCTCCCTGTCCTGCACATGACAACATGCTCAACTGAAGCTCTGCGACTGAAGCAGGATGTCGCATGTCACGAATGCCCCCCCCGCTCCACTGTGCAGCTCTGTCTTCCCAATTTCAGCATCTCGTCTTTTTCACCGCAAATCCTGCAAGGGACGCTCCAGGTAGGTCCCGAGCTTCCGTCTCGGCTCCTTCTCACGCACCCCGGCTCAAAGGATTCGCTGATTGTCCACACGCCGGTGAAGAGCTTCACGCTGCGTCGGCATGGAGACACCGCAGCTGACAGTATCCGACCTGCGAACGGTGCCATCGCCGACACGGAAGCTCTGTGGCGTATGCTTGAGATACGACACCAACCATCCACTGTATCTGCAGGCGATATGCTCTCTTCTAGAGAAAGTCCGGCTCTGCAGTGAATCACTATGTCCAGGCTTCGTGCTACCACGACACGCGCATTTCACTTGCAAGCAGGCTCAAGAAAACTTACCTGCACCCATGAAGAATCCAGAGGCTTCGAAGATGCCTGGTCGTGGGAAGCGGACGGCAGCCGCTGTTCCATTGTTTTGTTTTCGGAGCTTTTTTCTGATTCTGACCTGCAGGTACTGCTTCTCACCCCGACAGGCAAGTCCTTTCTTGGCTGTGACCTCCCTGTTAGATAGAGCCCTCCCCATCCAGAGAAACAACTCACTGCCATCATCCCAAGCTTAAGGGCCAAGCAATACTCGGAGCCATCCTTATCGTTGTCGGAAAAGTCATTCAGGATCCGTCGCCGCGTGTCAAGATCTGGGTTAGTTATCTTGCGTCGTCCAGCAACAACTTCAACAAGTACAGGACACCATTTCTTCGCGTGGGCTGACAAACACCATGTAGCCCCGACTTCGATACTGGCACTGCTCAGCTCCGTTTTCGCCATTTCTGCATCTCGTCTCTCGCTTCGCATGCAAAGCGGCAAGCACAGAGCGACTCGCAACGCACTCGAGACTCCACTGCTCATGCCGCGATAGCTCCCGGCAGCGCAAGCAAAGATCTGGTGCGATAGCAGGTCTACCCAGCGGGACATGATAAGCACCCCAGAATCACAACAAAAAGCCCAGAACGCTGTGACTGATGGCCTGATCGATGTCACGAGGTTGAGAATGTGTCTAAGGAGCCACTCCGACATTTTCGAGAACGCTAATGCCCCCAAAAAGACTACATAATAGTGTGGTACTCGCCTCCGTAACTCCAAAACCGAAGTCTCGGAGAATGGCTCTCGCGAGTTAATTTGCAGACCCGAAGATACGTACTCTTCGGGGATCCTGTGGTTCAATGTTATGACTGGAAGGACCTCCCCAGCTCAGGTGCGGTCTGTGCTTGGGGTTCAGCTATATCGAAGGCCTGAGAAGTCAACCTTTCCCGTAGTGGCCGAGTGGCAAACGTGGCGTCTTGGGTACATCATTAGTTGGGAGTGCTCATCGGATCCCATGCAGGTGCATGCAAAAAGCGTTTGTGAAATCCAACCCTCCAGCCGGCAGCTTTCTGCGCTGGCAGAAGAGCAAGATTGGGCAAGTGGAGTGATCCCTAAAAAAGCAAAAAGCGATCTGCTGCAAGACAGCTTGCCCTCTCGCAGCTGGTGTTGGAGCTGAGCCCTTCAAGTCAGCAGCAGCAACTTCATCTCCCCACTCTGCAGGGCCTTGTTTGGATCCTTCCAAAGGCGCACCTTGCAAAGGGATGCTTTAGAGGGAAATGTGGAAACACAGGCTGAGACTGGGGAAAGATCCGGACAAACAAAGCAAGAGACAGAGAGCGACAACAAACATCATTATGCAAGATAAAACTGTACTATACTATACTACACGACGATACTCTGCCATACTATACTATACTATACCCTACTCTACTAAACAGTAATGTAGTAGAATCCAATACATAATAACACAACATAACGTAAGATAACACACATCAGGACATGTTGTTTATTGCAGTTGGTGAAAGTATACCAGAATGGCATAGCATAGAACAGGATAGAAACCGTATAGTTTTTGCCTCCCGCCTGGCCAATTAGGACGAGCCTGCCATACAGTGGAATAGAATAGGCAATAGAGCGCATGAAAATATCTCAACCTACTGGAACAGAACAGGATAGGCAATCCCATGTGACAAGATGAAACCGAGAATAGAATAGTACAACATCAGCGAGATGCATCTGCCGTTGTTACTTGTATCTTCACACACGGAGGTATCTAAGCTTGCAAGACGACATTCACATGGAGCACAGTCAGTATTGTGATATCAAACAACGATAAATTGTGGCATAAGGTCATTCAAACACGACCGTCTATGCATATATGCACCTCGGATGCACCGACATTTTCGCGAACAGGAATGTTTGCCCACTTTGAGAATTTATGCAGCTGTTTAGGGCACACGCTCCAGAGATTCAGATCCCACCCTCCGCCCTTCTCAGCAGGCAAAGAGCAAGCGGTCACTTTTCTCAGGATGGTTGTCGAATCTCTTTCGTTAGCTTGCAGGTGACGATTTCGAAAGCCTTCGAGGCCTTCAAGCGCATCACACTGTCCTCGGGGTGGGCGGGCGGGAAAAATCAGAATGATCCTGGGCAGCCTGAGCCGTTAGGCTGCCTGTCAATGAACAATCTGATGCCCTCCCTCCACCCTACAATCTTTCGCGTGAGTGCCTCTGCTCGTTTCACTCGCTCAAGGCACACGCTCCAGAGATTCAGATCCCACCCTCCGCCCTTCTCAGCAGGCAAAGAGCAAGCGGTCACTTTTCTCAGGATGGTTGTCGAATCTCTTTCGTTAGCTTGCAGGTGACGATTTCGAAAGCCTTCGAGGCCTTCAAGCACATCACACTGTCCTCATTGACAACGTCGCGCTTTGCTCTGATCATCTTGCACTTGTGACATTTTCTCCAGGCTATGTTTGGCATGCTCGCAAAGGCCGCCTCGCCAGAGCCATCAGCGAAAGGCCATCCGCATGTAGTTTTCCAGCTCGAGAAAGGCTTGTCCCAATCCGCGCACGCTACGGAATGTAGAACACGATTTTCTCTCGCAGCTCTGGTTGAGTAAACCCACAGCGTGTCAGTCTTCGGTTTCGACACCAGTGGGTTCACATTCTCGAACATCTCGTGCTCCACGGGGGGCTCGTCAAACTGCCAAACTTCTCGACGCCTCGGACGATTGCCGCCGGGAGTTCCAGGAGTCGACGGGCAAGGCCGCGGTGTGGTTGGGATCGTCGTGCGGCTACCTGGCGTTCCCGGTGCTGCGGAGATTTGCTCCAGGCACTTGCTGGATGTTCTTGCGTTAATCGGCATCTCCTCCAACGCCTCTTCCGCGTACTGCAGAACGATGTCCGACTTCCACCGGCCTAGAAACGCAAGGTCCTGCAAAGGCATGCCCGTTCGCACGTACATCATGGCTCCGCTTCGTCTGCCTGAGGCCTGAGTGGCCCGACACTGAGCTTCCGAAAATGTCTTTCCAGCACGCGACCAACTCCGACGGCTTGGCCTTTTTCGCACCATTCCATTTTTGGAAGACGAAGTCCTCCGGGCCAAAGCACGACGATCGCGCATCCAGCTCTGACCAGACTTTCCAAGCGCAGCTCCATGTACATTTGCGTTTCCCGCAGCATCTTAGGGTTCGTCTGACGCCCCAGGCTCTCTGATCCATCTTTGACCTCGGGATGAAGAGTGTAATCGTTCTCTCCGACCTGTTTACTGTCACGTGGCACTTCTTCACGCTGACTGTCTCAGCACATCGAAGCATCCAGATGGTTGACGACGCGAATCCCAAGGCAGCATTGGTAACCCTGAGATGTGGTTGAGGTTTGGTCCAAAGGCCTTCTGATCGTTCGGATATCTTTACCTCTACGGCTCTCTTTGGCGGTCCCATGTTCCTGGTCAATGACTTCTTGATCAGCTTGAACATTCGCGACATCCATTCAGGTACATCAAACCCTTGCTCCACGTGCCATAATCGGAGATCATTGATGAGCCCGGGTCCCGATTTGAGCTTGGCCTCTTTGATCGCCGCTGCCACGTTGATGATCATGTCTGAGCTTAGCGGGGGGGCCCACCATTCACCCCCAATCGTTCTCGCCAATTCCACCACGAACTTGCGTTTGGAGTCTCGAGCTTCCTTGGTGGAGTCCGCCCAGAAGTCCTTTTTCAAAGACTCCACAGCAGCTTTTAGATGCACTCGACTCCTCGCGACTCTCAAAGCTGACTCGTAAGTAGCTCGATCCGGGACTGGTCGATCGTCTTGTTCTTCCAAACACAACTCCGTCTGGAAGTCCTCCGCGAAGGCACTCTGCGGCCGCATCTCCTTCCTCTCAAGAGCATCGCCTCGTCGAAGGAATCCGGTCAGGTCTTTGGATTTCCATGACAATGTCGAGGAGCAGCTGAATCTCCCTGCACCTAGAGTCTT
This sequence comes from Symbiodinium sp. CCMP2592, assembly GCA_905221615.1. Classification (NCBI taxonomy): domain Eukaryota; class Dinophyceae; order Suessiales; family Symbiodiniaceae; genus Symbiodinium; species Symbiodinium sp. CCMP2592. The sequence goes on from CAJNDT010000227.1 coordinate 19,149, forward strand.
CGTGACCTTTTGTTGCAAGCTCACGAGGTTTCTCAAGCGCCGTCTCGCCGAAGACCTTCCGTCCACAGCTTTTTGTTCATATCCATTTCCCAAACCACTGGTCTTGCTCTTTCGATCATCCTCTGCACGATGGGGTCCATGCGAAGTCGATTGATATTCTCGTGGACGGGCCCCGCATCCGCTGCCTGTAGTCTGCTGCTGCCGCTTGCGGGAGCCAGAGTCATGCCAGAGCTGCTCGAACGCCGCCTTGGCGTTTCCGAAAGCCTGCCCCGGATGCCTGATGAAGGAAGCGATGTCTCCGTTGTGGATGGGCGTGGAGACCTTCTCTTCTTTGTCCCAGCAAGCTTCGGCGACGGTGTTGACTCGAAGCATGCTTCCGATCTCCACGGTTTCAAGCTCCTCTCCAGCTGGGGGATGGGCAGAGTTGCCGACAATCCCGAAGCCGTTGAGGAGAACGTTTGCTCCAAGCGATGCCGCCGAAATCTGCATGGGCATAGCGGCGGATCCCGATGTCCTCCTAGGCGCGCCCATCTGCCCGCACACTGGCCTGCCGCGCGCAAGATCAAAGCTAACAGTGTTAGACATGGCCACAACACGCAGCAAGGTGCTCGCTGGATGAGGCCCCATGCGCTTGTGGCGGGGGTTGCGCTTTGCCACACTACGAGCTCCATGTTGATCTGCGGAGGCGAACATGCCCTGTGACTGAAGCCTGAGCCCGAACAGACCTGAGCACACTCTAACACGACATGAGGCTTACCATGCATATGCAAGATGAATCTCCACTGCCCTGCGCGGGCTGCGGTCATCTCACCTTTCTTTTCAAAGACACTCGAAGACCTGATGCAGCTGGTCCGATGATCCGCCCCACATTTCGGGGTGGGTTCCTGGCAAAGGAAAAGGTGAGATGTCCGAGAAGTTGACTGCCTCGCGCTTCCGAATTTTGACCCCCTTCAACTTGACCGGCAAGGGCTCATCTGATTGCTTTGTTGGGCGAGAAAGCCAATCGGCTTCCGCGTTCAAGACCCCTGCCACATGGTGACCCACGATCTTCGATATGTTGGTCATCTCGCAGAAGAAGGCCAAGTAAGCGCCGATGCAGTTCAGAATCGGGGACCCCGAAGAGAGCTTGCGAGCCGTTGCTAGTGCGACAACCGAGTCCGATTTTAAGAGAAGAGATCCTCCTCGAAGTTTGTCGGCCCACACGTTGATGGCAATCGCCACCGCGGTAGCCTCCAAGGGTCCTTGAGAACTCGATTGTCCCCACTGCAAGCCTAGCTCCTTTGCATCTTTTTCGGTGACCTTCACTTGCAAGGCAGCCATGGGTTCCACGGATTGTGTGCCGGGCTCGATGTGAGCGAGCACTGCTCCCAGTCCCTCGGGACTGGCGTCGGTAACGATCATGAACTCCGGAGGGTCCTCCTCCAGATCTTCATTCCGGGAGAGCCATTGGGACGCCGACTGAAACATCGACTCAAGCCACGATCTTGCGAGCTCGAACCGCTTCACGGGCACGAGTCCGAGCTTGGGCCTATTGTCAGTTCTACGACTAGCTCTATCTGCTTCCGTGCCCTTGGCCTCGGCAGCCTCCACGTCGGCCACCACAGCATACAGGATGGAAACCGCCCAGCGTAATCGCGGAACTATGCCCGCCACCCAGGACAATCTGCCCGTGGTAGCCCTAAGCTCTCTCAACGAAATCATGCCTTTGCCCTTCCATTCCTGAATCTTCTCCAGAATCTCTGCTGCCACCTTCTTCGGAATGGACAAGGTGAAGGTGGCCTCACTCACGTTCAGCTCCATGTGACCCTGAGGCCGCGTTCCCCTTTGTGGAATGCCAAATTGATGCCCATGGCCATGGCCGTGTACAGGAGCATTGCGATGATGCCCCTGCGCCTGCTAAGTGGGCCCAGTATCGCGAATAGTGGGTCGTCCATGTACAGCTGAAGCGCCCCGTCTCTCATGATCATCGACTGCCACAATCTCGCCAAAGCGGCAGACAATCTGCCCATGATCAGCGGCGCCGCCTTGAACCCGAACAACATGGCACAGAAGATAATTATATCTTCCTCCTCCAACCCGGGTGCCAAACAGTTGCTCAGCTCTTCGCGCGCAACCGGGAAGTGACAGTAAGCGTCCGACAAGTCGGCCCCCACGATCTCGATGCCCGGGTCCTCTGAGCCATCCGGTTCCTCGCCGATGTTGTCCAGCGGGTCGACCGCCGTGGCCCTTTCTCCCTTCAGCTGCCACAACTTCTTCATCATGGCGATCACATCCGAGCCACGAGGGAGAATGATGCGCTCAGGAACCCGCGCTCGCTTGTTCCCGCCGCTTCTAAGCAAGTCAATTATTATTCTCCTCTTCACCACGTTCTCGCCCTTCTGCTTGGTGATCAAAGCCAGCTTCGAGATGGTGCCCCGATCGAAACGTCTGGCCGCCTGCTTCTTGCTCATCCTCTTGCAGAAGCCCTTATCCAAGTATCTTCCTAGTTCCGCACTGGCACCCTCGGGGTCCTCGAACATGCTGGTGTAGTTCTTGATTTTTGCCTGCCACTCTAGCGTCGGCATCTCCGGCGTCTCGTTAGACGCCGTCTCGACCTCTGGGAACACCCCCCCGCTAGATGGGATCTCCCTTCCCATACCTAGCGGGGCTCCTTCATTAGCCCATTCCGCGATGTGTTTTTCCGGGTCAGCCGAAGCTCTCTGCCACGCCCGCCACATCGCCGGGTCCAATGGGGACGTGAACTCGATGTTCTCCTTGAGGTTGAGTCCGGGTTCCTCCTTCACCTTGAGAAGCAGCTTCAGTTCGTCCTTCCAGGCCTCCGCAATCTTTAAGTCTGGTTGACAGTCTTTGGAACCGTATGCTTTCGCCACCTCCAAGGCCTCCGGGTGTTCTTGCGCAAACCTCCTCCACAGTCTCGCGATGTCTCGGCCCACTTCGGCCACCTTCCCCAGCCTGGACACGCTAGCATGTGGGTTCCTCATGCCGCCAACGGCTTGAACGTTCTCAAGCTCCCTTCTGGCCTTCTTGGATACCCGCTTATCCGGGTCGATGTCGACTGTGGCCGCTCTGGCCGACCAGACTCTCTTCGATCCTCCGGTTTGCGAGGCAGCCGTTTGCTGATGCGACAGCTGCTTCTCCTTTGACTCCAACCACTTAACCTGAAGTTGTGAGACCATCTCCTTCTTGCAGCGCAACTCGCTTCGCCACCATTCCAACTGAAGCGTCTTCTTAAACGCCTTGACAAGTAAAGCGGCATACTTGATGCACAGGTCCTTGGGATACTCGGCCGATTCACTGGTGCGGACTCGCCCCACCAGCTTCTCGTGTCTGAAGCCCGGCGGGCAAGTACAGCTGGCCGACAGCGTCTCGATGTCCTCCAGCCTTCCTGCCCATGTGCTCGGCTTCCACCATCGATTCCTGAGGCCCATCTGGTAAGCGCAAGTGTTGAAGGAAACCCTGATGGCGTTGACCTCCTTCTCGAAGGCCATGACCTCGGGCAATAGCCACATGGAGCCGTCCGGTCCATCCTGAGAGCCAGGCGGGTTTTCGAGGGTGCCGGCTTCCGGCACTTTCCTTCGCTTCTGCGAGTCCAGCACTTCCTTAAGCCATTGGCAGCTCCGGGCGGCCAAAATGGTACCCAGATCAGCTTCCCTTTGTTGGGCAACGTTGTTGCTGTCCAAACCGTAGATTTGCAACCTGCCTCTCACGGGCGGTGGCCCCGTGCCCTTCTCGTTCCATCTCACCCGGCTGAAAGTCCCGCACGGAGGGCCCGCATGTCCGGCATCAATGTCGCCGTCCGTCGCCGCTTGCATCAGCTCCCCAAACGGCTCCGCCTTGCGGAGGTCGCATCGCTCTGCGCCCTTGATGTCTACGGACCTCACGTCCACATTCAAACCCTCGGCTTTGGCGGCCGCCTTCACGGTCTCCCCGAGGATGTCCCTCTCGCCCGAAAACAAGTGCACGAACACAAAGCGTCTCCTTGATCTAAATTCCCCAAAGTTATTGGCACCCCTCAGCGCATCCCGAACACGTCCGGCGACAGGTGGATCATCCGCCGCTTTGGTATCCTCGCTCGGGTCTGCATCGGCACTTGCCGGGGCGACCGACATTCTTCGAGCCCTAAGCAATCACCGGCAACACAAACGCAAGATGACACAGCCTCCAGCGGAAGCTGCAACGGCACTTGCTAACATGTTGCGCTGCCGAATCCCCGCCGCGGTGGGTCCTTAGCCCCCAAGGCTCCACAGCAGGTGCAGCGAACAAATGCAACAAGCGCCACCCGTCTTTTGCCGTGACTCAACGATTTGGGCAGTCTGCGTTCCTATGTGTAGGTGACAGGCAAAACTGGCACTTGTGGGCTCTCTTCACAGGGCACTTGCACTCACCTCCCACTGGCACTTCAGCCCACGGCCCCTTTCCGGAGCCCCAGCTATAGCACAAAGCCGAACCCGCCTGGTCCTTCGATTTGCCCTTCCCGGAGCCTTTGGAGTCGCCCTTCTGGTCGTGCGGCAAGGCCTTGCGAGAAGAGCCAGCACGAAGACGAGCAAGCTCCTCGCGTTCATCTTGGATCCGCTTCTTCTTGGCCGCTCGCCTGTCTCTATTGATCTGCTTGCGTCTTTCACCGATTTCGGGCGGCCTAAGGGAATCAGCTCCGTCGGCAAGTCCTGGAATGTGTGTTCCAGCGATCATCTCCGCCGTTGCCATGGGCACTCCGCGTCCTCCAGCCGCCGTCCATGCAACAGCCGGGTGCCTCACTTGCTCCGACCAGAACTTTTCGTCGGCTACTAGTTCACGAAAGCAGCACGTCCACGGGCTGGCTCGGCTCCAATCATCAGGCGTGTCCTTGCCCGCCATGTCCTGTGCCAGGATTCGCCTCCGTATCTTTTCTAATCTCTCGGCCCTGGCCTTGTCCTCCGCCTGACAGAGCAAGCCCCACGAGTTGGGCCACTGAACCACTAACCTTTCGACAAGCTTCTCATAGCTCAGCAGGTTTTCCAAGGACACCACGTTCAGCATCAACGCGGCAACCTTGAAAACTCTCCAAGAAGCTAGCCATTGTTGGTAATTCTGCGGCCCCGGCATCTCCTTCAGCATGTAGCTTCCGTCGCCCAATGGGTGATGTACTCGAAATTTCTGTGCTTTAAGAGCTCTCCTGCCGAATGGTAGCCAAACGCCGAAATCTACATAAGGAGCTTGATCCAAAGTTTCCACTCGTTTGTGCAGAGCAGCTAGCTGAGACTCGGTAGGTTCTTCTTCTTCTTCTGGCGGTGCACCCATGGTCAAAATGTATCTTTGCATCCACTGTTGTACCATCTCTGGTTTCGGAGGCAGTAGTTCCGAGTCATCGGTTTGATCTAGCAGGCTTGACATCTTCAACACACTTTCCTTCACACTCGGCACAGAAGAGCTGGGCCTTGCTGCTATCGCCGGCCTCTGCTCCCACGGGTCAATGTCTACAAAGCCGTCCTCTGCACCTCCGTCCTTGAGGTAAATACATTTTCTGCACGAGCGCCATACCAATCCCAACTGAGCAGCCTGAACAACGGTAACTCCCTAGCCTGCAGAAGTCTGTGTAGCTCCTATGGCTTGGGTGACAGCCCACTGGTTCAAAGCTGCCACGTGTCGGATCTCATCTCCCGGGTCCCCCATCACATTCGTGAGAGAAGACCAAAGCGCCGGATCAATTCGCAAAGCCGTCAGCACCTCTCTGAGGTTAGTCCACGCTCTTGCCGTGGCCGCCGACGGCAATGCCATGATTGGCTGCTCGCGCTCGGGAGGAAAAATCAGAATGACCCTGGGCAGCCTGAGCCGTTAGGCTGCCTGTCAATGAACAATCTGATGCCCTCCCTCCACCCTACAATCTTTCGCGTGAGTGCCTCTGCTCGTTTCACTCGCTCAATTCCTCGCATGTTTGTGAAATTGCTTGGACATCATTATGCAGACTGATATGTGCAGGCAAAGGGGCAACCCGGAAACAAAAACTAAACTGATCCGTTTGTGGGGTGTTTGGCTCTTCTCTTAGCCTGGCAGCAGTGCACATTTCGAACAGCACTACAGTTCAAGTAGTGCGTTGCCAATGCTGACCCCTGTACGTTCACGGGTCTCCGAATCCTAGAACCACATGTCGCAGCTCCTAACCCCCTGCGCAAAATTGCAGGGGTACAGCGCTGCAACATTCTGCTGCAATTGGCTGCCTGTGGCTCTGCTACACTGGTGCCGCCGTGGTGCCTTCGTATTCTGTGCAGCCATCTGAGACTGCGGATTCGCGTCCGGCACGCCGAACACGCGGGCGAGCCAGTAGCGCGGTCCTGGCAAGATCTGGCAAGCATTGCTCACGCTTGTCTTGCGCCTTCTGTTGCAATTATCGCATGCCCTGCAGCGTGCTACAGTAAAAAAGCGTGAGATCAAAGTCTGCACTCGGGAATTCAGGTTTGCGGTAGCAGGTTGGTGTTTGAACAAGTTCGAAGTTTTGGTTTCGGATTGCGGCGACCATGCTCTTGAAGCTTGAAGGAATTTCTAGAGTGTGCAGAATGCATAAGTGAAGAAGAACATTCCAAATTCTAACTGACTATGGTACGGAGGCCAACCCAAGCGGTTTTAATCGCTCTTCGAACGTGTTGTGCTGCATTATTCACTGTAGTCTTTTTTCATAGGTAGATGTGCCAGTCTTCGCGAATCTTGGGCCTTCGCTAAGCCCCAAATAGAAGAACTGTGTGGTGCATAGTTCCCAACGGATGGGTTGGCAACATCTTGCCTGGGGCCTTCTCGAAGATATCCGCCATCTCGAAAGGTCGGATGTAAGGACTCAGATTTTGGAATCCCGTGTCCTAGGGTAGACAATGCAGTGACCTCTGCACGGGAGATCTCGAAGACTTCTCGGTCACCTCGCATCTTCGAGACTGTGCTCTAGTCCTGCCGCTGGCAAAGCCAAGGGCCTGATGTGGTCGATTTCACCTCCACGAAACACACGTCCGGATCTCCTTTGCTGGACAGCACACTCTCATGTGCCGCGTGCCTGTGAGTGAGAACAAATCGGAGTTTCCCAACCCCAACTGGCCCTGATCCGTCGTCCTTTTCCATGCAGTGCCGCATCCAGAAGTTCAGCCGCCAATTCGCCCTGCACCGATGGAAGATCGCTGCGGAGCGCAGGAAGGCTTCCCCCCTGACCTGGGCTTCGAAACAATCTGCTGCTCGTGGCGAAAGGCGGCCGCAAACTTGCTTCCATGCCGCTTAGGATGAGGTCGAAGGGGAGCCCGAGCTCACCATTCTCATTGACCCAGCAAACCTCGCAGCCGTAACAGCCCGTAACCGTAGTTTGGCGGAAGAATTCCTGGCCTCGAAGCCCTGCTGCTCCAAAGAGCGGGCCGCCAATTGCTCCCCGACCTTCCCCACCCACTCCAGCCCCTGCGAGATACCTGAGCCGGCGCCAGTGCATCAACTCAACCTCTAGCCAGGGCTCGTCTCAACCTGCACGCAAGCTGCCGGCACCAGAGTCGGACGAAGGCGTCGGAGCTTTGGCAAGCACTTCTTGCAGGTCTTCTGGAAGAACGTCGGTGTCTCCAAAAGTGCCGGTCTCGAGAGGCGGCGCGTCCAAGTCCAGAGCGATTCTGAAGGCAAACATGCAGCAAGTCGTGCACTGAACATTTACAGGCCAATCCTTTCAGGCGACGTGCTGTGGGACTTCCAAACTCATGCTTTGGCATCGGTCGAAATGCCTCTTCAGCGAATAGCCTCGTGGGTAGCTCAGTCCTCTTTCTCTCCTGCTGGGGCGGTCCTGTCTTCCATTTGTAAGACTTTGGCGGATGCATATCGACGCAGTCTATCAGCATAGCTTGTCGCGAGGTAGGGCATTGTGATTTCAAACCCCCATGGTGAAACTTCCTCGCCGTCTCGAAGCCTGTCGACTTGTTTTGCCGGCCCCACCTCCGACAGCTGCAGTTACAACAGCTCTGAGCCAAGTGACTTGGGTTGGCCTCCGCCGAGACTTCCCGTTTGCGCCCATCGTTTGCATCCTGCAGCAACTCCGCAGATCCCTCAAGCACCGAACACGGAACTTCATGAAATTCCTGGGGCCGATCTCGTTGCTCTGAGCGGCCTGCCCGAGCAGCTTTCAAAGCACAGCCTCATTGCATTGCGTCTTCGTTTTGAGCCTTCGCCAGCTGCTGCATCGAAAGGGATGTTGGTGTTGCTGCCGCTGCTCTGCGTATCATAAGGCAACATCGGAGGCAACAGCTCGTCCAAGCTCGGGGGCAACTCGCCCAATTCCTGGACGCGGTGCATTCGGTTGATTCCTACTTGCGAGCAGCAAGAGAATGCCACAGACTCCTGATTTCTTCGCGCAGACTTACCGGGAACTTCCTGTGATGACGAGGAGCCACCCTGCCTCGCGTTACATGCGAGATGCTGGCAAATCTCACGGCCATCGAGGCAGTAAGCCGCTCGCGTCTTCTTCGCACGTCTCATCTGCCTGAAATGGAGCCTGAGCTTTTCTGAGCATGCTGGGTCTTGGCCAATGCGCAGGCAAGCAAGCGCCCGCCGCAACTGAAGCTTGATTGCAGGACAGGTGCGCTTCGTACGCATTCTCCAGCAAGTCAGCCGTGGACAAGTCCATCTCAACTCCGCTTCCTTCCTGATCTGCTTCATCAGATGCTTGTGCCAGCGCCTCCCACCTGGATGGCCAATTCAAGAGCGAAGCATTGCTCTGACTGATTATGACTCATGCAAGGAGATGCACCACTTACACGCAAGTGCTTGAAGACTCCCACATGTCGGCATTCTCCACATCCTTGAACTGCTCCAAGAGCCTGGCATAGCCGCGAATGCCAGACTGGCACACACATCTACTGAAATTCAGCTAAGGCGCTTCGTAAGCAATCGTCCCGTTGATGCAGTGTCCTGGCGGCGGGTTGTCAAATTTGCGATGCAAGTTGGAAACGCTTTTTCTGGAATAGCAACCACGAGTCCTCGGGGTTGCTGAGGCCTTCTGCTTCCATGCTCTCGGACACCGGCTTTGAGAAGCTTTCGGAGGGCTCGTCTTGACCTTGGCTTAGCAGCTCGCCAAACTGAAAACACACTTGACACCTGCCGTTCCTTATGAAACAATGAGGCAAATTTATCTGAGAAGCCTTGTTCCGCAGCCTCAGCTGCCGCCCCGATGGCCATCGCCAGCAAGTTGGCGATGCCATTCTCAAGCTCAGAGAGGCCACGCCTGCCTTGGAGCAAAGAGCTAACCCTCCCCACCCATACCTGCAGTTCCTTGATCAATCACACTAGAGGACTCCAAAGGGCTGGCCTTTGTGCCCACCGCCTTTGTGCAGATCTCCACGTGAGCCCTGCGCGGCGACCAGAACCAAAGCCTTTTTGCACGGAAACGATAGCTTTAGGCCCTTCTTGCACTGGCTGAGGCTTAGACTTCGGTTCCCGAGGCCATGGCTCGGGAGAGGCTTTGCAATCCTTGCTGAAGCGCTTTCACGACACCACCCTGAAAGGTGAACACGATCTGCTTCTCCTTCCGGTCGAGTCTCTCACTGCCTCTCGCGATCTATCCTCCCTACGGACGTCCTCATCTTCACTGCCTGCAGGAGCTTCGCCGGTGAATGCAAGCGGTGTATTCCCGAGCTGCTTGGTCCTCTGTGCTGCGTGTCACATTCCGGATACCAGAGACGGTCGAGATCGACTCATCACCATCATCGTCGTCAGTCATTCAGTCGCTCAAGTGTGCCGACAAAAGATTCTCGTAAGGTTGTGGTGTCATGCAAACGGCGCCTGGGCCAAGCATGAATCATTGCCTAATCTGGACCATCGCATATGGTTTCCGGAACCGGCATCAATGCGGCTGTAGATGCGTTCCGCTTCATGTGGCACAAAAACCAGGCTTACAGATACGTAGCAGCAAATGCAGGAGTTTGGGAATGCATGCGTGAATTCCTGAGAAGGGTACTAGCGCGCAGACCTTTCAGCAGCTGTTGTCGGACGCGCTGTCGGTAGAACTGCTACTGCTACTGCTGCCGCTGGCGGGTGACGCAATTTGGCAGGAATTTGACCTGCTCTGTCCAAGACAGGCCCATGAATTGAACGTCCACGCAATTCGCCTTTCCGGCCGTTGATGTCGACGAGTCCACGCCCGCTCGTTCGATGGAGAAATCGTGCTGCGCGCCGTAATGCATGTCGTGCGGTCTCGGCCCTGATCACGCACGCTCTTCCGTAAACTATACAGCGAAGCAAGTCTGCTCTGGGGACGCGACAGCCTGCGTAGGTTCAGCCCATGGGGACAAAACGTGCAAACGAGCTCGTGGACCAGCTTCCACCAGAAATTAAAGCCCTATTTGGATGTTGTTCTAAATTAAAGGAGCCATGCCCCAGCATTTGGACAGAGCTTGCGCCCGCCCTTGCGCCGTCTTGCGCGCGCACGGGTTTTCACTCATGTCAACATAACTTTTCGACAAACGGTAAATTACCATGCATTCCGACTCAGTTAGTATGTTATGTATCTTGCGCCCGCCCTTGCGCGAGCTTGCGCGCGCACGGGTTTTTAACCACCATGCAAAACCCTAATGCCGGCCCTACTCTTGCTACAAGAGGCGGGGGTTTAGAACGGAATCAAATTTTGATTGCACCATCCCCGCAGAAAGTACATGATTGCTGAAAGCCCCCCAAACTTCTGCGAGTTTTCTCGCGGCGATTCGAAAACACCATTCCTTCCGCAATGTGCTTCTGCATGAGTGAGATTCAGGAGCGGATGGCAATTGACATTGACAACAATTCCAAGAGCTGGTGAGGGGGAGTGCCGGCAAAAATATGGATGATGCACATACTGTGTGCTCGATTGCGATCATGAGCGAATCAAGGCCAACAATGCTCCTGGCGATCGGAAAGGCTGCACCCGTTTGCGGCTTGAACTCTGCAAACCTTGGCGCATGGCATGCGCTTCCGCGCTGATCGAACCCGCTCAATTAGAGGCCGCCCTGCAGCTGTGTTGACAGTTCGCCTGCGCTAGGCGCCTTCCTGCCACGCGTCCGGATCTCGCGAATGTCGAGCGCAATCGCCTGAAGTACATGCACTGCGCAGCCCCATCACTTGCACGGCTGTCGTAGCGGCTTGCACATTCAATTGTGGATCTGGGGCACATAGATCCACTAGCAATTCTGCTATAAGCTTTCAAGATCAAGAAGTGAGCATCGCTGCCTGGTAAACTGACATCTCACTCGCCGGCTCGACTCGCAACCTGGTTCAACAGACGCAGCGGACGTCTAGTTGAGGGAGTTCATCGCTGCCTCCCTCTAAAGACTCCACAGACGCATTGTGCAGTGCAACACCCGCTGTGATTTTCGTGGCTGGGCACCTGCCAACCAGGTCTCGAATGCGGTCGAAGATTCCAGTGGCGTCTGTGACATTCTCCTGCGACGAAACTTGCCGCGCAAATGAGGCTTACCCTCGCGTTGGGGCCCTGCCTTGACCTTTATGGCCGACTCGGCGGTGTGAATAGCTTTTGAGAGGATCTGACTTGCCAGTGTTCTTCGCTGTTCTTGCAACACTTCCTGCAGACCCAAGTCTGTCTGCAACAGCTGGACAGTCCGTGCAATGCCAACAGCATCCAAGGCCGCCTCACAGGGAACGATTGTTGCACACCTTCTCAGCGTCTCTTCCTTTTCTTCTGAGGGGCCTCAGCAGAACAGGTCGGCCGCCCTGGCGTCGCTGAACGGCCACAGCCAGGGTACGGATTCCACATCGCTTCAGCAGTGTGATGATGCGTCGTGCGCTGTCACTCCCTCTTCCGGGGACAATCGCCACATACTGAAGTGTCCCGTCCGACCAGCCTCAAAAAACAAATAAATCGTGGCACTGCTGGGCTGGAGCTGTATGTCTTGGAGCAATACTGGTGAGAGCGCAATTCTGGAACACATGCTGTGACAGGACAAGTCCAAAATGTCAGGTGCGACAACGGTGCCTGAGAATTCCGCTGTCTTCCTCTCGTCAGCAACATACACAAAGTGCTTCATCGGCTGCCAAGACCTGATGTGAAGCATCTTGCTGTGTTCGAACCGGCAATCGTTACGGTTTCCTGATCTGGATCGCAAGGCTCGAGGCCCTCGATCTGTCACCAGGGCGGCTTGTAACTCATCCGATGGCACCCGCTAGATCAATGCTCACCACGATGCCCATCTGCAGCCATGAGAAAGCGGAGGTCCGATGCCTCTTGGCGAAATTTTGCCTCGACAGACACAACTTCGAAGCTAAGCCGCTCAAACTGTCTCTGAGGCCTGGGCCAAAATATTGGACGTGATAGTGCTAGGCGGTTTCGGGGACTCGCCCTCCTCGCGGATAAAGCTACGCTGCGCCGCCGGGTGAAGTGATTTGCAAATGGAGGTCCTGCTCCTCCTCGTCCTCCTCCTGTCGGTCCCGAGATTCCTGCATCTCAAACTCCACCAAACGGTGAACCCTGCCCAAAATCCTCGGCTGGCCAGCAAGGCTCTGACTCAATCCTTGAGGCCCGTCTCGCGGCTCGGCTGGGTGCTGCTTTGCCGGGTGCTGAAGCCGAGCAGCTGCCTCATAAGGCCGGGGATGCTTTCCAAGCTGATCTTGGGCTCCGCTGTCTTGGACATGATCAAAGAAATCCTCGGCACTTCTAGTGGCAGCAAGTCTTGAAGGATTCCACGAGCCGCAAGTTGAACAAATGCCAATGTAGTTGATAGCATCCGTTTTCTTCAGAGCTGCAAGACTTGATCGAAGGAGCTTCACCAAAATTGTTGTTCACTGCTCGCTTGCATGTTCTGTTGCCGTGGCATTGGATTCGTCTAAAGTCTATGCTCGAGTGTCTACTACTGACGCCTAGGAAGAAAGCATCTGAACGTCCCATCAGGAGCATGCGCAAACTCTTTTACAAGAGCAAAACCATACAATGTAGCCAAGAAATGCCAAGAATCTGCCCGTCCACAGCTTCCAGGACCGCGAGATAATCTTCAATGCGTAGCTGGTCCTGCAGTAAAGCAGTTTGGTTGACGGCTGGGTCTCTGTAAAAGTGTATCTACCCTCTCGTGCTTGTAAGTGCTCCTTTCCTGCACGCCGCGAGTTCCCAGAAAGTCAAGGAACCGATTCGTTGGAATTCTGCTGCCTCACCAGATGACCATCCTATAAGTGTTCGACACCGTTCAACCGAAACGTCGAAGGAAACGAAATTTGTCAAGGCGCTCGGCCAGGTAGTCGGAAAAAGGGTCTGTTTACCAAAATAGTAATTCGCCACTACCCGCTTGTCCAAGCGCCTCAAGACGGTGGTGGGACGTGCCGGTTTGCAAAGACCCTTTCGTGCAGGAGCCTAATCACTCCTAATCTTTCCGATCTTTGCCTTTGGATTACAAAGTAGCCAATCAGAAAAAGAAGTTGGGGACTGAACATAAGCTTAGTCGTCGCAATGTTCTCGTCCAGGCAGCTCACGCATCAGGTCGATTGCAGCATCTTCTGCATTCTTGCTGAAACCTTGGATGCTAACTGGAGAAAACATATCCTGTACATCTGGCTTGGCTGTCACGCCGGTGCAAGAGCTGCAGTGCTGCTGTACTGCCAGCAGCTCATCCTCAAAACATGAACGGGCGCAGTGCAAGCAAGGAAGCCATCCAGGCATTCTGCTGGGTCCTGAAGCACCAACCTCGCGCAGATGCCCTGACGATTGCGATTTATCTTCATCTACGTCTGTACCAGACTGTACCCCTTGCAAGACCTCAGCTTCCATCGCTCATCGCTGCCATGCGGCTGGTTCACTCTGTAGAAATCTCCCGGGTGTGGCCTTTGAGCTCTTCGGTCATGCCAACTCTGGAAGCCTCCATGGGGCCTTGGCTGTTGTGCGACTCAGCTGTCCCAGCCAGCCCATCCCTTCCGGCTGCTGCGCTTGCGGCATAGCGGCTTCGGATGGTTGGGAATAAACACCCATGGTTCTTCATTGAGGAAGGCGTCCTTGGCTTGCAGCTCGCGTCGAATCCGTCCCGTACTAGCAGCTACAGTAGTGAGTGGGCTCCTGGCGAGATCGGCGTCCTGACCAATGAAAGCCGAAACAGAAAGAGCTGGACGTTTTGTGGGCTTGTCCTGCGACATGCGCAGCTCTGAAAAGAGATCGAAGCCGCATTTTCTGACTCTTAGCCAGACGAGCCTGTATCTTGTCATAGATAGTCATCATTTCAGAAGTTCTGAGTTCATCTCCCTGTCGGCAGAGTAAGCTGAGGGTGAGGTACAGCGTCTGTGAGGACCAGGGTGCAGAAGCCTTGCGGGCACGCAGGCTGCGCAAGATGCTGATGATGGTCTCAGCGGATGGGCTCTGCTCAATGCCCAAGCTCGACCATGCCTGCCCAACTGTTGACCATGGCAAGAAAATCACGTCCTAATGTCTTAATGGGTGGTCCTCCGGCGGCCTCCGCCAGTGCAGAGACGCAAGGCAGAAAAGCAAAGCGCTTCTCGGCTGGATTTGGTGAATCGCACAGCCAGGCCATGTGTAGCGGCATCGAAGCTCCGTTATGCGTTGGCAACCTTACGATGATCAAGAAACGCCTAAGCAACTGAAGCTGCTGCTGCATTCAAGTCACCACGGAGAGGTGCAGAGCATGCGCCCCAGAGAAGATGGCCGCCTGTCTCCCTCCGCTCCCTGGGATCCTGGCTTTAGGCCAGAAGCTCAGACGTGCTGCTTGGGGTGGGGGCCACTCTGGCGAGCCTGGAATCCACAGAAAGTCTTTGTAGAACTCGCCATGCGGCGCGAGGAGCATCACGACTTCCTCTGCCAGCTTCGCATCCTTGCCGGCAATCTGAAGAAGCCTCGCCATACAGCCATGACAACTGACTTTCAGCACATGAAGCTTCTGCGACTGATCCTCAAATGTGATACCATCTTAAGTCTACAGCCTTTACCCATCACCCCTCAACACACCCGCATTCAGCAGCCTCCAAGCCCATGAGCCCCGAAGTCACCCCAGCAGAGACACCTCTCCAGTTCTGCACTCGCAACATCTTTCTCGATCTCCACGTGGAAGGCAGGGGCGGCTCCGAGAAAAGTCCAGAAGTCCTCCCACTTCTGTCTTTCTTCCTTGCCGGTCAAGATCTGGGAGACAGTCCACAACCAGCGGCACTTTTCGACCCTAGAAGGCTGTCAGAAGGCTTCGTTCTGGGTCAAATCTTTACCTGGGGGTCGGCGCACTTTGATGCGATGCGCTTGTTTACCAAGCTTCGCTGTTTGCCGCCTCCCCCGACTCAAAGTACTGCTGCGACGGAGTCAGCCACTCCATCTCGCTGGCCTGGGTCAGCTCGCCCCTGGGTTGCGAACAAGCTGCAGCGTGTTGAGGCCTTCCAAGACTCTCCATCGGCCAATCGTAACGCCGATGCCAAGGACTCAGAAAGGCATGTCAAGTGAAGTCCTTTTCCGGACTCTCCGCCAACCTCCAGGACCCCGGGAGCAGGGTTTCTGCACAGTTCTCATCTTTTGGAGACGATGGCAAAGCCAGGTCGAGGCGCCTTCACCATCTGTGACTCTGAAGTCGACGAGACCATGGCCTTGGTCATGCAGAGTACTTCTCTACCAGAAAGCCTAGTCTGAGTCTGCGCGAGATAGTGGGGGCCGTGTTTTTGCATGGTCTCACGTAAACGTTTGCATAGCCCAGCCACCCACCATCCGGTCTCCCTGACACGATCCGCCATCATCTCCTCACGGGAGGCGCTGGCGACTTGCACTCTTCCACTCCCAGCTCTTAACCCCTGCATCGTAGAGAAGGCCATTCAAATGAAAAGGCTCAGCGAGCGCGTCACGATGCGCACAACCTAAGTTGTTGCGATTCTACTTTGCCTGCGCGCGTAATTCATGTTAGGGCAGCCTGTCACCTCGAACAGCAGCATGGCCTGCGATGCAGAAACCGCTGCACATGCATCGGTCCTTCAATCCTTCATCTTCGCAGATGGCGACGAGTTGCTTGAATCTCCTGCTCCCAGCAAGCAGCTTGACAAAGCAACGCTCCCAATCAACGTCCGTGAACACTAGCTCACTAGCAGGGTGGCCCTTGAGCACAAAATGCTGTTGAGGTTCCGTGTAACCGCAAGCAGTTGCTCCGCATCTGGTGCTTCTCCTGCTGGCAGTCGGCGAGAAATATCGGCATGCGTCCGAGAACAAGAAAGGCTTCACAGGACGTTCGATATACGAATATGGCATGCCTCGTGCCAGGACTGGTAGCAGCACGTTCTCAAAAAACGCCAAGCCATCGACGCGCTCGACACCAAGCCTTGAAAGGAGCTGCTTGACCTGCGAGTTGCACCATTGGAGTTAGAGGTCACCGGTCGTTCGTCATCAGCTGCACGTCCGGCCTTTGGCTGGGCGATGTGCCCCAGGCGTGGATCAAGCCTCTGCCCTTGTCCCAAGACTGCTTCCAGACCAGCCAAATCATCGGGGATGTCGTAAACCTTGCTGCCACTGGCCTGCGCGCCACATGACCGCCAAATGCAAGAAGCGACACACGGAGCGTCAAAAGCATGAAAGAGGAAACACTCCGAGCCGTAGTCGAGCCTCTTGCTCTGCCAAGGCCACGAGACCGGCTTCGGTCGGCACGACGGCCAGGTGCCGCACCTCCTCGAGGAGCTCAGGCTTCGCCTGGAGTGAACGGACTATGGACCGAGCCGATAGCCTCGGGCCTCAGCCACAGAAACAACCAGATATTGCCTCGACAATCAACAGGAGAAGGTGCAAAGTCTCAATGTCCTAAGCTTCTGTCGGAGGACCCCAGTATCAGTCGAAGTTGTGCGAAATGTCAGCTCAAGGCCCTCGCGGATTGCTGCAAAGCGCTGGGCATGTCCGCGTCATCCCGTTCAGTTGCACGGCTTGCAAAAGCCTATGAAGAAGGCGAGACTCTCAACACGGCCCTGACCGGCACAACACCAAGATGCAGGAATCAAGCATGCAGTGTTCAGTGCCTTCAAGCAGTCCAGCGCCACGTCTGCATCCAAAACCTGAGATTGGACCCTGTCTGTTGTCTCTGCTGCACAGCAGTCAGCAAACCTGGCCCGCAAATTGACAACAAACCTCACAAGCACAAGCTGACTGGCGTATTCAATGCGAGTGCGGTAGCAGTGGCTTGTTACTGCAGGCAAGCTTCTGGCACCCCAAGCGCCTCTGCCACACGAGCTGGAAGCTTCCCAACTTCCAGATAGTGCCCCGCCTTCAATGCTCCAGACTTCAGGCTGCGACAGATCACGGCACACGGCCTTCCTTCTACGACGTGTCATGTGACTCGCGGAGTCCTGCGCAAGCAAAGGCTCCAGCGTCGGCAGATGTTCAGACAGAGATGCCTCGAACTGAGCCAAGCTCGGGCGAGTGGGAGACGCAACTTTGGAGCAGCAAAGGTGCTGGGATGCCCTCTGGAAGACGTTCACGTACGGCATGTTTGGCTGTAGAAAAGCCAAGGTGGAAGTGACGCTCATCCTGAAGACTGGCTGAAGTAAGCGATGACAGTGGTAGTGGCCACGAAGCAACAGTCAACGTCGCCTTCCCTAATCCGAGATGATCATGACTGAATCATGACTGTTTCGACTTCCTCTGTCGCAGCTTCTTCAACATCTTCTTCGCAGGGAGGCAGGTTCGGGCCATCTGGACCTGACACAAGTCGGCGTGGTGTGCCGAAGTCATAGTCATAGCATGCAAAGGCCACCGGAATTTGAGTGCCTGGGCCACGGCCAGGCACTCGCACCAAGATGATTGCCACATTTTGTAGAGCGCGAAGAATGCCGGAATCGGTGCCCTGAAAAAAATTGACAGCATCGCCTGGTCGGGCACAGCTGCAGGAAGGGAGACAGAAAACGCACCAAGTGGGGGCGACCTGTCCGGGGCACAGCGGCGTAGAGTGGCAGGAGAGCATCCGCCGATGCATCCAGGGCTGCTGTCAACTGCGAAAGTGGCAAACCCCTCGCGTCACCTCCATTCCGAGCATGCAGCGGGAGTCTGCAGCAACAGCCCAGGCCCACGCCCCTTGCCTGCATCTTCGTCGCAGCTTCGCAGCACGATGTCATGTATCAGTGCTGCAGCTGCGGCTCGGGTTCTGAATTCTTCCGCTGCTTCGACAAATGCTGCTGGCACCTGTTCTCGAATCTGCCTGGGTGGTTGTCCACAGGGTCCACGAGACACAACACTTATTCGCAAGCCAAGTGTCTGATTAAAGACATTGTCCGTGATCGCCTCCCTAGACGAAGGCACCTTCCAATCTGCCTCATCACACACGCCAGCAGGTCAACACAACAAAGCAGATAAAGCAGGAGTGGCTTGCTGCTACCAGCCCGAACTCTGCATCGGACCTGGACGACGAATCGCAAGCCGTAGGACTGCAACGGAAGCCAGGCATAGACTTTCTCTGCGCTGCCTGTGCGCATAGAGAGCATGCGGCTTTTCTCCGGAACAGGCCACTCCGTCTCACTCTATCGGATTTAAACACCCTGGCTTTGCTCCTGCATCTCCATCAAGACGGAAAGCCAACTTCCTGACTTGCAGGTCGATTTCCAATCGGAGCTTCACGATGGCACGAGCACGCAGGCCAGTGCAGCCGCGGTGCAGCTCCGTCAGCAACAAGTCGCTCGCACCATCTCCATGAATCTCCACACCTCTGGTTTGTATCAACCATCGCTGCTCCTCCGACTGCGGTGATGCCTGTTGCGCGGCTCTTCACACGTCTCTGCCCAGCCAATGGTCTCGCCAACAGCACAACACATCAGCCTCCGGGGACCACGTGTTAACCTCATCAACCTGCAGCTTGATCTCCTAAGCAGAGACGCACATCCAGGCACAGCATTTCCGCGCACCCACATCCCGAAGAGCAGAGCGCGCCTGTGCATTGGCCTGGCCCTCGGAAGGGAGGCGTATTTTGGTGATGACTCGCTGCAGGCCACTTTCTCCGTCAAAGGCCTGCGGACAATGCTCGTCGCTTACATTGGTCCCAGATACCAGTAAGAAACTTCGTTCGATCGGTATCGGTTTGATTGTCCGAAAACTCTGGATTCTAGATACGAACTACATCTTGTCACCTCGGTGTTCGCTGTCGGAGTGTTGGCTGCAGCAGCAGCAGCTGGTCATCCAAAAAGCAACTCCCAATCACCATCATCACGGCCACTATGCACTATCATCCTCATGATGGTGAGCGATGATACTTTGTCAAGGAGCAGGTAGCTACTATTTCTGATGATTGCTGTAGAACTGCTGTTGCTTTTCAGGCTGACTGTTCACAGCATCACAGCCCCGACTGCTGCTCCTACTTCCGCTGATGATTGACGCACCAACCCCGTTGCACAGGCCGCGGTGTTTCATCGCACTTCGAGGACTTCTTAAGCTCGAAAGGCAAGCACACTGCTCGCAGGGGTGCTAAGTGTTCCTGAAGCCCGCGGCCTCCACTCGTGCCACCTTGCGCAAAAACAGAAGCAGGGTGGGCTGCACGTCTTTGAGCGCGCGCTTCCCCACGTCTGGAGCACGCAGCCCCCGCTTCCTCAACGGCCCTGCCCGGGACGGGAGACAGGACCAAGCTGACTGTGCATTCACGCCCAGCCTTGGATGCTGCTCAGGGGCAGGACGAGCCGTGTCCCGCGAGGTGGCGTTGAGGCCGGCTTCAAGGGAAAGGGCAACAGCGAACCCAATCCTTGCCTCCGCCATCAGGGACACTGGCTCCATCATCCTGGTGGACGGATAACTGCTCTCCAAGAGGCAGTGCTTCAGCGTCGAAGTGGAAATGAAAGCCACGAGAGTGCACAACAGGGGTGGCGGTAACGAGGAACACCTCAATTGGGTTGCATTTCCATTGCATGTCATGTCAATGCCAGGATATGCCAGGATGTGAGGATCTGATGCATCAGAGAAGCAGACTTAAAGCCAATTCCCTTGGCACCAATGAACTTCTTGTCAGTAGCCTGCTTGGTGGACTTGTCTATGTCACAGATGGCGATGACGTTCTTCTCCTGCGAAACTTGCGTGTCGTCTATCCGCAGCACAACCGGCACTCTTCGCATCGCTATGCAAAAACAGGACTTCCTGTCCTCAAAGCCTCTCTCGTTATACTCCACAACAAGAAAAGCTTCCACGGCATCCCCTGCACGGAAGCTGCTCAGCTCTTCGAACTTCTGCTTCCTGTCCATCGTGAGCGTGCTGGCGCGAAGTAGCTTACAAACTCAATCCTGCCTGGGTTCGAAAGTCAGACGCAAGGTCGGCATCTCGCCTGTTCGCAGATCGGAAAAGGCTTTGCTGTGCATTGCGTTGTGCACGAAAACGGTGAGATGATTGATATCGGAGGCACCCTCCGGATACGTGCAGTCATCGCAGTTCTGAAGAAGTTCCAGCAAAAAGTGAGCCTGCCGGTGTCTGTCAGCATTTCC
The DNA here is from genome assembly GCA_905221615.1 of Symbiodinium sp. CCMP2592. Taxonomy (NCBI): domain Eukaryota; class Dinophyceae; order Suessiales; family Symbiodiniaceae; genus Symbiodinium; species Symbiodinium sp. CCMP2592. The sequence continues at coordinate 39,513 of CAJNDT010000227.1, forward strand.
TAACGGCATAGGTGGAAGCACTTCAATTCAGGTAGCGCAACTCACGGGGTGCAACGACACAAAGCGAGTCGCATGATTACAAAACAAACGCGCCTCACCACTGTACAAGTCTTCAGAAAGTCGTTTCACAGCCCCCTGCACTGTCTGCTGCAAAGACCGGACGCCAGGATCGCCAGGTTCTTGGATCCACTCGCGCTTCGCCAAGTCAACACAGTCGTAGTCAACTTTCCTGTTCGCGGACAGCTTGAAGCAGCTGATTCGCTGATTCGCACATTCCTCTAGTAATATCGCATGTTGCGAAACCCAAACGCGGCACTGCGAACCAAGCGTCTTCATGGCAGCTATTCGTCTGCAAACTTCCTGCACCAGTTGCAGGGGTTACAGTGACAGGCGCTGTACACACGTCCACAAGTATACTCCAAGCAAGTGTGCCGGTCCTCGTTCTCTGCGTCCTCCTCTTCTGCTGCCAGTTGCACCACCGCTTCTGCGGAGGTAGAAGGCTGCTCTGTGGCAGGGTAGCTCTGCATGTCGCCAGCATCCTGAGACAGAGCCCCAGCAGAAGCAACACACGGTTGCAGTTGTGCGAGCCTTCGCCTCCCCCACTCCGCCAGCGGCTGCTGCTGCTACCGCTGCTGCCGTTACCGCTGCTGCTGTCGATGCTGCTCGGCTGCCGGCAGCCTGGTGATTTTGTGGCCGCGATAGGTCGGTCCACTCTGTGATGCGGAAGTGAAGGCCCAGCCGCTTCAGCGCCGTTCGGAAGCTAGGGACGCCCTCGTAGACATCGAAGACCAAGTTGAGTAAAGCCACGGGGGGCCGCTCCATGCGCATGTAGCCAGAGGCGATGATCTCCAGAACTTCCTTCCAAGCGATGTCCCGTGGCAGGGCTGCGATGGCTGTGAGCAGGAAGCGCTCCGGCTGCGTCTCAACGAAGGCCCTGTAGCCTTTGGAGATCTGTTCTTTTAACAGCGACAGGGGTGCAGCCGTGCCCTCTCGCAGCAGGCGGGCCAACACGATGGCAGTGACACGGCGACCGTCCGCGGCTTCCAGGGCTTTCGCGAGTCGCTCCGTGGAGCAGTCTTCGGCTGAAGGCAAGCGCACGAAAACGGAGTGGCGGACCTCCAAAATGCAGCCAACCGCTCCTCTCCTCCTGGCTCGCGATTGAAATTCGGGCGACCGCAGGAAACCGCCGACGTCCATGGCCAGAGCTCCTCCAAAATCTCTTTCCCACTCTGGCAGTGACTCCACCACGTCGAAAAGCACGGGACATGACAGCGCCGCTTCCGTCGCGCTTTCCAACAGCCTGTCCCTCTCTTCGCTCATCGCTGCTTGCTGTGCTGCAGGGAGAGACACATGCGAGCCGGAGGCTTGAAGCACCACATCCGTCGAATCTCCCTCAGGCTTGGTCTCCATCTCGGCATCGCCAACGTTGTCGACGATAGCCTGCAGCTCGGAATCGGTCCTTAGTGGGATCAGTTCTGACACAGCTTGGCAAGGCCACTTCCAGTTCCGAACCCAACAGACCTGAACAACTCATGCACCCGAGATGCAACACCCCAGCATAGTGTTGCTGCAGAACATGCAGCACCAGCACTGGATCCTGACATGATCTCTCGTGCTTCAAGGCTTTGCGCTCAAAGAAGGCAAGGCGAATCTGCAGCCTCATGGTTGCCATCTGCACGAATGCGACGGCACATGTCCTCAGCAACTGCTTGTCTCTCCGTCTGCGCATGCCAGGGCAAGCCTCGAAGCCGCCTGAAGGCTCAGCATGGCTCTGCAAACATATCGATTTCCCTGTTAGCACGTGCTTAGAGCTTCCGGCCCAGAATCATGCGCAGCTTTCTCGACATCCAGCTGTTCACGGCTCACCAAGCCAGCAGAATTGGCTATCTGGTCGCTATTTTGCCTCAGATATTCTATTTTCTACATGCGGCGAAAACTGAGCTGAGTGCGTCTGCGAGACATTCGTCGGCCATGCAAAATGAAACACAATGCCTATCTGGGCCTATCTTTCATCCTCGTATATTAGCTTTCTGCAGACCAGATACGCCAACCAGTTGCCAAAACTGCCAAGCTTCATGTCGCTCCAATCCTTCTTCTGCTCTTCCTTGCACATGCGATCTTCGAAGCTTCCCACCCTCAGCTTCAACTGAGCTGCCTCCATAAAAAAAGACATTCATTCTGCTTATTCGTCTCCGGCACGCACTATGGCTCAGAGCTTGGTGCGACAAGCGGCGCTTCCAAAAGCCTTCCCAGCTCCAGATTTTGCTCTCGCAGGATCTCCCTCAAGTTGTGCAGGAAACGGTTGCTGAGCTTCACCGGCATATCCTCAGCCTGACCTCGCTCGTCTGCCTGCAAAGGCGGCGGTTCGATCTTGTCTATAGCACTGAAAGGACTCAAGGCTGTGCCTGCAACTGAACATCGTATCACATTGCATCCGCATGTTGCAGCAAGGGCAGCCGCCTCGTTTTTGCTACTGCGTGCTTCAGGAGGGACTTCTGAGAGATCAACTTCCCCAACTTCCTCTGGGTTTCCTGCACAAACAGTTGCTCTGCTGGCACCTTGCACGGACTAAAACCGCCGGCGGGTCCTGAGGTTTCTTCTGCCTTTGCCAGCTGAAGCAGTTCAGCGAATAGCCAGCGTGCATAGTTTGCAACTTTATCCGCCAGACCAAGTTTGTAACTCCCACTGGGCCAGTCCGGTCTTCTGGATGTTATGCCTGCAGGAGAGCTTGTGCCTTGAACAAGCTCAGGCTCCGGCTTCGCTGCATACAGTGAGCTCGAACCGGACCAACTATGCAATAGGGAAGGGGCTGCTCACCAACTCCTGCTGCTTCTCCTTGCTGCTCAACTTCGCTAGCCTTCGTGCGCCAAGCAGAGCTCGGGGACTTAGGAACGGCAGCGCAGGCGCACTTTTGCACAGGATCAGTTCAGCTGTGATGCTCTATCAACAGCTCCTCGTGTTCCGAAGGCAAACTCAAAGCAATCCATTCGGCAAGCGCTTTCGGAATGGTCTGCTGCCCACCTTGCGGTCACCAGTGAGCGAGCAAAGCTGGAGCAGACTGCTACATAGTGACATTTGCAACTCCCTGTTCTGACAACTGCATAAATTTGCGAAGCTGAAACTTCTATACGAGTACGTACATACTAGCCTTTGTACGGGCGAATGGCACACACACCCCTGCATGCTATCTGGCTTGTCTAGTTGGAAGGATTCGGAAATAGCTAAACTCTGAACAAGACAGATTGTTCGAAGCCACGCAAAAACGAGCAAATACAGAGTATGTATGCATGTATGTATGTATGTATGTATGTATGTGTGTAGGTGAAAACACGAAAGAGAAGACTGTCTGTGCCCATATAAAAAAAGGTGCACAGAGCTACAAATTGGAACATGCACTAAGCATTGAGCATTTTAAAGACTTGTACGCATCTGCCTTTTCGTCTTGAAGGTGGGTTTGCACGCTTGTTTGTTCGCGGGCCGGACCCCCAAAGACTTTCGTGGGTTTGGGAATTCGACTGAAGGGAAAGATGACCGAAACGCTCTCCAGACCTATGTCTCCATGTGGCATCGATGTAGCCACCGACCTGTTTAAGATTCTATATAGCCCCGTTTCAGATTCAGCTATGAAAGGACTGATAGGAGAAGCCACTAGCTCAGCGGCAAACTCGTGGATGATTATGCTGGTGGTGATGATGATGATGATGATGATGAAAAATGGAGGCACCTGTGGTGCTGAACATGATATCCCCAGATCTGGATTTATGGACGCTTATCGCGTATCGAGATAGTAAGATATGCAAGAACACCATGGCCAAAGTTCGCCGCTTGCCCTCACATGCAGCAGACAGCAACCCGTTTTGATTTGGACCCCGATGTGTATCCATAGGTTTGTCCTGGTCGGCCCTCGGATGTTGCATTGTCCAACAAACATGCAAAGCGACCAACAAAGCCTTCTTTCTTTAGGGGGTTGAAGGCAGCGGGGTCCCTCTGCCCCCCGCTCAAGGCACCTCCATACTGAATGCGAAGCAAGGTGACTGACAACCCGGCAGAGTAGTGTGATCAACTCACGAAACATACAGACAAGAGCCTTGCTTGCTTGCTTGCTTAGGGGTTTAGGGGTTGCGCGCAACCCCTTGGCCCCAAGGCCTACCCCCTCGCGGCGCGCTGGATCCATTGTCGGCTTCGCCGCTTCCGTGGTTGGGAGAAGGCACGTGTTCCTCCGAATGTGCTGGTATACCCAATCCCCCCAAAAACACCCTCCTAAACCGCATAGTAAACCTTCCAGCGCCATTCGGGTCATCCACGGTCTCCCCAGACACAACTACTGGGCGGGGTTTCCCGTGGCCGTCCAAATACTTGCTCCGAGCTTACAGCAAAACAGTAGAACGAGCCTACAGAAACCGTTTGTCCAACAAAACACTTGGCCACCTCCCCCGGCCATCTTCACTCCGTTGGCCTTCGTGGAACGACGGCTGCAAGTCCCCGTTACATGCGGGTCATCCGAAGCTCTTTCTTTCGCCAAGGTTAGGGTGCCGAAGCTCTCTCTCTCTCTCTCTCTCTTTGCTTTGCTTCCTTCCTTCCTTCGCTCTGCTCTTCTTCTGCAGGGCATGGGGGGCGTATCAAGCCCCCCGGCCGCATGGCCCCCCATTGGTTATGGGGCTTTCGGGAAGGCGTGAAGAAAGATCGAGTCCCCCTGATAATGCCAGCAAAGTGTATTGAACTATAAATCGGTCAGGGTCTCTCGATCAACTTGGACACCTCTCTATCTCTCTTTCGCCAGGGCTAGGGCCAGGGGAAACACGCCTGTCCACGCGCATGTGCGCGCCCGACTGTTGCGGGTGCCAACGGAGGAAAGGAGCATGCATGGCATACTGGGGAGTCCCCCGCAGAATTCAACCGAACTAGGACAACTGTCTGTCTCTCTCTCTCTCTGTCTCTCTCTCTCTCTCTCTCTCTCTCTCTCTCTCTCTCTATCTTGCTTGCACGCAGCCAAAGAAGGAGCAGTCCAGCCCCCTCTCGCGCTCTCTCTCTCTCTCTCTCTCTCTCTCTCTCTCTCTCTCTCTCTCTCCCGGGCATGAGGGACGATCAAGTCCCTGGGGCATCATGCCCACCCGACGTGTTGTTGGAAAAAGGGAGTGAGTAGCGAGCGTAGGTTATCTGAAGGCTAGAGGCATGAACAGTACGATAGCGGAGCTAGATGACTGTACACTCTCAAAGGACACATGCAGTGTGCCAGCATCATTTGTCCTCGACACTGAAGAGGATATGACGACCAACTGATAAACAATGGACTTCGAGATGAGATAATCCTCTCTCTCTGTCTCCCTCTCGCTCTCGTGAGTCTATTCAACTGAAAAGCAGACGCCTGATCGACTCGAGCACAAACACTTGCACCCTCTCACTTTCGTGGCTGGACCACGAGCTTCAAACAACAGGCAATGTCCACGGCACCACGGTCATGTGAGGAGCACCCCCAGGTGCAAGTCAAGATGACCGTGTAAGACCGCGTTCATTCGCGGGTTGGGCCCCATTTCAGGGACTGCCGGTCCAGAACAGCCCAGCACGTGCAGCCAGGCGATTGGATTGTGGTAGGTTGCCAGTCCCTATCGATTGTGTCTTGCCACTGTCGGGCAAGTTTGACTCTCTCGCTCGCTCTCTCTCTCTCTCTCTCTCTCTCTCTCTTCTTCCGCTGGGCGTAGAGGGCTGTTTAGGCCCTCCGGCCGCATGGGCCCCCCACTTGTTATGGGGACTTTGGGAAGGCGTGAGACAACCAATTAGTCCCCCAGTACGTTTGGTCTCTCTCTCTCTCTCTCGCTCTCCCGGGCATGAGGGCCGGTCAAAGCCCGTTGTGGTTCCTTCTTTCGGTGTCTTAGAGACGGGGGCCCAGAGCCCCTGTGTGTGCACGGCTCAAATCGTTAACCGCTAAAATTTTGTGTGCGTGCAGTCCTCGTGATAAGATGGGGTGCTCATCCTTGGCTCTGTTCGTCTTTTCTGCTGCAGCTTTGTGTCAGCCGCATTAAACGACTTTTGGATGCTGATGAACAGGACTCATTCGTGCCCAGTCCCCAGCAAACCTCGCTTGCTCTTCCTGATTACTCTCTCGGTGTATCTCGCTGTGGCACGTCTGTCAGTCATGTTCCACACTCACATTCATACTCTTGCCCATGCCCATCACCTGCCCGCATAACGCCCTGCAGTTCAAGCTTTGAGGTGTCCATGGCGGGAATGATCTGCCCCAAGAAGGAGCCGTCTTGCACGGCAATGCCTCGGGGGTCGGCAATGCATGCAATTTAGCCACTTAATTGGGAGCCTCAGCATTAGCCCACCACACATGCCGAAATGTTAAACAGAACCGATGCAAGCCTAGCTCGCGAAAGTCATCCAAGCGATGAGCTTCGGCAATCTGGGATAAAGCCGCAAATGCAGATCTCGCCCTCTTGCCGGACAGCCGTGTTCCTTTGCCAATAAGTGTTGAAAGCACATCTGCAGAGAACAAATAGTGCAGTATCTCCCTCCCGCCAATCGCTGGGAAGCTCTTCGGGATGCTGGGCAAGTCGTTCAAGCCGAAATGATGTTTCACCAGCGGGTGGAACTGCAGCTTGCCCATACATGCATCTTCGAACCGGCTGTTGCTCTTGAACATCGGGTGTGACAGAATGTGCATCTCCAGATCGTGGATCGTGAGAATCGGCTGGCTCACGAGGGACACCCGAACATAAGATGCGACAAGGAGAAGTCTTGTGGCAAAGCCTGCCAGAATGTCTCCAACGTACGCATCCTTCAGCAGCTCTTCCTGCACGCATTGCCCACGACGTCCACAACTGCACTTGATGTGACATATTGCCTACATTTGCCTACCATCTACGACATCCCCAACGACGGCGGCACTTAGTGAATGAATGTTCGGCAGATTGGTTCGATGATCGTCCCAACACAGGCAAGCGCGGACGAGCTTCTTCAGAGATGTCTCGGAGAGCGCAAGCAGAGTCAATCTCCGCAACCAGGAGCTCCGGTCTCCTAGTGTTGAGGGTGTTACGTAACATCTTTCTGTGGGCAGGCCGCTATACGATGGAAAACAGCGACTCACGGAACACGCGATCTTAAGAACTGTGTGCTCAACGGCTTCCATGCATCAGAAATCCATACTGCTGAATGCATCTCTCAAAAGCGCTGGCCAGCTTCTTGGTGTCGGATTCTGCCGACGTCTTTCCCAAACTGCCTTTGAAAAGGACCGGCTGCTTCACCAAAGCTTCTGTGATGTCGGGCACTGACTTTCTCAATCGGCCAGCAAAAGTGTCAGCCGTGACTGCTGATGAGTCTGTGCTTTCTTCTTGTTCGACACCATCTGACAGCTTCGGCAATGATGTTGGGACTGCGTCGTCGAACGATGGCTCTGGCCAGGTTGGTCGCTTGCGGATGGTTACGGTGGTGCCCGAAACACAAAACTTGTCCGCATGAAGGGCCAGAATGCGCTGAAGGCTTTTTGTTTCTCGCTCATGCTTGGGTAACAGTTGGGCGGCACATTTGCCAAGGTCAGAAAGCTGCAAGGTGATGCTGTCGCCATCGCGACCAAATTTCTCGACCAAGCAGAACACCAGTGCATCATCCAAACTTTGCACTTCAACGATGTCGGCGAGGCCAGAGTCCTGTCAAAACTCAGGCATGTGTACTGCCAAAACTGGTGCACCAGCGAGCATCCCTCCAAAGTGATTCGGGGAACCCCAGAACTGACTAAGCCTGTGGGTGTCGGGTAGCAAGATGCAGCGTAACCAGTTCATGCACGTTTAACTTGCGTGTCCCTCCAAAACACCTCACCCACGCAGGCGGCTCCATACTACTGTGGACACCAGCAGATTCCGTCCTCTCGAACGAGGAACTCACACTTGGAGAGCACGTCTTCAGTTTCCAGATCATTGCTCATGCACAACATCTCGAAGTCTCGAAACATCATTACCCTGGCGGCATACAAGCAGGGACTGTCACCCTCTCAATTCTTGGCGTGCTCATGCAACATGAAATCAGGGACTGGGGGCTGCTGTACAACGTAAACACATCCACCTGGATTCTGTCCCCAACCAAGAAGCGAACTCAAATTTTTGCTGCAAACATCGCACCTGTGACGTTTCTGCAGAATCGCCGTTACGAGCATCAGCAAACCATCAGTCTTGCCGATGTCCTGGTCTTTTGCAGCTCTCCTGCGATCTCCCCGGATCTAAAAAAACAGGCGAAGAATTGAATACCGAAGCTGTGGCAGCCCGAGCCCAAAAATACTTCCCATGCGGAGGCCTCGCAGCCTTCTGCTTGCCCTTTCCTCGTTGCTTGCCTTTTCCTCGTTTGTTTCGTGACGAAGACCTCGTTCTGCAAGCAGGTGACCCCTGCGCTGGTACATGTGGATCTGTACGGCGAGACAGCAAGGCGAACACGCACAAACAAACACCAGGGCAGCGACCCATCATCGTTGTCATCGGCCTGCATGGCAACATGTGCAAAGCAGTGTCGTTGCACGTCTCTTGACAAGGCAAGCATGCCACATCCCCATCTGACCTAATACTTTGACATGCCAGGCCTGCAAGGCTGCTAGCACACCGTCTCTTATACTGGCCCGGGACTTGCACGACCTCTAGCACCGATGACACTGACACGACGATGTAGACGATGAGGCAGGATTTTGCCTGCCTCCGTTGGTGATGCCAAGCTTGAGCAACCACGCAGAATAGCGGAAGGGTGAAGAGCGACGTCGACGAAAGACTGCTAACTGACGGCTGCCCATAGAGCACACGAGCCTCAGCTGGGGGGAATGGATCTACATGAACGGGGTTGGAACGTCTTTCGTCGCACTGCGACTCAGCCGCTTTCATGGGCGAGCTCGCACGGGACGAACTTTCCGGCAGCAGCACGGGCACACATGCTTTCATGCTGTCGCCCGGCTACAACTCCCAACATAGCCGGTTCGAGCAACGGCTGGAGCAATAGAACCGATTGGGCCGGTGAACGAAACACGAGTCATCAAACATAAAATGTTGTCTACCAAAACTCTGCGTCGCCTGACTGTCGCGAGTACTCAAGCCACGAACTAATCAGTAATAAGCTAAACATAGCTAAACCCAACATTGAGCAAACCCAAACTTGAAAGAAAGTATACGTTACCTATCAGCTATTTGCCTTTGAACACAAGGTTACATTCGCAAGAACACCAGTGTCTGCCGGGAATCTAAACCACCGTTGGCCTGTTTGTTCGCGATCTCGCCATATCTCGCCATCTTCATCATCTTCTCTGCAACCCTCATCCTCATGCTTATGTTGTTGCTTGCAACTTGTCATTCGGAGTCTGAATACATTGACGCCGAGGATTGTGAGTCTTATTTGTTCACGTTTTCTTGCGCGCGCGATGCATTGGACCAAGTATGAATCTGAGCCATCCTACCGGCATAAGGAAGCGAACCACACGAGCGTGGCAGGAAACGGCCGGCAGCGACTTCCTCCTGCCAACGCGCGTTGGCGAGGCATCTACTACTAGTGGATGTCAGGCTCAGAGTCAGCAAGCTGGGGTCGCTGGGGTGCTAGGAGACGGATCAGCTGGACAACATCAGCACCGACCTGCCGCCAACTTCTACGCCGGCGACGACGTGGCACCATCTAGCACTGCCTGCCCAGCTCAAGGTGAGTCCGGGTAAGCGTCGTGCTGTGACGTTTTTTCCCCAACGGACTGTGACGTTTCCGTTTGGCAGCTGAGGCTGTAGACAGAGTGAGGGGCAACACGATAGTAGCATCACGGGCTAGCTGGGACCCATGCCACAGCGGAGCCCGTTGGCGACGACCTCTGCGCCTCGGTTTATGGTCGCCAGTCGCACATGGCGCGCAACCTGTGGACCGACCTCTCGACGCAAGGCTCGAACGGCCAAAACGCCCGAGGTGGCACGCGCAGACTGATGGTCAGCAGGCCGATTAAGCGAACTGTGACAGTGGCACTGGCATGGCACAAGGGAAGGGGCAAGCACAGCAGCCTGCAGACCGGAAGGGCAAACAGCGACGGTCGAGCTCGTCACGGAGGATGGAAGCTTCACCCGGGATGGGAACGGGAGCATGCAGACGCCAGTATGCCGACTGTGTGCAACGTTGTCGGGTTCTATGTACGTCTTGGGATGTCATGGGTACTGCCAGCAGCAGCAGCAGCAGCAGCCGCAGCAGGCTTCGCCATCGAGCCTTGGCGGCCGCGAAGGAAAGCAAACAAGACCATCGACAGACAATGGACAACGGAAGGAAGCTACACCTTGGTCCGCGGGGGCAGTGTGCGCACGCAGGCGTTCAAGGAGCTTGACGAGGGTCGCAGCTTCACCAAGCTCGAAATGCGTGGCGCTGCCACCCACGACTGAAGTCGACGGGGTCGTCTTCAGGCAAATTCAAAGCCGACGGCACTTTTGCCAGCGAGTCATTCCGTAATTCTTTCCATTGCTTCTCGGCAGCATCCCGAACGCCTGACTCAACTAGGTTTGGCCAACTGATCCCTGCCGTTCGGGCCGCGATTTTAGTGGTCCGGTTCCGTGACCTTGCATATATCAATACTAGCCGTGTGTACGTACCAACAAACAGAATCCACATTTTTCAACCAGTACTATACCCGGTGCCCAATGTAGGGGCGGCATGGGACGGCCCTATCACAGCAGGAAAAGGAAGAATCGGAAGACTTGGTTCGTGTGACGCAGAACCCGACAACGCCAATGGGCTAGTTTTATGTTTTTTCACGTCTCTTTTGCGCCTGCATGACCTAGGTCCATGCTTTACGCTGTACACGCAGCACAGCTGCCTTCACTACGACGTGTCTACGGGCCGCGGAATGGCAGGCGGCTCGGCCCAGCTGCGTCAGCTAGGTCGAGCAAACGGCCACGGGCGTGGGGTTTGGCTCAAGACATTTTGGCTCAAGCGGATCAAGGCTCAAGAGAAAAGGGTCTAGCTTCGACAGTGGTGATCGCGCGCGCTCGGATGGAGCGTGGCGCAGTGGGTGGCTCACGAAGCCGGCCGGGCCGCGCCTGCTCTAGCCCAGCTGCCCCCCACCTGCCGGGAGGCCTTGATGCACGCAGCCTTGGTATGCCTTGGTTTGTACTGGGGGTACGCCGGCGTACTACCCGCCCGGCTGCGGCCCGTGGTCCTTGTCTTGGGGCTGGTTCTGCTTCGGTCAGCTGTTGGGCAGTGCTGCGACGGCGTTTTTCCTTTCCAGCCGGTTGCCGCCGCTTGCACAAGAGCGCCCCACCACCTCGCAACAAGCGTGGCGCACAGCTGCAAGGCACGTCCTCGCATGTGCGGCGGGAGGTCGTGCGGAGTTGCAGGCCCTGGCGGCGCAAGCGGGGACTTCGTCGGAGGAGCTGCTTTGCCGATTGCTCCGGGAAGCAACTGCACCGCCGGATGGGGGCGGACCCTCGCCACCCCAGCCAACGCAAGCCTCGGCCGATGTACCCTGGATGTGCCAACCACCCGTCGACGACCACGCGCCCTGGCCGGATGCCACGGGGGCCCAGCGGCTCCTAGACTACGCTCGCGAAACTTCATTACCCGCTTCACGGCTCACCCCTATACTCGTACTTGCTTACACGGGTCTGGTGTGCCGCAAGCTTTCCAGGAGTCGAGTGGGTTTACCAGCGACCTGCGAGCGTGGACGCCGCACCCATACGCTGGCAAACGAATCGGGGAAGCTGCCCACCCTGGCCCGCCATCGCCTGAACGTGACGTGGCGAGCCGTCGGGAGCGCGCGTTGCACCCTCTCTCGAACAAATGCAGCTGCTGCACCGTGCCCGGTTGGCCGCTCCACGCGACCACAGGTCGGATGCAGATGCCGCCGAGCGGTTGACGGATTCGCTCAGCGAAGCCACTCCTTTTGCTTCGCCACGAGGGGAGGCTCCAGGCGTGCTCGACGGCGACATGGCGCCGCGCCCAACGGATGAGGCGACGGCGGGTTTCACGCCGCCACGCACACCGATCGCGCCCGCGCCACCCGACAACATCGAACCGCTGCCCTGGCAGGACGCCCGCCCGCCGATCGAAATCCCCGGCGAGCGCAACTCTCGGCTGTATGTCCCCTTGTGACATGCAGGGGCTGGCAACCTCAGCGAGCGGGCAGAACATGTTTGGGGAGCGTGTCCGATGTTGGGCCCCCGGTTCATCGACATTGCGACTCTCTTGCGCGAAGCACCGCCAGTGCGGCCGAGCGAATTGGCGCGGTCAATGCTCGCCGTGGCCGACTGCGAAGCGCACGAGGCGCAGCGGAACATATCGGCGGAGGATCGTGCGTCGGCAGCGGCACTAGGAGCTATCAGACGGGCCATTACCTTTGCCAGCGGCTGTGCTGCTGTGTATGGGCCCGGATGGCTACTTCACAGCAGCCGCGCAATCAACGTTGCTCGAATCGTACGCAGGAGCCGCCGGAGCAACCGCCGCACGGGCTCTTGCAGACGATGCGCGCCGCGCCCAGCACGCAGATCGCGGGGAGCGCTCGCACACGGCTCGATGTGGCCGACGGCGTGCCCGCCGCCGCGTTGCGCGAGGCCCGAGCCATGCACCCCCATCCAGCGATGAAGGCGAGGATGGCGTGCCTGTCTGCCCAGGACGCGCAGCACCACGGGAAGACGCTACACGCACGACGGCGGGGATCCCGGAAACGGCTTGGGCCACCCTTGACGCTGTGGATATGACCAAGGAGCTGCGAAGCCCCGTCCCCACAATGCAGGATGTGCCGCCGTTCATGCGATCGGCTGTTCGCGCGGCACTGGTCACTGCGCTGAGCCGCACCCGCGACTCCACCAGTGGCCGCACCACGACGGACGCCGCCCGCACGTCCCGTGCATGGAAGCTGTTCCTCCTTGCCCCTCGCATGCTCCTCGCACGCACGGCCCATCGAGGAGCCCAGGGGCGGGATGAACTCTTATCCCGTGCATCAGCGTTCCAGCGAGGAGACTGGGTATCGTTGCTGGCCGCGGCGCACCGTTCTGTCGCGTCCACGCGGGGCGGGCCCTGGACGCTGAAACCCTCGCCGAGCGCAAGCGCGAACAAGCCTGCGCGAAAGTAAAAGTTGGCGAGCTTTCAAGAGCCCGTCAGCTCCTTACCGCTGCAGAACTTGCGCCCGGCGACGAGGATACGTGGCGAGCCTTAACAGACCCCGCAAAGCGTCCACCGGAACCGCGAACCCCATCCCGGACGCCGGGCAGGAACCACTGTGCCCCGCCCAGCCCATCCAAGTTGGTCCATCTGTTGTTGCAGCAGCGTTGCGCGAAGCACGGCGGGGAGGCGCGGCGGGACTGACGGGTATGCGCGCGGAGCATTTAAAGATTCTGCTCATTGACGTTGCCGCTATGGAGCTTCTCGCCTTCGCGGCGACCAAGCTCGCCAATGCGGAAGTGCCCGCCAACATCGTCCCAGCCCTTGCTTTGGCACGCCTATAACGGCACTTCGCAAGCCCGACGGCGGTGTGCGCGGCATCGCGACGGGCGATGTGTTTCGCCGCCTCGTCTCGCGAGCTCTCGCCAAAAGTTGGGCGACGGTGTCTGATCAGGCGACGCGCTTTGCAAGCACGTGCTGGCATGGACGCCTTCGCGGCATGTGTGCGAACGGCACTGGAATTGCGCGATGACGCAGCGTTGGTTTCGCTCGACGGGCGGAGTGCCTACGACACCATGTCTCGGGCATCCTTCCTGACTGCACCCAAAGCGGCCGCGCCAGAGTTGCTCCTTTTTTACGGGGGACCGTCCACTTACTGCTGGTAGGATGCCCAAGGCAGGTGCCGGAACATCGCTCAAGGAGATTGGTGTGAGCAAGGCGACCCGCTACTTGGAGGGTCGGTGGGGTTAGTAAGTGGTTATGCCACTTAGTAATCGGTTACATGAGTTATATATACACTTAGATAAACAATTAGGGGAGTTAAGCTAAGTCCCTTAAGTCACTTAGTTTAGCCACTTAGCTAAGTCATTTAGAGGACTTAGTCTAACCCATTTAAGTGACTTAGACTAAGTGGACTAAGTGTTTTGATGGGACTTAGCTAAGTCCACTAAGTGGGTATAAAGCAGTCTGAAAGCATGTGTTGAACCCAATACCAAACCGTACCACTACATAACCAAACCACTGCCAAAACGACCGCCTTTGCAGTCGGGGCCTCTGCGGCCGGGCTGGCAGTGGCAGCCTGCAGCAAGGTTTATTGCATATTATGGGTATATCAGGGCCGAAAGATTTGTGAGCATGTGTTGTTTTCACGAGATGTGTTAACCAAAAACTATTGCTGCAATTGCTATATATGGATGGGCATGAACCGCACGAGTTTACTAACGAGAGATGGCTTATCCTGGGTTTATGTCTTTTGTGTGTCGAATATGCCAGAGCTCGACGTATATGTAGGGAGGGCTCTAAAACAAAAGGGCCATTACGAATGTTTCTTTCATTCTTTACTGAAAGACATAGTGCATAAAAGGAGTTTGCATTCAATGGTTGCCGACTGCTTCCCAGGGGTCTTATTTATTCAAGGCACATGGTTACATGCCATTATTGAACAACGGGGCAATACAAAAATATTGAACTTCGAATTGGGGTAGAGGTCGGACTTATGCAGACAATAAATCAGCGCCGGCCACACATGTGCTCCACAGGAGCTGCAATCGAACTTGTTTTACTCGCAACAGACCTGTGAATGCTCTGATCGTAAGCCCTGTCTAGGCTAAGTTCGATCCTATACATGCATGCGGTCCTTCTGTGCTCGAGCATAAGTTCTCAGTGCACAACTTTACAAAGCAAGGCATGCGAAACTCCTGACAGACGGGAATGCAGATTTCCGCACTCCTCCTTGCTTCCATCGTTAGAGCAGAAGCACCACTGGATCTTCGGATCATTGTGATCGGCATTCTCGTTTCAATAGATCCTTTTACCACCATTCTCAGCACAGCATCTACAGACTTCGATTGAGTTGGTCCGCGATGCATGCCGCAGTCCCCAACAGTTGGGGAAAACATGAAACTTATCTCCTCCGGGTACTTGATAAAAAGGGCCTGCGTAGGTGCGGATCATTGGCGGTGGTGGTGGTTCAACTCTCGTGAAAGCTGGAACATGGTCGGTCTGGGTTTCGACACTTTTCATCTCCTTGCCCTTGGGCTGCTTGTTGTAACTTGACGGCGCGGGAGTCCTTGATGAAGTTGCCGTAGATGAAGAAGAGGATTCCGCAAATCCTTGGAACAGCTCTGCGGGGTATCTCGGTACGGGTGAGGTTCCCTCTGGCATAGTCTCGTTGAACTTGTCTTGAAGTTCCACCAAACGAATCTTTTGTTCATCACTCAAATCACTTGGCTCTACCATCAGCATTCTTTGAAGCTCTTTAAGCTCGTTCCTCGTAAGCTTCCCACGGGTTGCAGTAGCTGTATCTGCTTTGGCACGTAGGGCTCGTACTTGCGGTCCTCTTGACTTCAAGCAACTCTTCCCTCCTTCCCAAAGCCCAATGACCGCGACTGCGAGGATCAGAATGATGACATAGAGGTCCCAAGGAACTTCTGTTTGTAGATCTTCCTTTTGCCCCAGGGAACCACACACCTGACAAAGCATCAGCATTGTTGTCAACCAGGTAGGATTAACCCTCGCTGATCTCGCCGTCGTCGTGGTAGCAGCTCGCCGATCAACAATTCCCCACAGCTTCACCAGCTGTTCCAACCTCACCTTTGAGAACGGTTTCGTCCCAATATCAGCCCGCTGTCCTTCACCTGGTTGGTGACGGAGGTTCACTGCCTTGTTCTGAATGAGTTCCCGTAGCCAGTTTGAGCGTAGGCGTAAGTGTCGAGTCCGCCAAGAACCCGATAACGAAGCCAGCAGTGTTACTGCCGCGGCATTGTCGACCAGCAAGTTCATGCGCAGGTCTCGTCCTGTAAGTTCGTCTAGTAAACCTTTGGTTGCGCGTCCCAGAACAACACCTTCGACGGCCTCCAGTAGTTCCGACTCTGCCGTTGACAATGTACATAACTGCTGTCTTGCCGATCTCCAGGCTACTGCACAATCGTTGTAGAAGACGGCGCATGATCCATGAGACCTTCCCCCGCTTGGAGCAAATGAACTATCCGTAAAAATATCCAAATCAAACTCCTTGCCCTCGTGGTGGATGAAGCTCAAGCGGTAGCTCACAGTTTCGCTCAGGTAGTCCAAGAGTCTTTCGCCAATTTTATTGACCAATTCAGGACACCTGGTAATCCTCGCAGACATGATCGAAACTGTATGTTGGAGGTCCGGTCTTGAACGACCCATGAGCCATAGCAACTCACCTACACGTTTCTGCGCCTCCTTGATGATCTCCTCCTTGCCGGTGAGGTCATGTGGCTGTGCATCTATCAAAGCCCTTTCCTCTTCGTCGGACAATATCAAAGTTTCTTTGGGTCCTTGGACTTTGGACTTGTTCCCATTGTGGTGGTAGCTTCTCAGGAGCTCCTTGACGAAGCCTTCTTGACCCATTTCCACCCCTCCAGGTACTCGGTGTAGTTCTGTTCCCAAGAACTTGATCGGGTGGTCATAGTCCATGACGTCCAGCTCATCAACCTCCCACTTGGCCGACAACCAGTTGAAAAATCCCCACATAGTTTTCTCCTCTGCGTTTACCAACATATCGTCGATGTACACCAACAGATATCCTTGAGGATCTCCCAAACCATCTTCCCGAACGATACGCCAAACTTGGTTATCTGTTATGAGTTGTTCCAGCTTCATCACAACCGGGTTGCCGTCAATCTCAACAGTCCACCGTGCCAGGCGTAGCTGGGAATCTCTGAACTGGCTCCACATTGCCGGTGACTCCCTCAAGCCGTATATGGCTTGTCTCACAAGCCAGACATCTCCTTCTTCTGCCAATCCCATTTGGTAGGCAATCGCAGGGGGCTGTAAAACAACTGGGCCACCCAGCCACTTTGCAAGCACAAAGGCTTGCCGGATGTCCGTGACCCCCCATCTCCATGAACTTCTTCCGGAAGTGAAAGCCAACATTGTCCTCAGTGAAGTAGCATCCAGCCCCGCCGCAAAGAGGTCAAAGGTGGTCTCGCCTTCCGGTACATGATTTCCACATGCCACAAATCTCGTTTTTCTCCGGAAACCCATATCTCCTTTGTCTGGTTTCACAGTGTATACCCCTTTGCAGGGGACCAATCGGCATCCAGGAGGTAGTAGATGACGTTTTGTCACTTCCAAAGCATTTTTTCCTTTTGTTAAGTTCTCGAACTCCTTCATTGCCGACGGCTTCCATTCATCAAGGTTGTTCTTAACATCTTGAAGGCTCGCTGTGTGGGTCACTTGGAGCGGAAGTTTCTTCTCCTTCAGGTTCTTGAGGATGTCCTCTATGTCGGGAGTGTATTGAACTTCAGCCTTTTTAAGGAGCTTCTTCGGTGGTCCCTGATCACGCCCTTCTTCCCGTGGAAAGCACAACTGAGGATCTCCCTGTGGTAGTAGATCTTGATCCGAAACTTCCTCAAACATCATAGCTTAGTGGAGGCATGGGCCTCTTTAATCGTTGGCCCTCTCCGGTCTATATATAAAATCTCTGAGCTATATATAAAAGCTAGGAGGTAATCCTTGGACTATATATAAAATTTCGGTGCTATATATATATATATATATAATACCTAGATATCGCTACATATATGGACAAAGAATATGATGACTCCTCTGAGACTCATATGATATATAACACGTGCTGATATAATCTATTGGGAGAGATGAGGAGCGGACATACCGTTGGACCTCGCGGAAAAACGGGTTGACAGATAGATAGAATGATCGGGCCTGTAAGTTGTAATCGACAGAGAGCGTGACAGAGTCATAGAGTACGAATAAAAGGGAGGGAGCAAGGAGACAGGAGCCGGGAGAGACAATGAATCCGGAAAGCCGGGCAGCACGCACGACTCTAGTGCGACAATCTTTTTCTTGAGCGGTCGAGAATCGCAAGGTTGGTCTGGCTCAAAAGGCTCCCACGTCCCATCACATCACAGCATTGATGCACTCACTATGGAATAGTCTGATACTTCACCAAGTCACAAAAGTCAAAGGCTTACGGGCACGATAACCAACGCTGGATGTGACACATGACGTTCACCCCGGTTTATCCCGGATCCCCATCTGTCTCGCGAGGTTGTTGTTACGCGATTCAGAAAAACCGTCCACTGATATTCACAGTGGCCTGTCACACCGGTGACTACTTGCTCTTTCGCTGCCTCTTTGCAGCCTGCTCCGGCGGCTTGCTTTCTCCATCCTTCCTCAGATAGTGACATTGTAATCAAACAATCAAAGCCATGCCATGCCCCCACTTCGGGCATAAATAGACCGAAAACGCCCAACGATATGAGTGCCGCAAACTTCCACTGCAAACAAGTGTCCCTCCGGAACCTTTAGCCTCCATGATGCTGGTCGTGCCAATCGCTTGGAACTTCTGATGGAGGGGGCCCGGCAAGTCTTTGGTGCTCATCCCAAGCTTCTGGCTCAGACACTTGCTCACTTCGCGAGCTTCATCCAAGCTCTCCTTGCTGTTGTCACCCGACGCCGCCTCATTCGCACGAACAACGGTGGCAGCTGTCAGCATACAGGCCAGAATCATGGCTGCATCCCGCCGCGAATCCTGACATTGCCGCATTAACAGCTCAGACACTGACAGGTTGCAATAGACTATCATTGAACCATTGCCTATCATTGATACTTGGCAACATCAGTCCTCCACGGCTTTCTGGACTTTCACAATATCATCCAAGAAGGCTTGATCATCGCTGGAACGCTTTGCCTGCTGCAGCAAGCATGTGATATCGCGGCTGAAAGAGAGGACTCCCTCCGTTTTGTGCCGGAACTCGAACATGTAGTTGACATCGGCCGTGACGGCTGGGTCTTCGTCCAGCATCCACCGAACGGAGTCCATGCTCCACACTTCGACTGCATCGAGGATGGGCCTCTGCAAGGAAAACCCAACATGAGATCGGGCAACTCCAAAACCAAAGAGCCTACAGATCAGAATTCACTAGGCCAAGGTCCTAGGCTAAAGATACAGGGGCCGGAACTTTACACAAGAACGAACATTCGGAACAGTCGGATCCTGTACTTCTCCAGTGTCTCCGTGAGCTCGGAACAGCTTTCCTCTGCTCCAATGGCCATGCCACTGATGTGCTGCAGAACCTGCTCCTCGAAGCCCTTGCATTTCTCAATCATGCCCGGTAGAACCACCTCAATGATCTTCTGGTCCAAGCTCCTCATCTGCACCATTTGCTTGGCCGCGCTGGTCAATGAGGAAAAAGCTGCTGCCTGAGTCTCATCGGTTGCAGGTTTGAGGGTGCTGCCGTCGAGCTTCTGGAGGAAATTTGCCTGCAGCAACACGTCCTTGTAGCCTTGGATGCACTTCGGAAGCTTGATGTCTTTCATGTATTTCATGATCGCCTCCGCTCCTTTCTCCTGGATCTCTTGCTGCAGGTGTGCTTGCAAACGGTCCTCCAAGCGCTGCAATGCACCAACACAGGTACCCAACCACACGGTCTTATCACCCGAGTTCAGCATCCGCTCGCACACGGCGGTGTGCTCTTTCAGGTCCCTGTGAAGGCTGCAACAAGCCTCCAAGATAGCACTGTCGCTGCCCAATGTCGGACAGCTTCCCTCTTTCATGACCTTTTGCTGAAAGTTCCACATGCAGCTGGCCATCTCTGCCAACATTTTGTTATGCACCGCCTCGGAATGAAGCACCACTCCTCGAGCTCGGCCTGAGGGGACTGTACTCTACTCTACCACAGAATATCTCAATAGCTCAACCTCCGCATCTTACTGGGGGACCTAGAATTTTTTATGTTTAGGTTCCGTAGAGTTAAAACCAATGGTTCAACGATGCAAAATTGACAATAACTTGAGCCTGCAATGATCTGCTCCTTCAACACTTGCTCTGCCGTCGGGCCAGCTGGATCGGGCATGGCTGCAGCCACGCTGTCGCCGGCCTTCCACACGCAGAACATGAGCTGATCGAAGGCACCCGCATTCTGGTAGGAGTCGTTAAGTAGGCTGGCCAACTCGCTGAGCAAGCCCTCCAACTTTGTCACATGCTCCGGTGCAGCGGGGTCTTGCGAGGCCTTGCAGGCAGCCAGCAAGTCATGGCACCTGGCGCACAATCCGATTCGCTTGGCAATCTCTGCCGGCTGCAGCCGTTTTGACTCGGGCTGCGAAAGCACATTCACCAGATCCTCCAAACTCTCAGCGATGTGGGCCGCTTGCTGGAGTGCCGAGCGCTCCTCTATGACTCGCTTGGAAATATCCAAGACTCGCTGCCACATGGTCCTGCAATCACCACAAAAACATGGAACGGGAAGCTTGGAAATGCCTGCCATCCACTGGCTCACTCGGTCGCCCGAACTGACATAAGACATACGGGACAAAGAGTTGGTTTAGGGTTTAGACGGGACATAGACGACATAGGCTGTGACATAGGCCATAGACAGACTGTGACGTAGACAACAGCTATTCCGTCATTGAATCATTTAGATTCAGTCAATCCTCACCAATCTACAACAAATTATCAGTAATCAGAACTTGAACATTATCAACAGGGGCACTCAGCAGTCCTGATTGCACCTGGGGCACGAAACAACAGGTTCACCCGAGGAGAGGCAGGAAGAGTCACCACCATCTTGAGCTCGTTGACTTTGGATGGGTCTGCCAAAAGCCCTTGATCGGGCATGCTCTGGTCATCCATGGACACCTTTCCGCACGCGATGAACTTCTGAAGATCCACCAACAGTCGAGGAACTAGCCCAGAGCAGTTGGCACTGTCACCGTCAATGGCCAAAGTTTCCGTGGAGGGGGTGTCCCCAGAAGCCCTGTGCATGGAACAAGGACCTACGAATCGTCTCATGAATGACCGAATCGGTGATGTAGATATAAGACGAGTGAAGCATGTTGTGACATGCGATCCGAATGGTACGAATCTATTCACGCAGCATCGAGGAACCAAGTGCGATTCATCTCATATCAGTTTGTCACAGAGAAGAATTTTAGATTGATGGAATTCTAGAATGAATGATCGATAGAGTGATAACAACGTCTGTAGAGTACACAAATTACAGAAAATTTCGGAAGAGCTGCTTAGCCAGGTTCGGCAGCCAAAGTTCTGAAGGAATGCTCTGCAACACAGCCGCAGTCTCGGCGGTCGTCTTGGTGCTGTTCAGCCAAATGTTGAACATGTTGCCTTGAATCCTCAGCAAGCATTTCTCATCCAGGCCACTGTTCTTGCCTTCCGTCGTGTGGATGGCAAAAAGGCTTAGGCCGGGCTGGTCCAAATTGGCGAGGGCAATGAATCGGAAGAAAGCTTTGGTGGCCATGGTGGCGTTGTGGCTTTGGGCCTTGTCAGGAAGGAGACGCGATACTGACCACGAGACGATGATATACTGATACTGTCATGATACAAATTATAAGTTATAGGTTATAAGTTATAAGTTATAAGTTATAAGAAATGAGAAGCTGATATGATTCATATGATACCAAACCGCAGCTGCACAACAGAAGGGGCAGACAACGGTACGGAAAGAGACCCAGGCCTCAGGCAGAAGAAAGTGAGAGAGAGCGAGAGCGAGCGAGAGAAAGAGGAAGAGAGAGAAAGAGAGAGAGAGAGAGAGAGAGAGAGAGAGAGAGAGAGAGAGAGAGAGAGAGAGAGAGAGAGAGAGAGAGAGAGAGAGAGAGAGAGAGACAGAGACAGAGACAGAGACAGAGGCAGAGGCAGAGGCAGAGGCAGAGGCAGAGGCAGAGGCAGAGACAGAGACAGAGACAGAGACAGAGACAGAGAGCGAGCGAGCGCCAGTTGGGCACCCCCCCCCCCCACCCCCAGCCCCTCATGACTCACTGAACTTTTGCTCTGGATGGACGGACTGAATTGAGTATGCCTGCCACAAGTCACGAACAAAGCAGCTGGCCTCGACAAGCTTTCTAGCAATCTCTGTCACAACAGCAGCCACGGCATCCACGGGGATCTGCTTTGCAAGCTGAGCAACATCTTCTGTCTGGATTTGCAACACCATCAAAGGATCAGACAGCCTGAACTTGTCCAGGATTTCTGACCAGCTGTTGGTCGTCTCAACAAGTGCCTGCAACTCTTCGCGCAAGCTTTCGGCATCCTTGTTTGTCTCAAGGCTCTCCAGTGCCGTGCAGCTGGCTAGAGCCTTACCGACCTTTGTCTGTAAGTCTTTCTCCTTCGCACCGCCAGACCAGTAGAGAACTGGTGTCATGGACTTCAAGGCCCGCAAGGCGGCCTTGGCCGCATCCAATGTCCTCTGGACCTTTTCAGCGGACACCTGCTTCTCCTTCTTCACAGGAGGGGCCTCTCGATCTGAAGGAGCGGCACTCTTGGATCGGGCGCCTGGCTTAGCTTTAGCCCTGACCCTCTTGCGCGGTGAGCTGCCGGAGCCGCCCCCAGATCTCTTCAATCCGAAGGTTGCCCCATCGGACTCCGCATCACTTGGCACGGGTTCCACCTCCTGCTGCTGTGCAGATTCGTCCACTCCTGGCTGGGCCAGAGCCTGGTCAATGTCGGCCTGTCAGGCTCGGCGTATGGTCGCTATCGTCGCTATCATAATCAGTTAAGTTAAAGTTAAGCCGTTAGAGTTAGGCCCTCACTCGTCCGTCAAATACTTGAACAGACACACCAAGTCGCAATCAACATTCGGCGATAATCGGACTCATGTGTGTCGCACTATACTAGAGGCTAGACTAGAGGGTTTAATAACGGTTTCATGATTTACACAATTTACAGAACTTAGTTGGAATTTTCCCAGCCCGTGTTGTGGCTGCCGACTACAAACAACCTCGGCTCCGTACTCACTGCAGGAATATTCTCAAGGTCTGGGAGTCTGGCCTGGTAAATATCCACTTATTGAGGGTTTAGGTTTAGGCCAAACGCTAACGGTTGTAAGATTCAGTTTTAGTCTTAGTTTTAGGCTTTATAGCCGCGGCTTATAGGGTCTAAGTTAGTCTAAGTTTAAGGTTTTAAGTTAGTTTTACGGTGTAGTCAGTCGACAATAAAACTCACTTGCAGGCCTGGTTGTTCATCTCAGGCATCACAGAGGCTGACTCGTTCTGGAAGGCTTGCTCCATTGCACCGCCGCTTTCATGCTCGGATTGTCGAGTTTTATCGACGGACATCCGGGTGCCCACCACAACTTTCCGCTTGCTTGAATTGGGCAGAACAATGACGCCTTCGATGCCCCGGTCATCCTGATCATGGTGGGGGGTGTGCGGCCAAACTGGGCAACACAATCAGCTCAAACGTGGCTCAGATGCTGCATGGTTTTCTTAAATCCTTGCAGCACTTCACTCTTGAACGGTTGCTCCCGACGGTCCTGCTGGATCTTCACGCCCAGGGTCTCAGTTGATGCCACACGCAGACAGAGCACGACTCGTTTGGAGCGACCAAAAGCCCTGCAACCCTGCACTGGAAGTTAAAACTTAAAAAACATCCCTTGCCAGTCAAGTGGCCTTGACCAGCCAGTTTCGCTTCGCAGCCTCCATAGGAAATTCAAGCAAACACAAAAAGCACAAACATGTATGTGATTTCTGACTCGTGCCAAACAGCTACCCTGCCTGTGTCTTCACAGTTTTTTTCACGTTCTCGGGCGCTTTCTCGTTGAAGTACTCCGCAAGCTCTGTCCAGTCGGCTTCCTGCACAATGACCAGCTCAGAACGAGAATGCGTCTGGAAGCCGGTGGGCAGCAGCATCACCCACTTGCAAAATGGCATACATAAGCAAGTCACAAGTACCAGGAACACAGGAGCAAGACGTGAGGCTCGATTCTATCACTGTTGTCACACTGTTGTCACACGACGACACAACATCAGTAGAGACCGAAGTCTAACTTAACACTGGAGCTGGAGCTTGAGCTTCAAACTTTCTTAAACTGACAATCAGGCAAGTGGCTTGCTTGAAGTCGACGTAGTTCGACGTCTTCGATGTCGTATAGAGCTTTATATCAATGAGCTCGTGCCGTGGTTTGGCTTTTGGGTTCTGCGCCGTGATGCGTACGTGATTTCTTCGCAAATTCACGAACCTTGGCTGTGTGCGACATGCGAGCAAAACCTGGCACAAAACGCGACGCAGAGAGAGTGAGGGAGAGAGAGAGAGAGAGAGAGAGAGAGAGAGAGAGAGAGAGAGAGAGAGAGAGAGAGAGAGAGAGAGAGAGAGAGAGAGAGAGAGAGAGAGAGAGAGAGAGAGAGAGAGAGAGAGAGAGAGAGAGAGCAAGGGAGAGAGAGATAGAGAGAGAGGGAGCAAGGGAGGGAGGGAGGGAGGAGGAGAGCGAGAGCGAGAGCTGTGTGCAATCACGACACTTGTCCTTGATGGCTGGGACGAGTCGCAACACTTGCAAGAACTCTGTGATCTTCAATTTCGAGAAGGAGCCCCGTTTGATGTAGAAACAGCGAAGGCAAAGGAGGCGGTTATCGCCCTTCGCAGAGATCACCGTGAGCACATGCCCTTCCGGGGCATCCTCGGATGGGCATTTGGCAGCATTTGGATGTTGTGTTGATATGGCCTCAATCATGACTTCATCAAACCACAAGCTCACAGGACAAACGGACACACGTACGCATGAGACGGTGACTTGAAAAGAAGCCTGAATAGTCTGAATAGTCTATCGGAGTAGTCGGAATAATCTTTTACGAACTCAAAGCTCAAGCAGACCAAGATCATTCACACGCTACAAGAACTGAAAGAATCACAGACAATCAATCAATAAAGTCTGGAACCTTGGACTGGACTGGTCTTTGGCAGGCTCACGCCGCCAAGTGTCCCGGTCTTGATTGCCAAACACCTGTTCACAGGCGCCGCAAGTATCCGAAGGGATCTCGCTCAAGTCCACCGTGCTGGTGTCGAGACCCAGACTCTGCAGGCCCCTCTCAGAGGGCATCTCCTCTTCGCCCTCCTTGATTTTTTTCTTGTCCGCCGGCATGATGATCAAGAAGGTCGACTCTCCAAGTCGCCCAACAAGACGTCACTGGAAATGACAAAGAACACCAGGCCCGGACTCAGATCTACACTGAGCCTGGTCATGCCGCAACACATGGGCCACCAATCACGCATGCCAAATGCCACATGCTGAACATGGAAACATCAGGTGTCAATTTCAAGTCAACCATCAATCATGAATCTGAATCAATGATATTATCAATCAGCAATCATGCGAATCATGTGCATTGCAGCACAGCACTCGTCCTTTGCAGCAGAAACCACTCCTAGGCCGAGGTTTCAAATTTCTCGTGGCCTGTCTTGGTATCCGACAAGGCCCCGTGGATTCTGATGCACTGATGCCAGTACCGTGTCAGATCACCCGCTGGTCAGCCGCTCTTCGGACTGTCAAAAGTGATGCAGCGATGCTGCATGCCGCACCCCAGCAACCCTTTGCCATTCAGGGCCCACTACCCAATGCCAATGGCAAGCAAGCCAGCCCAAACCTACAGTCTAGGCTAGGCTAAACCAAACTTGAAACAGGCCTCCAGGCTCCATGATTTCATCATGAGCCGTCTGCAGCGCTCAAAACTGGGATCAGGACCTGTGCATCCTGGGTCTCATCCAGATCGTACGTGATTGGGTCGCACACGCAATCACCCTCCGGCTCAAAGCAGCTTCGGCAAACTGTCTTCTCAGATCCGCTGTCCGCATGAATCAGCTCCTGGAGCTTCTCCAACGCATCCTTCAAAGGACAGTGCAAGGATATAGGTGCACGGGGCTCGAACGCCACTAAGGCCACGAACAAGCTCTTGGCGAAGTCGCAGTTAGAGGCGTAGTCTACCATGCAGCTGGCATGCAGCATGATCATGCGCTGGCCTTGCATCCATGATATCACGACCTCCCCCTTCTGAATCAAGCTGGCGCATGCAGTGCAGAACCCTTCGCAAGGTGAGGCAAACATGAGGTCTGCCTCGCGATCTTCTTCTGTTGCTGTGTCACTCTGGGGGCTCAACACGTCCCAGCCATCCTGAGCCTCACCCTCAGACGCACTTGGACTTGCAACGTCCATGGAGTCTGCATCACGCAGGTGGTCATCATCATCGTGGTCACCAAACACTTTCAGCAGCTTGATCTGTGAGAGGATTGGCACGGGTGGCTTCGTCTTGAGACTAACTGCAGGCTTCCCTGTTGCCGTAGGAAACACGCATGCCAAAACACCAAATATGACCGCGCCAGCAACAGGAACCGACCACGCATCACCTGAGGAAGTCTCCGGTTATTGCCTGTTCATGATTCATGATCACAGAATCTCACGGGGCTTCTTCCCTTCATCCCTTTCTTTCGCCCTTTGTACCTCAACATCTCTCCTCTCTCTCTCTCTCTCTCTCTCTCTCTCTCTCTCTCTCTCTCTCTCTCTCTCACTCCTGCGGCCTGCGAGGCTGTTGAGGTCTTTGTAGGTGAAATCAGATGGTGTACCAAGGTCCAGCACGGCAGTGTCAAAGCCTTGTGCCACCAGAAGGTCCTGGATCAAACAATTGGCTAAACAATTGTTATTTATTGAAGGGGGGCTCCAAAACTGCTCTTCGCAATGACAAGGAATACCGTTGAAGTATCAAGCCCTCCTGCTGGACCCCCCCGACTCCCAAAGTCTCAATGGCTGCATATGTCACACGTCACACGTCTGTCTACCGGTCTAGGCTGTCTAGGCTAGGGTCTAGTCGACAGTCTACACCACATCCAAAAGCAACCGTCTGTTTCAGTGTCTGGCCGTCTATAGTCTAGAATGCGATAGACTACAGTCTATAGCATAGTCTCATAGTCACAGTCTATATAGTATAGTCATCTAATTATAATCATCTAGTCTTATATAACGTATAACCCGGTCCTATATGTTGATATTGATATAGCCTAGTAGTCTATCAGTCTATCAGTCTAAATCTAAATATTGGACCTGCACCCATACCCTGCAGCCACAACCAAAGCCACGAAGAAGATTTGAGCCAAACCCCCCTAAGCTCTTGGGACATACCGTACCGTTATACTGTTATACTGTACTCTTTCCAACTCGCACGCTGCACGATTCCGAATCACCCTGGTATGTCCTGGGCTGAAAAGCACCGGCAACTGTCAAAGTCGAAGATTTTGACGTACGTAATCACCGCCGAAATGTGACCATCAATGCCTATGTGGTGGCGCGCCGCAGATCCTTGTCTGAGAACTCGCATGACTGTCCTATGCCTATACTTGCCCTCACTTTGCCCTATACTGCCTATACCCATTGCTTCTGCATGCCCAGCCCATTCTGGCTCCTGCCAACTGTGAAAACATCCGCAACACGACAGCTCGCCAAAGAATCATCTCAATCATCTGAATCAGCACACCCAAACGAATCAAACCATATTACAGTGCCAAGTTTCTTGCCAGGTCCATATTGCACCGGCGGCCACACGGATCAACCCCCCGTGCCTTGCAATGTTCGGGTTTTACACAGCACTGGACTCACTGGAGTCACTGAACCTTGCCATCGAAACTTCAAACCTTGGCTAACCTTGGTATAAGCCTTGCAAACACAAACATATTTGAACCCCCTGCTTTCAGTAGTACTTGTCTTGGTCCGAGTCCTAGTACTGATTGGGAAATCGCAATTGGGCCTTGATGCCACGGTTTAGTGTGGCAATGTGGTTCTCGCTCGCTACTGCTTTGGTTTTATCGAGCTAAGCCTATTTATATACTATGTATTCCTATTCCTATATTATGCTGCCCTGCCTGCCTAGCCTATAAGCCGCCTATAACCCATAGCCCCATAGCCCATAGCCATCATCATTCATCATCAGTGTCGCATCCCAACCGTTTGCCACAAGTTTTGGCCCCGGTGGGCTGTATAACTGCCCAAAAAAGTATACAAGTCTGCATTTCCCACAAGCTGTGTGGTACAGACGTACGGAAACCAGGAGTCATGAATCATAGGCCGAGACCATGTAGTCAGGATACCTCGGTAGTATGAATATATGTTGTATTTCAATAAACTAATAAATCTGCTAATGTGATGGTAATATGCCATAAACTGTTTTGATATAAGTATAAATATAGTTATATGGTATTATATATGTTGTAGTATATGTATATATTGGTTATTATATAATATATAAGTAATGTGTAGTCTATATATAGCTCAGAACGGTTCCGAGCGGTTCCGGACTGTTTTTAAAGTGTATTCTATATATAGATCAGAACGGTTCCGAGCGGTTCCGGGCTATATATGACTCCCGGACTATTCCGGACTATTCCGGACTATTTGGAACTATTCTGGGTTTTGGGTTATATATAGTTCAGAACGGTTCCGAGCGGTTCCGTACTATATTTAAGCTATCCCTTATATATAGATCAGAACGGCTCCGAGCGATTCCGAGCGGTATATAAACAAGCTGGTTGTTAACCGATGATGTTAAGTTATATATAAGTTATAAGTTATAAAGTTATAATTAATATAAGTTATAATTTATATATTAATTACAAAACAACAACATATTAGTACAGCCAACTACATAATTTTGATCACTGGGCTCGTTTCTTCATTCTGATTCTGCATTCTCTAAAGACTCTAAGCAGTACCAAACACAGCCTATCACCCTATCCCGATCCCTACCACTGCAAATCACTGAAAACTCAGCTCGAACAAGGCGAAAAGTGCCTGGGAAACACCCTCCAAAGAACGGCAAAGCATGCTGTCAGAATGCCTGGAGAACTGCGTGCTGGATCTCGAGGCTGTCCTTCTCCCTGGAATTAAACAAGGCTTGCACGTCATCCGGAAGAGTCTCAACGAACCCGCCGGCACCGAGCTCGCGCTTGAGGCTCTCAACCTTCTTCTTGCCCTCCAGGCTGGTTCGTCCATCCTGCCATCCGG
This sequence comes from Symbiodinium sp. CCMP2592, assembly GCA_905221615.1. Taxonomy (NCBI): domain Eukaryota; class Dinophyceae; order Suessiales; family Symbiodiniaceae; genus Symbiodinium; species Symbiodinium sp. CCMP2592. The sequence continues at coordinate 68,360 of CAJNDT010000227.1, forward strand.
GCTCTGATTAAAGAGGCTAGAGAGACCATATACTGAAAAGAAGGGGCTCTGAACTATTTATAAAATCGGCCGGGCTTATCCGAACTATATATAAGTCAAACCTCAGCCGCAATTTGGTTTCCGGGATCTGGCACGATGTTTTTCTCGCTAACTTATGAACTGATGGCCGTGGATCGATGCTCCGGTGAGGTGTTCACGCCTTTAGCAAATTACCGCGCCTTTGCCCTAATCCCTCTCAAAATCCTGTCCCAATTCTGCTCAGACCTAATCAACCAGCAGTAGTAATAGCAATAATTTTGTTAATAGTCGCTAATGGCTAATGGTATTAGTGTATTAATATTGGTAATAGTCATAGTCTATGACTAGAGTCATAGTCATATAGTAATAGTAATAGTAATAGTCATAGTCATAGAGTCATAGCAGAAGACCACAGGTAATCATAGCCTAGTCATAGGTCACATAATTCATAATAGCATAGCAGCGATCTGATAATCTGCTAACTGCTAACTGTAAGGCCCCAAGGCTCAGGCTAAGGCCACAGCAAGGCTACAAAGGCTTTCGATCTGGTTTTGCAAAAGGGGTCGGAGTCGGATTTCTTCGGGGTGGTAGGATGAGGATTCATCAAACTTCGCAAGTCCTTCGCAATGCCAGGGCGGCGTGCATCTTGCTCAAAAGTCTCATGCACCTCTTGATTGTAGGCGACCACAGCTTGCATAGTCGCTTGAGGCAGGAGCTGATTTGGCAAGACCTGGCTAATGATATGGACCAAATTCCTCAGGTCACCAACATCCACCAAGTGCTCCTTGATCATCAGGATGTACACCCGCTTGCGGGATTGGGCTAGCCCGAAGCGGCGGGCCCTCAGCAACAAGCTTCTCAGTGTTTGTTGAAAACAAAACAACAATACTGACACTGACAATACACAACTTGACGTGTCGTTTTGGGAGCAAGAGGATGAGAGATGATATGAATCGATTATGGTCTTATGGTATGTATGAGTCGGTATGAGTCGTCACACCCTTCTTCGCTCTGGCCTCTGACTTCTGACTCATCAATCAGTCTTGCATCAACACTGAGTCATGAATCACCCAAAGACCCATAGCCCGCAGCCCATAGTTGTCATCGGGTTACTTGATCAACGTCAAAAGAACAAAAACTGCCCGACCTTCCCACCTGCCACAATAACTACCTTCAAGTCAGTGCTTTATGTTTTATTACTTCACGAATTAGCCAAGGCACTCGAGAACCAAAGTTTCCAAATGGTAACCTGGCACGGTTTCCAGTCCCACATCTTCACCATCAAGCTCTCCACGAAGCATAAAATCCACCGGGGCCTGCTGCAGGACCGCAAACATAACATAACATGATTGCTTGGAAAACCCTTCTGTGCGACCGCTACGAATATACCGCGATTACGGGGACTATGCAACGGATCAGGGCTAGGATCTAGGTCCTGGCAGCATGACCGACCACAGCATCAAAAAGCGCAACTCAGCGCTGCAATCTGCTCACTACTCGACGACAGCCTAGCGAATCATCGCAGCAGACAGGAAACGCTTGTTATGTCGTGCAGAAATCGAAATGTGCATTGCTGTTGTTTTCTCTTCACCTGGCATCTTCGAGAGACGGGCTTTGCAACCACTTCTGCTTCTGCGGCACATCACTGACGCCTGGCTAGCCTGGCTGTGCCATCAGCAGGCATAGACTGATGATATTGACTATTGATATTGATATTGATATTATGGATGTGACGTCGATATGGACTAAGCTATGATTGACCGGCAGTCCAACCATAGATTCATAGCACAGTAGCATAGGTCACGGACTACAGACAAAGACTGTGGACCCCTATAAACACAAACTGTAACAAACCGAACAAACTAGACAATAAGACTCCGACGTCGATTAGGTTTTCACAAGTCTATCATCTATCAGTCTATCAATCTATCTACCATTGGACCATTGACCATTGAAATTAATATATGAATATCTAATATCATATTAGTTTCAATGGTCAATGGTCCAATGGTAGATAGACTGATAGATTAATATCATATCATAGCATGTCATGAGTACTCGATAAACGTAGTCAACAGTTCAAAGTTTCCTAGTCTAGTCTAGTCTTCATGACTTCAAGCGTTCAGGACTGCCAGAAGCTGGGTTGCCACATTGACGACTTCGGCAGGCACTGCTGCCTGCTCATTGCTACTACGGGCGCGGCTGCTGCTGCTTCCAGAGCCACTGTGTGCAATCTCCAGCAAACGTCTCACAGCCACTTCCTTCAACCCGGTGGTTTTGACAAAGTCGTACGCACATGTCGAGTGAATCCAACCATGCGGTCAGAATGGTACCAAGCAAAGCGCACACTACCCTTCGCGATGGGCAGTTTGCAGCACAAACATACCGACCGCCCCGACACAGCGATGGCACCGAATGCCAAACCTTCCTCTTTCGAGAAAAAGCTGCTTGTCCGTCCACCAGGGGCAGGCTGGTTCAAGCGAATTGCTGCTGCTGTCTCCGCTCGCAACTGATCTGCTTCTTCGATCTCCCTCGCAAGCTCCGGGATATTTCTTTCCTCAGCACGAACCGTATCTGAAACAACGACCCGCTCGCTCTCCTGGTTGGGGTCCAGGTTTGCATCCTCATCTGAATCAGAGCTGCCTGGCACCTCTTCGTCGCTCGGGCTTTCACGGGCCAAGTCCAGTGACATGCCCGACATGCCTCGCTTTTTGCTAGGAGGAAGTGAGCCGAACTTCCCTTTCTGCCGAACTCCTGCTTTGGCAGATGGCTTGCATTTGGGCCTGCGTTGCCGCTGCTTCTTTTCAGGTTGCAGTCCAAATGGAAGCTTCACGGGTGCACGCTTCGGCTTTGGCTGCAACGTCTGGTTCAAGTTGAACACACATAGCTTCTGATCCGGCACAGCATACAGCTGGGAGCCTTCTCGGAGGAAGGCTTGGCAGTGCCAGACCTCGACAGTCAAGTCATCTGGAAGGCCAGGAGTCAGCTGCAACAGTTGTAGAAAAGCTTCTCGCTCAGACAGCACAACTGGTGCACCATGAACAAGCTCGAACCTTGCCTCATTCTCCGAGAGACTGACTTTCATCAGCATATGCACAGACGGTCTTTTGAGCACCACTCCAAGAATGAAGGTGAAAGCATCAGGAAAGGATGCGCTGCCAAACATCAGCAAGGAACCAGGCTTCACACTGTTGGCTTCAAGATGGGACTTGAAACGCTTCCGCCATATCTCAATATCACTGAAGTGATCCGACCTGCAGCAGCAACCCACAGGGCATCGATCTTCAAGCACGTCATCCTCAAGATCGGATCGAAGAAGGGGTTCATGAAGAGTTCCGTTCAGAAAGGTCGCGATGTCTGTGTCACTCGAAGCCACGTCAATAAGGGATGCTTTCAGTGCACCGAGACCTAGGGTTTCAACTTATCATTATCATCTACGGAAGACAGTGTTGGAAACTGATTCGAGGTCAAGGTCCACTACGGGTTCTGGTCTTCTTGTCACTAACCAAGCAGGATTAGACCGACTAGACCAATATAGGACTCATACTCATAGGACCATAGTGTACCATCCCCGACCATACCTCAAGTAGAGATGGCTTAAAGATTATTTCAAATTATTTCAGGTACTTCAGAACTATCAGGAACGGAACAGCCATGGGCCATGGCACCGTCGCCCAGCTGCGTGGGCAAGCTCCACAAGCTATTCTCACGAAACGCAGCTTCGTTGAGATCAAGCCGTCGGACAGAACGTTTCTTGGCGGCGTTGCGCCAAACTCCATCGGTCCTGTCCGCATGTTCGGCGCCATCCGCAGCCTCGACTGCCAACGGTGTTGTCTCCAAAGCATCGAGCAACGCCTGCTGATGCTCTGCTTCAACTTTGTACTGTTCTTTCTCCTCAGGACCGAGAGATCTCCATTGCCTGCTAATCTCTTTAATTTCAGCTTGGTAGGCATCGCCTTGCAGGTGGCGACCTTTCAACTTGGATCGTTGAAAAACGTTCCAAGCGGAAAGCTTGCGAATTGACCGATCTTTCGCCTTGCGGAGACGTGCTTCTCGCTCTTGTGGCGTTTCCCGCCTTGTCATAGTCCGGCTCTTGCCCTCCTGGTGATTTTGTTTGAAATTGAACTCTCTGAATGCTGCATGATTCGAGCGGTTGAATGATTCTGAATTCTGAGTTCCGAATGACTGAATGACCGCAACACACCAACACTAACAGTACCACTTCGACCCACCCCACTTGTGTACATATACACACACGCGGATTCAAAGGTTCTCAGAATTTCTGTGACCCGTTTGTCGCCCTCCGAAACATAGTTGAAATTCCGAAATACCGCAAGTGGTTTGCGTTTTAGGAATCTACTGTAATCTAATCTAAGGCTGTGAGGAACCAAGCTTCAGAAAACTAAGCCCCGGAAACACAAAAATTATCCGCCCACGATGAAAGGAGAAGGACTGTTACACTACGCCAGATTCGACTATGTGCCGAAGGCACTACGTTATGCAACGATCGTCACATACCGGCTGGAAGCCAACGGAGTTCTGGGTTTGGGGTCAGGGTTTCTGCTTGGATCCATAGCCCTAAAAATCCTAAAATCAAATCTCAAAGACCAAACTGACCTAACAACTTAACGTAACCTTATAGTTAAAGTTATATAGTTATAAATTATAGTCATAGTCAGAGTCATAGTTATAGTTATAGTAAGTTATAATCATAGCTTTAGGATCAGGTTTAGGCTATAGGGGCCTGCCTAGGGGTATTGGCAACGACTTTAGGAATTCAGGCGTCCTCTGTCTTCGTGGTCTTCACACCAGCCATCTTCACAACACCAGCAGAGGTGGCCTTGTTGGGAAGGGTTTCCTCGGACACTGCACGTTGAGCCCACTGGTTCTGGTTGACAGCCTCCTGTACCAGAGACAGTTCCAAAGATGTCCGAGTATTTCGGACATTCTGTCCACCACGCCTGCTCACTGCCCACTGGGTCTGTCCGTTTTTTATCTCAACAGAGTCCGATGTAACTGGGCTCCATGTTGCAACATCGAGCAGCAGCATCTGAATCTCGCGTCGTGCACTGTCTTGTTCAGGCACAGATTTCGAAGACAAGCCTTCAAATTGACGTAGCAGCGGATACGAAAATTCCTCGTCCATGCAAGTCGAACATGCAGCGGCTTCCTTCTCCAAAGCGGTCCAGCTCGAGCTGAACTCCTGGCCATTGAGATCACTCAGACGGAAGAACTTGAATGGAGCTTTCTTGAAATCATGGTGCAATCTTCTGTAAAGATCGGAGCAGAGGAAAACAACTGCTTCAAAGATCTGATTCAAGCTGTCCGGGGTGGCAGCAAACCCCATATCGAAGAGTTCTTGCAATCCGTGGTGCAAGATCACCACATACTCCCGCAAAAGCTTTTGGGCCAGCTGCCCGGTTACAACCTGCATGAATTTCAAGCGGCTTTCGCGGCAAAGCCTGTCGAAGTCTGGGTGGCCACGACCAAGGTACCGCAAGTCCGCCAAAATCTTTGTATGTCCAAGTAGAAAGTTTATGCCGTGTTCCAACGGTTGAATGAGGCAGTCGATCAGCATGGAGGACTGATGGAAGTCCGGCCGGGTGATTTCGGCGATGACCTTTCGCCTGCGAAGTCCGTTCTGTGCAGCAAAACTTTGATCGGATTCGAGCGCGTCAGCCAACATGTCCTGTAGTTCCTGTTCACTTCGGGCCCTCCCGTCTGCGACGTGACCTGATTCATGAAGGAAAGCGTCCACAAGGCTTGCCAGCTCACCATCTGCTTTCTCAGCTGACAAATGCTCCATTTCCTGTAGCACTTGAGGCACTAACTTGCAGAACGAACACCCCACCTTCATGAATGAAGATGCCGGCCCATAGTGTTTCATGCGATACAAAAGCGGTGTCGGGAAGCCCTTGCTGAACAGCGGGACTGCAAGGGATAAAAATTTGCTCAGCGCCTCTTCATCAGAAGAACAACACGCTGAGCAGTCTCCCTGCTGCATCTTGCAAAAGTGTGTTACAACCTCTCCGGAAGTATCGCCATTTGCAAATTCGAAGAGCGCCTGCAATGCCTTCGTGGCACCTTTTGTGGATTGAAAATCACGCTGGAGCCAGGTTGCCCTCTGCTCCCATGTAGACTTCTCCGGCGGGTACTCATAGACGGGGATGCCTTAAATCCATCCCATCCCATTATCCTAGAAGTTATTCCGGAATCTCAATGCACGCAACCAGCTCCAATTATGATTCTTTGATTATCTATGTCTCTACGACTCTATGATTAGATTAGATCTTAGATCAAATTAGTCAAATTATGATAAGTTACGATTGTTCGCTTCTACTAATGCTTCGCGAAGAAACGAATAAAGTTGCCGTCTTTCTTGATCAAACTGATCAGTGCAGCGGCGAAGGATCGCCGGAAAGAGTTGACCTCATATAGATGCCCTAGACGTACCAGCGTCGTCCAGTACCCCTTGCAGGAGAGTACCAGTGGCCTACGAACTAGGCACAGCTGGTGATTTGTGCATCGAAGCCGCATGCCCAGCGTCCGATGCGGCGCTGCGGCCATATCCCTTGTGCGATCTCTCTGATCCAACATGATCTGACGCTCAAGTCTCCAGGCTGTGTCATTCGCCCGGAGTGCATCGCCAACCAATATCAAGCTCCTCCACTTTGCTTCGACAGTCAAGTCTGTCGGGCAGCCTAATGCCAGGAACTTCTGGCCGACGCCGCACGCTGTGACTATCAACCACGAGCGAAAGCCTGCATGGATGTAATCTGCTCTTCCGGCAGGAAGAACCTGGAGAGGTGTGGGCAAACTGAGGCACTCTGTCCCACCATCGCTGTAACGCAGAAGCAAAGCCTGGCATGTGTTCATTATCGTATGCACCACACCTTGCTGCTCAAAGCTTTGGCCTTCAGTTTTCAGCTTTGTTGTCGTATCATCTGACACGACAGTGTTCATAACATGGCACACTTCAGCTGGATCGCTTCCAGCTCTGGCCCTGCCACTCACAAGCTCCTTGACTCGTGCCGCCAACGACACCAACAAACTTTTCACACATCTGGAACGCTCCCTACTCATCGAATGGGACTGATCCTGGCTCAACTCAGTTGTTCTGTGGCGAAAGTGCTGGCTTGCACCAGTCAGCTGCTCTCTCTGCAACCTTTCAGGAAAAGTCTCCCGCATCTCGGGAGGAACAGCCAGCGCAGGCGACTCTTCCTGCTTCACTTGCTCTCGCTTCACAGCGAGGGCTGTTGTTGCACGACGTGTCTGGAGCTTACGCTTGAGCTGCTTCGTTTCATCAGCTTCACGCGGGTCAGGCTGCGGAGGCTGTCCCGGGTCATGGCCCAGAGCTCTCAACAGGTGCATCGCATTTGCGAATCACCACGGATCACGATGCCGACGACGCAGCAAAAGGAGCATAACACACATTGGGATCTACGCTTGACCGGGTCACTACTACGAGGCGATAGGATTCTGGAGTCAGTCATGAGTCACAGGTTCATATCATCATATGAGAATCATAACAAACCACTCCTCATGACTTTCCGGCTTTCAGGACTCAAAAGCACAGGGAGTTTCTTGTTGAATGAACGAACCATCGGTCTTGATCAGCAAAGCAAAGCTGACAATCGCAACGACTCGACTTGCATGTGCAACCCTACGCAGCACCGAGAGCCCCAGGACCACCAGGACCCAAATCCAAGCCTTGTACTTCTGGAAGAACGGACCGCGGCAGGTCTGCGGGAACGGCTGCAGGATCGTCGGCACCTATGGCATGCTTAGACTTGGAGCAGAACCTAAACCTCGAAGCCTTGCAAAGCCTAGGATTTTTGCGTCCCTATAGGCCCTAGTCCCCTCGCTATCACGACACGTGACACAGTGACACAATGTTCAACGAATACAGAATTGAAAGCATGCCTAAGGCAGCCTTACTCACTTGCTTTACTTCTACAAACAGCTAGGCTAGAAGGACGCCGGTCAACACGAAAACCGAAAACCTTTGGATAAATTACGGGGTTCGGGGTCCTCTGAATCCGTTATGCAGCGGGGGCGATTCTTGCGAGTTATATAACGGGCTTTGGCTATGGCCTATGCCTATGGGGCAATGGCGGCCATGGGCTGCAAACGGCTACAGGCTACAATGACTCAAACTAACTCGTGATTCCAATCCGGCAAAAACTTCGGACTATAGCCGAAAGGTCCAAAACATCTCGAACCACTGAACTGATGGCCTCTTCCATGATCACCACAGCAGGTCGTCGCTCACCTCGACCACATGACATCACTCGACTTATGAACCCGAGCGAGCATTGGCGTGATGGTTCTCATGTTACTGGTGTTGCCGATACTGCGACATGCTGTGATATGATCAGTGATATCAAGCGATATCAAGTGATACGTGTGATACAGAAATTTGAAATTACAGAAATGCTGAAATGCTGAAATGAACTGCCTGCAATGCTGTCGTTCACCCGTGAAACAGGAAATCATGCGGGTGAGTCGCGGATGTGCCTCGCACCCAGAATGAATGCCTTGCCATCGTCTGACAAGAAAGGGTTGTCGCCCCATTTCCTCTTCTGACTCAGCTGGCTGTAGGGCCGGCAGGGCGGACCGAAACAGAATATGTCCTCCGAGTCGTCCATCTCCTGCACGTCGCACAATATTGCTTCTCGCACAGATGTGACTCGACTCAGAAACGACATGTCACAGGAAACACTTCACTCAAAGCATAATATGGCTATGCTCCACTCACTCCAACATCTACCTTAGCCCTGCAAGATCCTGCACGCACTGGGCAGTGCCATGAATCAAGCATTCTCCGCCACGGACAAGATCACCCATGTCGTTGTAGAGGTGGCAGACTTAGCTCCAACAGCGTTTCGATACTGTGTTAAGACACAATCTGTGCACACATACACTGCACACTGGCAACTGTCAATTCCCAATCAAGTATCCGTGCCCGCTGAAGTTACGCATAATGAAATTCCTTTTCATAGCATCTTTCTCCAGGCAGGCCAAGGTAGTCCAGGGAATGCCGAACTCGTGTCCGATCTGCCGCCTCCAGACACATCACCAACCCAAGTGAGCTTCTGCAGTTTGCTTTGTGGCAATTGTGACGACTCTGATACTGATGACTCGATGACGATGACTGTATAAATTAAATAATTATGAATCATTATGAATTATGAAAGCAGCATACGTTATTTGGGCCCAGCCCTCGGGGTTATGGAGCTGCGCCAATGAATGATGCAGCTAGGGTGCATGCAATATGTCCCTGTCGCGGCCCCGGCACAGCCTTCCACGATGGACAACCTTCGTAGGAACACTAACGAACACTGCGAGATAATCGGCAGCCACACCAAAAGCAAGAACTGAGAAACTAACAGATTACAGATTGTAACAGACTGCCAATGGGTGGTGGTAGGTGCATATCAAGCTAGGAAGCTTCTGCTTGTTGTTCAAAGCCCCGATCACATTGGGCACGCCCAAGGCATTCCCATACTCCCGCGCCCACTGCAGGAACTTGAGTTCCTGCTGTATGTTCTCGCACACTGACCTGGGCAGTAGGTAGGTGTGTTGTGGCTTGCAGGTTTCAGGCTTTGGGGGATCGTAGATAGCCGGGGTCCGGGGTTGTAATTGGGACTTTTGTAGTGGTGGCTAGTGACAAGCACGCTCGAAATAGTGACAATTGTTTGTCCAATGATCTGTGATAGATAGTATCAGTATCACGCAAATTACCGCAGGTTGGTAGTTTCTGCACATACTGTCACATACACCAGACCCCGGAAACCTGCTGGATTTTCAGCTTGGCTCAAATTGGTGGAGTGAGGTTCTCTAGAAAGAGAAAGAGTGCCAAGGTAAGGCGTGGTTGTTTGTTGGTGGCAGGTAATCTAAGTCTAAGTCTAAGGGTTGTCTCACCTTAAGGAATTAAGTTAAATTAAACCCTAACCCGAATCCCTAAACCCCAATTATGTATGTTTCGGGTTCCGGCTTATTTATTGGTTGAGGTGAGGTTTTAGACCCCGGTGGGTCAGTGGAGCCTCAAATCACAGACTTGACTCTATCAATAAGTCAAAAAGATCTGATTTGATCTGATCTACACCAAGACTATACTGTAATGATCTTATAAAAACTCAAGGAGAGCCTTCAACTCTCGAAATACAATGAAAGCAAGGCGCGGGCAACCAGGAGAACCGCTCTCGTCTGCCATCTCTTGGAGGCAGGGGCGGCAACACAGGATCACACAAACCTTGATCCAACCCTGACTCGCCAGGACAAGGACTTTCAATTGTCAATGTCGAATGCCAAATCAATGCACACGCAATGTCGAGCCATGTGGTTCAACTGTCAGACCGCTCAGAACAAGCATCACTGCATCTGCATCACTGACATGACATATCTCATGTCATGTCGTTTCCGGGAATGCTGAAATACCAATCGAACATACATACAATTCACTCGACTTAGACTTTTTGACATACTCACAGCTTCCAGGGTCCGATGATCCACACGAGCGATCATTTCTGATGGCAGGTTCTAGGTGGAGCAGGACATTGCCAGGGACATCGGATAGAACTTTCGCTTGAAACTCTGTGGCTGCAGCCTTGCAACAGATGCCACGCTGGCACGGGCGGTGGCACTGGCATCCCGCACTGTTTCAACATCTCTTTGTGGGCCTCAGAGACTTCTGTCCAAGCCTTGACAATGAGACGTGGAGGATCACGTGGCGGAGGAGGGGCCGGCAGCACAACTGCTGCAGCTGCCGCCCCAGATTCATCATGAGAAGGATCGGGAGTAGCATTGTGCTGCGAATCTCGAGAAGATGCTGTAGTGGCTGACTCCAGTCGCCTCGATCTCTTCACCTTCACCCGTCGCTTGACTTTCCTTCTCACTCTTTTCATCTTCATTGGCCCATGGCAAACAGAGCCATAAAGCCCTGAAAAAAGCTAGCTCTTCCACTGATTTGTGCCCTGCTTGCGGGATTTCTATTGCATCAATCTATGCGCCTGCAGTGATTGATCAGACTAGATTCAAGCGCGCAACCAACTGATAGCAGCAAGCAAGCAAGCAGCAATCGTTATAAATAGTTCGGAAACCCCCGAAGCCCAATTTATATATAGTTCGGATCCCCATAGACCCGGGGTATATATAGTTCGGAGGCTTGAACGACAGCCCCTAAATAAAGAGGCCGACGCCGGCACTAAATCATAGCCGTTGACCCTGAAGACGCTGTCCTTGCCGTTCGCAACCTTGGGACACTCGAAGAATCTTCATCTTCCGAAGACTCATCATCCTCGTGGTAGATCATCGAACTTGGGTCCACCTCAAAACCAACACTGCGTAGTTTCTGTGCGTTCTCCTCAGTCAACTTTGTCGCTCGGGGAGTAAACATCAGCAGCATAACTCTGTCTCCTTCCCATGGTTGAACTTCATGCCATATCCGTGGCGAAAAAGAAGTAGGATGTCCCCTTTTGAGTTCCATGATTCGGCCCTTCACTTGCTTCCCATTGGGTAGCCTTTTGGTCACACATTGTTCGTCACTCACCTCATTGTCCTGGACCCAAATGTGGCCATTCTCAAAGTTCGTGAGCGGAACCACATGGTTGAGAGAGTTTCTGTAGTTGTGCACATCCCGATGCATTCCCAACTGGGCATTTCTGGTAATCCCCAGGGTCGAAAAACTCTGTCCATTGGCATGCTTCTTCGCAAAGGCGACGAGGAACTTGCTTGTGTAGGGGTACTTGTCCACATTGTTCCGACAACCAGCCTTGCCGCCATACACGAAAGCACCTGTGAACCAAGAATTCAGTTCGGACTTTCCTTTGAGCCTCCGGTCCGTGTCCCCGAGCTTTTCCAGCTTGTTGTACAAGTCCAGGACTTCATCAATGGTAAATGTTCCCCTTTCCAAGGCCACTCGGGACTGAAACTCAACCTCCTCCTGAAGCTGGGTCCTCGTAGAAGGCGTCACATCTCCCCCATCACCAAGAACTTCACCGGCAACTCCAGGTGGTAGTAAATCACGCAGTTCCGGATCATGGAGAACATCAACCACATTGAACTTCACCCCCTTCGCCACAGTCAAACCTCCGTCTTCTCGTGCGATTAGGTGTCCTCGGTTCACATCCATTGCTGGACCTCGGTACCAGCCCTTCTTCCATCTTGTTCCCGCAGCCTCATGCTTCTTCTCCTTCGCGCCTTTGTAGTTCTTTGCTCGAAACCATACCTCATTTCCAAACGTAGTTGATGGTGGATGAAACCATGGGCTGTCTGGGAAAGCTCTCGACCACAACGTAGAAGATGCATGTGCCACCGCCATAGGCCATGCTCTCGCTGGAGCCCCGGAACCCTTCAGTAAAGCTCTCATCCTTGACTTCGCCCACTTGATCCCGAGCTCCGCCGTCGAGTTCCCGGCTGGATCTCCTCCGGCCGTCTTAGTATGTCTCAGCTTTGCATCGACTGTCCACTCCTTGAAAGCCTTGGCTTTGAACTCTCTCGCGCGATCACTGTGTACTCCGGCGAGATGTAGTCCCGTTTGCCGAAGTTGGAGCGTGATCTCCTTTGCTGCCTGCAGCACATGTGCTGTAGTTCTTCTCCTCAGAGGACGGGTGATATAGATAGTCGCAACCTCCTCCGGCTTTATCATCCCTTCCACAGCATCATCAAGAGACTCTGGTCCATAAGGAGCTACGTCTTCTTCTCCTCCTGACTCTTTACCAGGTTCTTCATCTTCAGGAAGGATTTCATCATCCAAAGCCAAAGGATCATCACCTTCATCAGGAGGGTCATCTGGAACATAGAGCTCAGCGTTGACATCCGAAATCGCCTTTGCACTCATGTACTCCCTTGGGCACCGGTACGCAGCAACCATTACGTACTTGTAGTCATCGTGCTCCATGTCTCTTCCCTTCTGCTTGAAGGGACCCGCAAGGTCCAGAGCCATTGTGAAAAGGCTCGGGTGAGCTCGGCGTCGGTGTTGATAACCCGTGGCCTGGGCATTGATGCACACAGAGCAGTCGGCTCTATATGGTTGATGGTCGTTGAGAAGATGTCGTTGCCAGGCTTCTTTTTGCTCTTTTGTCAACTTTGACAGCCTCACACCCAACTCTGCTAACTCTTCTTCGGAAGCCATCGTGCCCTCGTGAAACTCGGAAACCGCCTTCATGACAATCTCCCGAAAACCTTCGGCCCACGTATTCATCTCGCGGTCACTCACCAATGAACGAGGCACGCATGTATCCGCAAAGTCGTACATGCCCTCCAGCTGCAGTAGTCGAGCATAGTTTGTGGCAATGGTTGTGGGGCGTTTGCCTTTATGTCCCACGCCACCCATATAGAACGAAGACATTCCCATTCCACTAACCGACTTGAACGCCTTCCACATTTCGGTTGCCCACAAGGACGCCCATTGTGGATCATCATCTCGTAGTCGCTCTTTGTCGGCCGGCTGGTCCATGAGGAAGCCCACATTGCCCTTTCCCGCCACAGTAGCCATAGTCCAAACCAACAGTTGCTTAGCGGCCGCGGCAGTTTCGTTGTAGATCCTCTGAAGCTTAAGTGGTGGTAGTTGATCATGTCCGTAGGGTTGAGCGCGGGTTCTCCATGGGATTGCCCGTGCGCCTCGATCTGGAGCCATAGAGGTTGGCCACGTTGAGTGCGGAGGTGTTCCCAAAACATCTGAGATTTTTCCTTTCGAGGCAGCCCACATTAGGAGTTGATATACTCCTCCTCGCCGGTGTAGGTCCCATAGCTTTGATCTCGCCACATTCACGTCCAGGAAGACCTTGCCGTCTTTCGACGCCACTGGGAGGTCCTCGGCACCGTCTTCTTCTTCATGGTGGGAAAACTTCACAACCCATTGACTTGAAGCCATTAACAACTTTCTCTTCCGCCTCGTCAAAGGAAGCCCCTTTAAGTAGGCCATTCCCTCGTCCTCATTGAAGCCCTCGGCCAACATCGCCTGCACGTCATACGGGAGGTCCTTTGTGAAGGGGCACAGTAGCACTGCCCTCAACAACAGCGATTGAGAGCCGGTCTTGCCATACTCTCGCAAAACATCATCCCATTGTCGCTTCTCCTCCTTCTTCATGACCTCCAGCCGCGCCTTTAGGGACTCCACTTGTTTGTTGAGGGTCACCATATGCTTCTTTTCCAACTCTCTGATAAGAGCTAGAGCATCTCTGGCCTTTATCTCAGGGCAGTTGTTCACCATGTTCACGGCAATGACACCCATCACAGGATGACGGAGCTGAAAGGATCCTTTTCGCCATTGTAAGCGACACCCAAGTTCCTCAATGACAGCGCCGAGGGGAACGATAGGTTGTACCTTGGTGGTTCCGTCGTTTTCCACAAGAACCGTTCCTTGGAGATTTTGTCTCATTTCGCGAACATCTTCCCCGGCAAGAGTGACCTGGACAGCATTGCCCTCTTGGTACTCATTGCCCTCCGCTAACCTCATAGCATGGCTCGCACCGCTGTCCAGCAAACCATCCAGAGAACTCTGTCCATTGTCTCCAATCTTCGCCACCTTCATAGACGCCTCAACCTCCTGAAGCTTCTGCTCAAAGCCCACTTCCATCACCACGGCCTTCTTCACATTGGCAGCCGTCATCTGCTTGAGCATTTTTCCAACATCCGCCAGCATCTCCTTGATATCCGGTATGGGTTCCGTAGTCTGGGCAGTTCGAGCATCTGCACTTGAGGTCGCCGGAGTCGTAGAGAACTGTTCCACCTCTGGGACTTCATCGATCCGAACCGACTTTGTTGTTGTTCCCGAAGTGGCAGTAGTCGGTGGAGCCTTCGGCGCCGCAGGTGGAGCCTTGGTAGTAGGAGGAGTGGTAGTTGTTGAAGTTGGAGTCGGCTTCAAAGTGGGGCACTGCTTTGTGAGGTGTTTTCCTCCACAGGTCCAGCACCGCTGCGCCTTCTCTTTCTCATTTCCTTCCCACGTATGTTGGAAGGGGCACTTTGAACCACGAGCACATCCTTTGTAGGTCTTCCCGAAGTAGCGACACGGTGTAGTTGCCCTTTTCTCCTTGTCACCCTCTTCGCCTCCCGAAACAGATGTGGTCTGCGAAGGAGTCCTCGGCGGGAGCGGAGGAGGCGTTGGAGAAGGCGGCGTCACCTCGGGCTTCATCGGCTTTATCTTTGGTTCAGGCCTTGGATTGGTACTTGGAGCAGGGGTTGTAGTTGAGGAAGTCGCCACGGCTAAGGTTTCACATTCCGCCAACAGGTGGCGGTAGTAGCTCTCCACCGTTTCCATTGTTGGTCTCGTATCCACCAAAAGAGTGGACTTCACCAAACTCGTTCGGAAGCTAGCCTCAGGAAAACGATCCATCAGCTTCTTGACCATAGAGTTCAGTCCTCTGGCTAACAGGGCTGGGTCCGGTGCGGTCACATCGAGCTCGCGGCATCGGCGAAGCCAACGCTCCCAACTGCGAAGAGCTTCCAGGGCACGTTGAGGATCACCTTCTTGAGGAGGTTCCTGCAAGTTGCGTAGTATTCGCACCTTCTCCTCTTCTCCTCCTGGCTGGTAGAGTGTCATCAACCGGAAAAGTATGGATGTAACCGAGCCCGTCAGCCTTCTTGCAACCATTTCACTCCTCACCCCATCTGCCAAAGCCAACATCAACATACTTGAAGCTCTGGAATTGACTCTGCTCCACTTTCCACTTTCCAGCTCCTCGTCCTTGGGTGGTGCGATCTTCAACCGCTCGATCGGGCTTGCCTTGGCCCACTCCACATAGCTCTTCGTAGCCGCCGACTTCACCTTTTCCCACCAAGAGCCACTTCCGTCACTCAGGTCACTCATTGGAGCTCCAAGCATCTCCAACCAGTCCATTATGTCCACAGACGCCGACTCCACTCTCACAGGCGGTAAGGTAGGCAGTGTAGTGGTGCCCGGCTTGACATGTTCCGGACTCTTGTCTTCCTCCTTGCCCTTTTCAGCGGTCATCTGCTTCAACATCACCGCTTGGAGCTGCGCCATTCCTCCTGCCAGGAGAGCCATCTGATCTTGTTGTGCTGTTCCTCCAAGCCATTGTTGAGGGGTCGGGCCACTAGCTGAAGACGACTCAGGATGAACTGTTCCCTCTGGTATGCCACTTGGTATACGGGGTTCCTCACCTTCTGTGCCCTGTTGTACGTTACGACTCTGTGACTGGATGCCTTCCGGTTCTGTAGGCATAGGACGAGGGACCCCTTGTGGTAGCTGAGCTGAATTCCCTTGAGGCGCACACGGACCTGGTGGTACACTGGCATGACTCCCTTGTGGTAGCTGAGCTGGATTCCCTTGAGGCACACTCGGACCTGGTGGTACACTGGCATGACTCCCTTGTGGTAGCTGAGCTGGATTCCCTTGAGGCACACTCGGACCTGGTGGTACGCTGGCATGACCCCCTTGTGGTAGCTGAGAAGGATTCCCTTGAGGCGCACAGGGACCAGGTTGTACTACCGGATGATCCCCTTGAAGAAACCTCTCCCTCTCAGTCCTCAACATCTGAACTTCCTGCTGCAGCCTTAACACTTCTCCTTGATGTCGTTGCATGTACTCTTCCATCTGGCGTTGGACCTCGGCTTGAAGTCGTGAGGAGTGTTCACTTCCACCCCCGTCGGAGATGGGCCCATATAGCTGAGGAAAGTCCCTCTGAGACTGTCTCAGCCTTGCAAGCTGCTCGTCACTGAAAAGAGCCTGTTGACTCCCTGCAGGCGCCCATGATGGTGGCACCGCTGGGACCATTGCACCTGTGGTTCTATCCGGAAGCTCCTCAGGAGGCGACATGTTGAAGGGTCTCGATGTGGAAGCCCTGGGTTGATTGACGAAACCGTTGCTCCCAGGGTTCAGCGCAGGTATTCCAAGGTTGTCAAGCATCCTATCCACATTACTTGCTCCCCTGGTTGCCGCTGTCCGCAGAAACTCCGTCATTCTTGTAACCCAACGAACACCTCCTTGTTCATTCCCTGAAGCGCCACTTGTAGCTGAATAAAACTCTTGTACACGTACAGTAGATCCCGTAGGTGGTGACGATGCTATAGTTGCTCGCCGTGGGGTAGCCTGCATCGGTAACGCCTGGCCTGTCAATACGTTCGCGCCCATATCCGGTGCCGTATCATACGGCGGTTCGCTCGCGCCCGGTCCGGTGACACGTGGTGTCGTAGCGCCCAGGAAATCCGCTGCCGTAGTTCTCGGTGGTACATCCAGCAAGTTTGGATTCTCTTCACCAGATCGAGTTGGCACAGCTGATCCCTGAGGCCTTTCAACACCATTCACCAACACTTGTTCATTACGGACTGCCCGATCTTCACTTCGTGCTGCAGCGGAGCTAGCGGTAGCATCTTGGGCATCCATAACCTATTGAACTTCGAATTGGGGTAGAGGTCGGACTTATGCAGACAATAAATCAGCGCCGGCCACACATGTGCTCCACAGGAGCGGCAATCGAACTTGTTTTACTCGCAACAGACCTGTGAATGCTCTGATCGTAAGCCCTGTCTAGGCTAAGTTCGATCCTATACATGCATGCGGTCCTTCTGTGCTCGAGCATAAGTTCTCAGTGCACAACTTTACAAAGCAAGGCATGAGAAACTCCTGACAGACGGGAATGCAGATTTCCGCAAAAAACTATTGCTGCAAATTTTGTATACGGATGGGCATAAACCGCACGAGTTTACTAACGAGAGATGGCTTATCCTGGATTTATGTCTTTATGTGTCGAATATATGCCAGAGCTCGACATGCATGTAGGGAGGGCTCCAAAACAAAACACCCCGAAGAATTGCGCCTGGATATTTGCAAAAGGACCCGTGAAACCAGCAAGTTTACTAAGGATACATGGCTTACATAGGCCTCGAGCTGCACCTATAACAATGCCAATCATGTGTAAAAAACACATACCTTGCGATATGCATCGGACGGCCTTTCAGAACTAGATGCCGAAGGATAAACCTTAAACCCTATATCCCTAAACCCCTAAACCCTAATAAGCCTAAACCCCTATATATATCTATATATACTCTGAAT
Organism: Symbiodinium sp. CCMP2592; assembly: GCA_905221615.1. Lineage (NCBI taxonomy): Eukaryota > Dinophyceae > Suessiales > Symbiodiniaceae > Symbiodinium > Symbiodinium sp. CCMP2592. The sequence continues at coordinate 86,397 of CAJNDT010000227.1, forward strand.
AAGTGCTGGCTATATATATATATATATATAGACTCTATAGTCTTAGAAGAAATAGCAGTATTTATGTATATATGTGCAACCTTATATGGGAAACCCCGGAATCCGAGCTTCAGCTTCTAGCCACAACACTTTTAGGCGAAAACTTGCGGCACGACCCTGATGCCATGGTCCTCCTCAAGACACATACAGGCCCCCCGAATGTCCGTGCTCGCCACGAAGGAGCTATCGGAAGTGAGCTGGAAAAAGTTGGGCCTCCCGCCCTTCTTGAAAAAGGTGACACATGTGAAGAGGTAATCTGCAAAGCTGCAATGGTACAACACCTTGGCCAACACGCCTGTGTCCAGGGTGACCACATCATCCGTCTTGATGAGTCGGCACCGAGGCACAGTGGCGGACATGCTGAAGAGCAACCCGTTCGCTGAGGCCAAGCCAAACTGCTGGCAAAACATGCCTTCCAAGACCGCCGTTGCCGGCTTGATAGCTCCCTGCAGGCCTGTTGGCGGCTCCAGGTCTAGCCTCTCCAAGGCTTCCAAATGGGACAGGAAAACCTCCTTGAGCAAATGAACTTCCGTGCCCCTCTTGGCAGCAGTCTGCTGGTTTGCATACCGCTTCAGCTCTTTGTGTCTTCTCTCCTGCACGAAGCAAGAGAGAAGACACTTGTTCCGCTGCAGCTGCATGCCCAGATGCATGGCCAGATGGTGCTTCGGCAGAAAGGAGCCATCAGGATAGGCGGTCTGATAGGTGTCCAAGTGGAGCTTGATCGCTCTCCCCAGATTCTCTGGCGCCACAGACCCGGTCGATGTCTGCTGTAGCAAGTCTAAGACTTGGCAAAGGCAGATGAAGGAGTTGATGGCTTGTCGAAGCTCCAACCCCAAATATCGAGACTCGCGAAGGTCTTGTAGGAGCAGCCGGAAGACCGGATATGCCGTGAGTGCCTCGGAAGCGGACGATTTCAGGCTGTTGTCATTGGACTTTTTCTTTGAGAAGAAGTCGCTGACAGCTGCACCCTTGTCCTTCACGTAGGCAGGCCAGGAAAGACTCTGGAAAAACGAGTGCAGCTCTTGCTGCTTCACACCGGCACCGAAGAGCTTCTCGAGCAGCAAGTTGATCTCGAGGTGAAAAAGCCCACCGACCAGGTATATGTGCATCCAGTCAAACATGAGGGCCTTGGTTGGGTCCATGGCCTCCATGCAGACTGGATCGCACAGAACTCCTTGTGGACACAGGTTGAGACCGAGGTCCGTTTCCAAAGCGGCGAACTTGTTCTTGGGCAGCAGTGCCTTCTGGTCCTTCAGGTACTGCACAGTCCTCTGCAAGGTTTCCTTCGTGTGCAACGTGAATCTGCGATCGTCCGTGCACGTGTGGTGCACTGTCCCAGGGTGAAGGGGCACCGGTGCATATCTCGTCTGCAAGACGTTGCGACACAAGCCACACAGTACCTTGCCAGATGCACCTTTGAATTCAAGCATCTGCTTAAGGGCCGACTCATCGCCCAACAACACATCGACCTTGGCCACCAAGATGAAGTCCGGCCTGCCCGGCCAGGGCAAATTCATGCCATGGGCCATGTTTCTGCCCGTGTCGCTGAAGCACCTCAAGCAAAACTTCGTAAGCTGTGTGAGCTTGTCCTCGAACTCAGCCGTCGTCTCCGATCTCACCGTCGTCAAGACAAACCAGGCATCTTCTGCCGCCAAAGCTCTACCCCCGAACTCCAGGAAGCTCCAGTAGAACGTTTGGAGTTTCCTGGAGTTCGTGGGTTTGAGTTGGTTCCCTGGGGAAACTTCGTCGCTGTAAACGACCACCCGCCAGGGGTTCGTGACTCCACAAGGCGAGTTCGCAGTGGTCCGGCTGAAGAAAGCCTGAAGCTTCTCCGAGGTCTGTAGTGCCTGCCACAAGCAGGCCATTGGGTCCAAGTAATGGACTTGCTCCTGTTTGCCATCTGCTCTGGTCAAGGCCCAGTTCCTCAGCAGCGGGCCGTAAGGAGTTTCAACAGCAATCGCCGTCTGCCGGCTTCGTTTAACAGCGCTTTTTGAGAGTCCCTTGGGGAGTTCCCCAGCATCTCTGACCGCCTGCAAGATTTCGGCGATGCCGGATTGTGAAACAAAACTCTTTCGTCCGACTTTGCTCAAATCCAAAGCCATGTCTTGGAGCGAGCTGCAGCCCTGCTCCAAGGGACTCGCGAGCCTAGCCCTGCAAGTCCAAGCGGAAAATCTATACTTATGTTGTCTTTTGCATGAACTTCTACGATCCTCATATATAGAAGTAGGACAAAACCTGATTAAAACATACAAACCCTAGACACAAACCCTATAGACCCCTAAACCCTACAAATCCTATACACATAAACCCTATATATAGACCCCTAAACCCTGCATGACTTGTCTGCCAAAAACTTTGGGATGATCCTGAAAAAGGCGAGCACTGCAAACACATTCGGAGGATGCAGGCATGCACTGCAGACATACAAGCACATTCCAGCTCTGGCTCCAAACTTCAATCAAGGCTCTTGCTATATGCATCTCACTCTAAACGGAGAACATGCGAGCAGGCATCCACGGCCCGACGGCAGTCCGACACATAGGAACTGGACAAACTTCTGGCCCGGCCTGCATGGACTGCACCCGCAATGCATATCCTGCATGGATGTGTTTCTGCACGGAAGCTTTTTCATCTATCGGTATATTCATGCAAATTCATTGCACCCTGTATGCATGTGAATACATGCATGAACTCTTCCTCATGCACATATTCTACATCAATAATATGTCGCGGATTCATGAAGCTATAACGGCCATGATTCGATGGATGAAGATGCCCTATATCGCCTTAGATAAAAAACCGCATCACACCCAAACTTCTGTACATACACACATTGATACATATATACACACATTTGCATATATGCAGCTGTGTCTCGACCTTTGCTTCCCTGAGTATATGTATGAAGCGACCAACATATGTGCATGCATGTGTGTATATGTACATAGATGTAGACCCATGTGTCTATATATACCCATCCCAATTCATGTTCACAAAGTGATGTTCGGCAAAACCAGCAACCCGAGTATACCATGTAAATAAAATCTCGCTACATATAACGAGGTACAATGCATGATAAATATGCACCCACACACACTGCATCATGTGCATGCACACAACCTTATATGTGCATATATATATGTATATATATATATATATATATATGTATGTATACATATATATATATATATATATATATACATATATATATATATATATATGTATGTATATATATATATATATATATATATATATATATGCATGTGTCCATCCATATACATATAAATATATATACATGTACGTATCTGTGTACATATATATATACACGAATACACAGACAGAAACAGACAGATGTACGGTGCATGTGCATCTCCATGTACAGGAGGGCTTGTAACGAAGGACGGCTATAGACATCTGGGTACTTCTATGCAGGACCCATGGAAACAAGCAAGTTTAGCAACGACACATGGTTTATGAAGGATTTATGCCTCTCGATTTCGAAGAAGGCAGATATGTGTCAACATGTGTCGAGATATGTATACGAGGGGCAGTAAACAATATGTGCCGATACATTCCATAGGACTTTCTTGGCATAGTCAGAACGATTCCGGAAATAAGCAAGTTCAATATAAGGACACAAATACAACCGTATACAAGGAATTATCCCTATCTATAGATAGTAACTCGCAAGATATGTTTCCATTCCCAGCCAAAACCATACTGATATGACGGCTGTATATGCATATAGTATAGAACCCATGTCCTATATTATATATATCAGGTATATATACCTGAGGTTTTCGGCGCTTTTTTGGGGCGAGTGGTGTTGCTCGAGGACACCTGGCATTTACAGGATGTCTAGTTCAAAAGATCGTTTCTATAGATACGGTTTATTAGGGTTTTGCAAGTATATAAGCATATGAAGAAGTTATTGGAAAAACCCTGGCGGCAAGCTCCTTGCACACGGAGGCCATCACCTGCCCGAGCAGAGCTAACAGATGCCATTGTACAGGATAGACAGGTATATCATGCACCAGCATGCAGGTGCCATCCCACGGGTGCAAAGCATTTTCAAGTCATCGGCAAATCACGTCACGGGTGCAAAGCCTTCAAGCCTTTGTCAACGGCAAATCATTTCAAAACTTTGCCTGTGCTCGCAGCTGCCTAGCCCTCGAACCCATAAGCCTCGGCCTCATGCCTAATCCGGAACTGTTTCTTGTCCGGAGCTAGGTAGTACCTGTCGTGGGAGCCATCAGGCCGGAATCGTGTCTCCACTTTCCAGCCTTTCTTTGCCGTGGCGAAGCTGGAAGCCTTCTGCTTCCCCGTGGCCTTGGCTGCGGCTTTCGCCTTTGCCTTCGATGCGGGTTTGGCCTTCGCCTTCGAGGCAGAGGGTTTGGCCTTCGCCTTCGAGGTAACGGTCTGGGAGGATGCGGGCCTTTTGAGGATGCCCTTGCCGGCGGTCTTCCCCGATGCCATGTTCGCCATCTCTTCGGGTCCAACAGCATCATTCTCAGGCTCATGCGACTCCTTAGCGGGCTCCACCTGCGGAATCTGGAAAGGCGAGTTTGAGCCCCCCAGCTGTGACCCTGAAGCAGGATTCCCCTGCGGCAGCTGCAAAGCCGCCGTGCTTGGACCCGCAACTTGTGTTTGCTGCGACGATGGCAACTGTTGCTGCTGCACGGATGATTGCTGCTGCTGCAACCCAAGATTTGCCTGCCCATGCGGTGAAGGATTCCTCGCTCCCGGGAGGAACTGGAGGTTGATGTCGTTGCCTGCTTGCTGCACTTGCTGCTGTCCCTGCTGCATGGCCGCGACATGGTTCATGAATGGCATAAACATGCGGCCCATGAGCTGAAGGCCTTGCTGCAAGGCTGGATCTTGCAGGCCCGGAAAGCCATGGGTGCCTGCAGCACCCGCCATGAGTGCCAGACCCGATCCCGATGCCCCCGACGAGCTCGCTGAGCCCGTGATCGCGAGGTGGCTTTTCCGGAGGGTTTTGCTGGCCCAGTCCACCTCTGCCACCGCCGGATCCTCGTTATAGGAGACCTGGAGTGCCGTCGGCAGGCCCATGGGACTGTCGGGTAATTCTTAAGGGTGCATGCCGGGGTCAGGCCTGCACGTTTCTTGTGGAGCACCTGCTTGAACTTGCTCACTCTCTGGTAGTAGTCCTTACGGTCGCCACCTTCCAGCCCCGCCGCAATGCCTGCTGAGATGATGTGACCGACCGCATCTTCTGTGGGCCAGTGCAGCCCAATCTTCAGGCAACGGGTAACCAAGATGTCGATCTTCTCCAGGGTGGTTTTGGTGCTGTCTTGCAGTACTGTCCGATCACTCTGGCTCAAGTAGTTCCTGAAATGAGGCACGTCTTGATTTTCATTCTTCTTCTTTGGGCTCTGCATCGAACGGCTCAATGCTTCCGACAACACCTGGGAGAGGTTTTGCTTCGCAGCCTCGGGAAAGGGGCTGGCGGTCACGGCCTGGGCGAGCTCTGTTGCCTCCTCCGTGGTAAGCTTCTTCACGTTCTCCAAACGACTTCGCCACGATTCAAGCTGGCTTTGCACCATTCCATCCCACATCTCCTTCGAGACATTGGCCTTCTGCGAGTTCAGGAAGTTGCCCAGGTGCTGCAAGTCCGAGAGGAGCTGCTTGCCCGTGGCCATGGCACACTGTCACCGGGGCGAGACTGAAAGCACGATTTGCTGGATCCTCGCGAGCAAAGCCCTGCGAGGAACAGATGCGAGCACGGCCCTGCATCTGCGACTCTGTAAGAATTGCAATGGAAGACTGTCATGAAAGCTCCAATATGCACATACTCTGTATAGTACATACTTCATATATACAGTACATACTAATTATCTATCAATATATGACTATATATCAGTACAACCTGGACATCGCAGGGAATAGTCTCGCGAAGTCTGACCCTGCAGGGTTTGACTCGCAGGATACCACATTCTATGTATAGACTCTATATATATATATATATATATATATATATATTAATGTACTACTATTACAGTAGTACTATACTACTACTATATATACTACTACGACGACGACTCCTATACTACTATTATTACTACTACTACTACTACTACTACTACAATACTGTAGTACAATGCTACTATAGTACTACCACTGTATACTATGCTATATAATAGTAATACAAGTACAACCACTACTATGACATACTGCTACTATACTGTACTATACTATACTATACTTTATTATACTATACTATACTATACTGTACTATACTGAAGTATACTCCTATACTACTAGTACTACTACTACTACTACTACTACTACTACTACTACTACTACTACTACTACTACTACTACTAATATTGATACTACCACTACTACTACCAGTACTACCAGCAGTACCACTACTAGTAGTAGTAGTAGTAGTAGTAGTAGTAGTAGTAGTAGTAGTAGTAGTACTACTACTACTACTACTATACTACTACTACTACTACTACTACTACTACTACTACTACTACTACTACTACTACTACTACTACTCCTGCTACTACTACTACTATACTACTATTACTACTACTACTACTACTACTACTACTATATACTACTGCAAGTACTATACTTCCGGTACTTTTACTATAGTATAGTACTACTATATATACGACTGCACTAATTTTAGTATACTAGTATCCACTATACTACACTCCTGCTATACTATACTGTATACACTACTACTACTACTACTACTACTACTACTACTACTACTACTACTACTACTACTACTACTACTACTACTACTACTACTACTACTACTACTATACTACTACTACTACTACTACTACTACTACTACTACTACTACTACTACTACTACTACTACTACTACTACTACTACTACTACTACTACTACTACTAGGACGACTACTACTATATAGTGCTACCACACGGCACCAGGCATACTATCTATTACTTCGAACAAGTATATAGTAGTTCTAGTATAGTACTATACTACTACCGCTGCTATTAGGATAGTACTGAAATATACCATAGTACACTGGAATACGACTACTGCAGTAGTATGCAGTAGTAGTAGTTGTTTCAGTAGCATATAGCATGTAGAGTAGTAAAGTGATAGTAGTATATAGTCGTAATAGTATAGTATAGTAGCATAGTAGATATACTACCACCACCATAAACCATTGCTGCTATAGTGCTACGACAACGACTACAACTACAAAAAAGCTATTTACACCACTGTATATAGTACGATATACAATATGCAATCTGTCCTGCATATATACTGCTATGCAAGAGCACAGGGTCGATCCGACGTGGTTTCGCACACACAGCAAGTCGACTGAAGCTTCGGTCAAGGCCCAGCTTAGGCGGGCTGGAGACCGCAGGTTGCACGGCAGCATCAACTGCCTTGCTGTTTTCGCCATTTGGCGAAGGACTTGGCAAAACGTCCCTGCCGCACGTGCATGAGAACCCGTCTCATGTTGAGCAAGGCCTGATCTTCTAGTGTGGTCTCGTACGTGGCCCTCACTCCGACCCTTTGCAGCTTGATGCTCAGACCTCGAACCACATAGGTATCGTAGCCCTGCTCGCCTTCGCAAGTCAATGCTGCGGTATTGAGGATGGAGGACAGAGTCTGGCTGCCAGTGGCTGTCATCACTGCAGTGTCGCTACCGTCGATGTTGACTCGAACGTCCACAGAGATCTCCGAATCGAAACGGCGGGCCATGATGACCGGGGCGAAAGGCTGCAACCAAAAGTTTTGCTTGACACCAAAGGACTATACGAAACACCAGTCGAGGCAAGCACAACTCATGAATCGATGGTGCTTTCTTCTTCTTCACAGACGATAAGCCAGTGGTGCCAGCAATTCCCCACACACACACACACAGACACACTGCAGGAAAACCACCGAATGCATGTTCTTCGCTGATCGAGAGAGAGCACAAAAACAAACACGAGGGAGAGAGAGAGAGAGTGCAGCAGGCGGTGGCGGCGGTTGTGGCGGTGCTGCTGTTGGTGGTGGCTGTGGCAGTGGTTGTGGTGGTGGTCGGTGCTGTTGTTGCTGGTTGTGCTCGTGGCCGGTGGTGCTGGTGGTGCCGGCGGTGGTGCTGGTGCTGGTGCTGGTGCTGGTGGTGGCGGTGTTGGTGGTGCAGCAATGGGGTGGTGGCGGTGGCGGCTGTGGTGCAGGTGGTGGTGCTGGCGGTGCTGGTGGTGGTGGTGCTGCTGCTGGTGGGTGGGTCACATAGTTGGAACGGAGATACACAAAAGACAAGGTTTCCTACATACCATCCCGGGGACAGGTTTATCGATCGATAAACCTGCGGGTCGCAGGTTTATCGATCGATAAACCTGCGACCCGCAGGCTTATCGAAACATAAACTTTTAAGATGGGGGCCATTGCAAGTTTATCGTTCGATAAAGTTGCACCCCTGCAAGTTTATCGAACGATAAAGTGTCCACGTGCAAGTTTATCGATCGATAAAGCTGCTGTTCTACACCACCACCTTTGGGCTTTAGCCCTGGGGAAACTCTCGCCGATTTTTTTTTTGGTTTTTTTGTCTCGGGCCTCGAAAACCTGCTCGAAAGGCCACGAACCGGCCAACCCAGCATGAAATCCTCGACCCCTGCCTATGTTTGGCTTCTGTTTTTTTTTTCCGTTCATGCTTTCGGACACCTGTTGGAGGACCTTTCTGGGGGGGGGGGGGCCGGTGCAAATTATGCGACACGGTGCAGCACTCTATACCGACAGCAAAGCTTGCCTCCACACCTGCTTTGTTGCTTTCCTGCATGGCTTCCTGGCTTCATGCAACAAGTCTACTCGCCATCCTGCATGCCTACATAGCTGCACTGCTGCCTTCCAGAATCGACCCTTTACTTTTCCCAACCAACAACACATACCCGACAATCCTAGAGGCCAGCCTATGTTTTCTTTGCTTCTGTGTTTGTTTACATCGGCTTGGTTCCCGGGTGCTTGACTTAAGCCTGGGGTTTAGGGTTTGGGGTTTCTAAGGTTTATAGGGTTTTGGGTTTAGGGTTTATAGGGTGTTGGGTTTAGGGTTTATATAGGGTTTAGGGTTTATAGGGTTAGGGGGCTGTGGCTTGGTGGCTCCAGGCTGGGAGTGCTCGCCGACTGCATCACTTGCTGGATACCTGCATGCCTCGTGCAACGTCCACGTGCCTCATATATGGTATGCCTTAGAAGCTGCCCCCATCCTGTAATGGTGACTATAAGGATTATATAGGATTATATTATACTATAGGGCCCTATATATATATTCCTATTTCACTATTACAGTGTGGGGGCAGCTTCTAAGGTATGCCTGCATGGTCCACACAAACGGAGAACTGCCACACTGTCTCAACACCTTTCCACTCCTCAGTTCCAAGACGTGCAAGCTGGTTAAGCAGGAGCCCGGACCTTGCATGCACCCCCTATAGTACTCTATGTGTTGCCCACAAATACAATAATCTATTCGGTCTATTTACATATATGCATATGTATATATATATATACACAATATATATATCTACCCCACCTAAAACAACATCCCGGGCGATGCAAGGTCCCTGTACACACCTGCATGCTGTTTCTATGGGTGACATGTGCGACCGATCCTATGCCGGTCTCATATTCCCAGCTCCGTGACAGGCCGCTTTAAAATCAGAGGCTCTAGCTGCAGTTGCCTATGTATGACCCCGACTATATGTTCCATGCCACTATATCAAGGCCTCTACACCATGCAGCCCCGGAGCATGAGCGAGCCGGGGCTCTGGCCCTGCTGGGTATACCGGAACAGATCTCCTAATGTAACTGAAAGACTATCTTCAGGTTTACGGCTGCAGGCTTTAGTCACTTTCGGGTGGAGGTGTTCTAGAAGTTGCTGGGGTTTGGGCTATTCGGCTGTATCTGTTCCGGCACCACAAGGCATGCCCACGAGATGCAAACAGGCTCATCACCGATTATGGCATCGAGAGCTGCAGCATGAAGCCAGTGGTCTAAGTGCATGTTTTATGAATCACGAATTTATCACTTCGGAGGCTGTCGCTGCAACACCCACCGCCAAACAGACATCCAGCTGCGAACATGGTCAAACGAGAGGTCGCTTGGGTGCATGCACCAGGAAAAGTCCCAGTGTGAGGTAGGTGTATGTATGTGGAAGATTTAGATTGGTTTCGGGCGAATACAAAGGGGTTTTGGTATTGCTTCGAATAGAAGAGAACATCTCTTTTCTTAGTTAAAGGAAGCTAGGAACTGGCTTCATGGAGTTAACATTTAAGCTTTCTATCTTGGCTTATGTAAGATATGAAGGGTTTATAGAATATGTCTAGATTATATATATATGTATTTTTTCTAACCCACAAATACATATAGGAGTCTATGCATGTAGCTTTATATAGGATTAAAGTTCACTGGCAGGGTTGAGGGCTTCAAAACACAGGGTTTGGGTTTTGGGCTTTGGGTTTCTTATTGACTCTCAGTGGCTACACTAGCTTCAAGGGCCGACATGAATGCCTATATTGCACCCTGCATGCATGGCACCCCTCACGTCCTGTCGACCTCTAGCATGCGGGTCAACCTGCTCATTGTGTCAAGAGCCTGCCCCATGTGCTGCTGGTACACGGCAGCACTCTCAACCAAGGCCTTGTTCGTGGCTCGGATGTCCTGGTCAGGGTTTAGGGTTTCTAGGGTTTAGATAGGGTTTTGGGTTTAGCTTGTTCGTGGATCCGATGTCCTGGTTCTCCCGCTGGTGCTGGATAGTCTTGCCTGCTCGCACTCGTGGGCGATCTCTGCCCTGCCCCTTCCTGGGTTGTTCAATACACAGGTTTATGTTAATGCTCGCATATAAGTACTCTATACACCAGGGTCTATGTATGTAGGGCTTATACGTACATATGATATATGTATAGATAGATAGATATATACAGATATACATGCAGGGCACATGGGCTGCATAATCGAGGCTTGGTTTCGGTTTCCCACATATCCCAAAGAAAAGCCCTAGCTCTTATCAGAAATGCCAAGGAAAAGCTACAGCTTGCTATGTAAACCCAGTCTCTGGTGGAAGTCGCCTTTCGGCGACACCCAGCCGCCATCCACGTACCATCCGGCCGACGAGCCAGGCTCCTCCTTCGGCTTGCCCTTCTGCTCGGCCTTCCGGTCGTCCTTCCAGCCGTCCTTCCACTCCTTCTTTCCATACTTGGAGTCGTACTTGGGGTAGCTGGAGTCGTGCTTGTAGTAGCTGGAACCCTTCCACTTGGTGTCGTAGGCATAGTCATACTGGTGCTCGTACTTGGGGTACTTGGGCTGCTTGTGGTGCCACTGGCCGGTCTTCTTGTTGTTCCCGCCGCCATACCCTTTGTAGAAGCCCTTGCTTCCCATCTGGAAGCCATGGCCCTTCTGTCCACCACCACCACGGCCATCACTCGGCGGCGGCCCCGGCGGCGGCGGCAAAGGCGGCTCTGCCGGTGCCACCGGTGCCGTCGGCACTGGTGCCGCTGCCACCGGCTCCTCCTCCAGCTGCACTTCTTCTTGCTCCGCCTCCTCCTGCAGCTCGTCTTTCATGACCGCCTCGTCCCACCAGTCGTAGCCATCGTCGCCCGTCAACCAATAGGCATCCTCCACGGCCGAAGACCCGGTTGGGTCCTCCTCCATCTTCATCACACCATCATCGCGAAGCCTCTTTTGAGACATGGTGCAAAGCTCCACAATGAAGCCAAGCGAGGCCCTCAAACAAAGGCTCGTGCAAGAAACGGCCGCCGGTCCAACACTCAAGTTCCTCATGTGCACTCCCAGACTGGCTTCTGCATTCAGGTGCACATGCCGAAGCAGACGACGTGTTCAGAACATGCATGACAGCTGCAACATGCGGCCTGTGCACACACAGCAAACCTACTCGGGTTGTTATATGCTCACTCTCAACATATACACAAGGAGAGTAAAGGACAACTATATATGATATCCAAGAAAACGATTCTTCAAAAAGGGGAGAGGCTCGCAGCGACAGCAACAGAAGGATTCCTGCCACGATTATACAGGTCCGACTGAATGGAAAGTCTGCACCTATAAAGTGCATATATCCCTGCATGCCCACAAAAGTCCTATACATTGTTGCCCGCACAGCATATATGCCACCAAACCCCTAAACCCTAAACCCCTAAACCCCTAAATCCCGAAACCCCTAAACCCTAAACCTAAACCCTATAAACCCCTATAACCCCTAAACCCCTAAACCCCTAACAATCCAGGAATGCATGGGTCCATTTTGCATCGTGCCGGCTCATCAATCATCATCATACTCTGCATCATCTTCCTCTTGCTGGCCACCTTCCCCAGCAAGGGCTGCTTCGGGTGCTACTTCATCAGCCTTTGGCTTTCTACCCCGCTTCCTCAACCGCTTCGGGCTCCCTTGTAACTTAGACCTCCTTTTGCTGGGCTGCTGGATGAAAGGGGCGGATTCCTTGATGGCACAACGAATGTAGGCGAGGTTGTCTTCATTCAGTTCCATGAACAAGTCGCTTGTCGTGCCCCAGAGAAACTGGATTTGCCTGGCCGGCTGCAAGACCTGTTGTAAAGGGCCCAAGTATAAGCAGTTTAGCTAGGTTTGTGCCGCATATATACCTATATCTCTGCATTTAGTTAATTTCAAACCAAGTATACACCAACAGGGAACATCTCTTCAAGGGGTATACCACTCGAAACTGTTTCAGGCTTGTATAAGTTTGCTTTCGGAGCTCTTGACATGGACCTGATCGTGCTGGTCAAGAATGTCCGGGCAATCGAGCATCACCGTCTTGCCGACAAGAAATTGGTCCTCTTCCCGGGCCGGTCTGATTCTCGGGGGCACCGGCTTGCCCTCCGCCTCGGCTGCATCTGCGATGATCTTCCTGACGGCGGCATCGCAAGCTTCCCGCCGAAGCCTTTTGGTATCCTCGAACCACTGCACATTTATGTTGTGAGCTGGCCGCCTGCCTGTGGCAGCGAAGTTCAGCGGTGTTCCGGTCGAGAAGAGGGTGAGATCCCGATCCCATTTGTGAAGTTTGATATACTCCACACCACCGACCGTTTGCACATCCGGGAGCCAAGGCTGCTTCAGGTGTGGCCCTTTGATGCACGTGACTTTCAGGATGGAGATCGGTATTTCCGCATTTGGAGCCTCGGCATCCTCTGCAGGAGCCATCTGCTCATCATCGGACATGGTGTCGCGAGCCAATGCCCTGCGAACACCGGCTTGCGAGCGAAGCCCTGCAAGCCTAAGATTGCTATACGATGCTTCTAAGCCTTGAAGGAGGCACACAGCAAAAAAGCGCCAATGCGTGGCTATACATGCCACTTCATGCTGCCACAGACATCCTGCACCCAGACATATAGACTGCAAGCAATGGCAACAAGCTTCATTTCAGCATGCGACAAGCCTCGCACGATGCGGCTTCACAGAATCAATGCAAAATCGGGTGCCACGGTGACACCCCTACATCACGAACACTTCCTGATGCTGCCCCACGTCGTCTATATGTATATACATATATAAGACATAAATGGAACGATGGATATATTACATACTACATATATAAGATCCCAAGAAAAGTCTTAAAACCGACTCTGGACATGAATACCTGTGCCATGCATGTTGTTTGGTAATGGAAACTCACAAACCATTCAACAGTGTATGCACGAAATCGTGTGAATGGCTGTCTTTGTGCATGTCTATGTAGCACATATCTCAGGATCCTTCATCAAATCTGCATGGGGAGCCGTCGCAGCCTCCGGGGCTCAGCTGGTCCTGGCCTTCTTCTTAGGGGCAGGGGCGGAAGGGTTCACGGGCTGGAGCTTCTCGATGTCATCCGCTTTCGCCAAATCTGGCCTGTAGAGGATCAAGGAGTCCTCGGCTTCGATCTTGCGGAAGTTTTTGAGAGACGGCAAGTGGATCGCTGCGGTCAGCTTCTCCAGCTTTTGCTTGTTCCAATTCTTGTTGGGGCCAACAAGCTCGACGTTGCACTCGTCTCTGTCGCAGCTCGCCTTCATGATCCAAGCAGGGGACACGAAGCCGATGTTGCTGTCCTTCGGAAAGGACACCGTTGGGAGGATGTAAACGGCCATATCCGGCCCTGCACCTTTCATGCTTCCAATCATGATGGCACCCTGCAAGCCGGCTTGGGCACTGGGGCGGATGTCCACACGACTCGTGGTGACAGGCACTGCGAGGGTACCAACAGCGAATGCCTTCAGCGACTTCACATCCTTCGGCTTCGAAAACACTTGCAAGCTCTGCTCGTGCTTGAAGCCCTCCCACTGTTGCAACATTGCCAACAGGACCCGGCCCTTGATCGTGGCGGCCAGAAACTCAGGGGAGGCGGATGGGGAAGACGACCACCACTGCTCCAGCTCGGTTGGCTGGGCTTTCTCTGAATGCTTTTTCCATTTGCCGTCGATAAATGCTGTCGCCGAGGAGGTGACACGGGAGCCGTCGCTGGCGAGCTGCAAGATGACTTTGTCCGGGAGGATCTCTTCGATCACAGCCACCACGTCATCCGCTTTTCGGATAACCTGCACCCCCTTCTCGAATCCCAGCTCGAGGACACGAGCATTGTTCACCGGTGCCCCCACATCATCGTACTTCCGAAGGGCCCTGGAATGCACATCTCTATACTCACGAAAGTACAAATGTCGTACATATGTACAACCTGCTGAAAAGAGCCCTTGGTTTCACACAACATTTTCCGTGATTCCTGGCTTGGAAGGCACCCTTCAATACAACAAGATAGCTTATCCAAAAGTATAAGGTGGGCTCTGAAGAATTTATGGCTCTGACGAGCTTGCCTTCTAAGCAGTACAGAAACCTTAAAAAAAGCCCGGTACTAAAACAACATGGCTTATCAAGCAATTATCGCTCGGGAAGAGGCTGTGTACTAAAGAAGGATGGCTTATGTGAAGAAGTTATATGCCTGTACTAAAAACGAATGGCTTATCAAGCCTTTAGTTCGGCAAGTTTTTGGATGCTGAAAGACAACGGCTTATCAACAAAACAAACTTCATAGAGGCTTGGGTTCGAATTGGTGATTGTATAGACTCTTACTATAAGAACAGTATATAGGCTTGGCACGAGGTTGCATTTGCACTACAAAAGACTGGCTCATGAAGGCTCTGTGCCTGCGAATTGGTTGTGTGCAGCAAAACAAAGTTCATCAAGGCCTTATATGCTTTGGAACCGACTGTATGTAGGCAAAAACGGTTTCTCGAGACTATATATGTCTGGGCAAAACTTGAGTACAGCTTATCACAAGTTTCAGCGCTTTGGAAGAGCAGTAGTCAAAAACAATAGCTTATCAAGGTGTCATGCCTGCGATCTTTGGGAAATGTATTCCTGTATAACAGGCAATATACCCCATATATAGGATAAATATGTATATATATATATATACATATTTATATGCCAAAGCCGATCCTATATGACAATGCCAAATCTCCACATGCAGCCAGTGCACGAACCGGGGGAAGCATCCTTGGCGGGCGAGGTCGCAGGCGACGTGGTTGCCGGGGCGGGTGCAAACGGCGAGACCAGGCCAAGCCCCTGAAGACACTCATGGCAAACCTGCTGGAGGGACACCCTGGTTGTGAATTTCTTCTTCTGGAAGCTCACTGCTACCAGTTCCATCTCCACTTCCGAGAGGGTTGCTGCCACGACTTCGGGTGTGAGTCGGGGGTCGGAGCTGAGAAGTTGCTTCATCCTGTTGGCGAGTTTCTCTGCTTCGTCGGCTTTGGCGAGGATGTCCTTCGCCGACAAGGCTCGCCGGAGGTCGGCCAGGCTCAGCAGCTTCTCGGGGCCGCAAAACGCCAGTTTCAACAGCATGTGCCTCCAAATCACCCTCTGATTTGCGGCACCTTTGATCTCGGCTCCCATCGCTTGCCAAAACTCCGAACCCAAGCATCGGGCAGCGAAGCCGTGGGCCCTGATGAAGGTCTCGCTCCTACTGAGGAAAGAGTCTGGTCCAGCTCCACCACCGTACCGAAGTACGAATGTGTAGATGCCAGGCAAAGCACTTGCCGATGGCGGCTTGGATCTCAAAATGCCGGCCGAAATGTCGGTGTAGTTGATCGTGTCCTTCCCGCCCCGAGCAAGGAAGTCGGCGATGGCCAGATTGACCTTCCGTGCCAGCTGCAGCTCCCCTTCGGCGGAAGCTATCTGGCCGGAAGCATTCCCGGCAGATTGAGCGAGCCCCACGTACTCGGGGAAGCAATCCACGACCTGAGCGGAAACGACCATCCACTCAAGGCCTTCACGGATGGCAGAGCACCAGGAAGCATCGACCGTGGCCAGCTTCTCAAGGCTAAGCTTCCCGCTGATGGTCACCCTCTCGTCAGGGTGTGGCACTCCGTACCAAAAACACCGGCCAGCCTGATTGGCATGGCTGCCCACGATGCTGGCGAACTTGAGGATCGAAGGATCCACAGGTGCCAGCTTGCCCTGAGCTTCTTCCGCCAAGCGACGGTTAAAGTCTCGGCAGGCATTGCCGCGACTGTCGTCAGGAATTTCGATGCAGATAGCCCTGCTTTCTGCGGCACTGAACCCGATGCTCGAGATGTTGCTGATCAAGTCAGCCACGTGACTCGCAGAGATACCGAGTCCATCCCTATTTTCGGGATGGACCCCGATAAACTCGCAAGACAGCTTGAGTTTCCAGGCCAACTTCTGCTTCAACAGGAAGTCGTGCAAACTGTTGACACTCTGCACCAGTGTGCCCCCTTTCGCTTTGGCCAAGTAGCCCTCGATCACTTTTTGCACCTCTGCGGTGATGCCAGCCATGCTGTTGCTTTGGTTGCAGCAAAGAAGCACACGGCCTGAAAGTAAGTCGTCCTATGGATCCTGCGAGCAACGCCCTGCAGGATCAGACTTCGCGAGCAGATGCCCTGCAAAGTCAAACTACTATAAAACAATGAGCATGACATGAACCATCGTTCCCCAACCAAAGCCAAACAGGTAGCCCAACACAAAAAGCAAATGAGACAGCACAAGTGTAAAAACAAAAGGTGCACCGAAAACGAACAGAAAAACTGCCCGAACCATGAAACGATACATATAGAAATACAGTACACAAACCGAGCCAATACACCAGTATATCTAGCACGTGCAAGGCCAGCTCTCGAACATGCTCCCTCGGAAGCCCTACCAGCACTTTCAAATCCCCCTCGCAAAAAACATACCCCACAAAAAAACTAACAGAACTTGAGATACATCTGCATTGTTGCAGAATCCTCTATTGAAGCCCGGCAAAAAACACCCAGCCCCCCAAACCCTTGAAAGAGAGAGCCGGCCTCTTCGGATGCCAGCTGAAGAGGCCAGCCCGGCAGCGAGGCGGGCGAAGGAAGCGGGTGGTTCCGTTGGTTATAGAAATATGTTTATATGTGTAGGGGGGGATAGCCTGAAAATAATAAATTGTCCCGGATGCTGATACATATGTTGCAGAATATATTTTTAACATATATGCATGGGGGGGGGGGGGGAAAGTATTTTGAAGTGTTTTGGGCTGTATAGGTGCTATACTTTTTGTACCATTTTTCAACATCACAGGGCCATGCCTAAGTGGGTTAAGTGGACTTAGTCTAAGTGTCCTAAGTCACTTACAACAAACCACCTAACTCAGTTACGTGGGTTAAACTAACTCGTCTAAGTCTTCATGGCCTCACTTAGATAAGTGCTTAAGTGGATTTAGGATAACCGCTGTAAGTAGTTGACTATCACTTACATAACCCCATAACTACTTATCCCCAAAACTAATTGAAATCTAACCACTTACTAAATCATATAACCATTTAGCACACCAATTACATGACTTAAAGGACTTACTAAGTCGACTTATGCCATTTACTAAGTGCACTTACAACACTTAAGATACCTGCATCAACCGGTCTAACCACTTACTAACCGAAGCGACCCTCCAAGTAGCCCCTGCGCTCTATTCTTTGGGACAACACAAGCCTTGCGGAAAGCGGCCCCCTCCGGGTTTGGCGTGGGGACAATCGCCGAGCGCGGGCTTTTAGTGCTGGGCACCCCTGTCGGCCACCCAGAGTTCGTGACCGCGTGGGCTCAGCAACCAATGCGGACGGAACAAAAGCTCCTGCACCAACTGCCCCAGCTCCCTGACTTGCAGTGCGCATGGCTGCTCCTTGCGATGTGCGCAGCACCGCGAGCTAATCATGCGCTGCGGACCGTCCCGGCGGGGCTCTTTGCTGCGACGCGACGCTGGTTTCGCTGCTGTCGCACACGGGTTTGCCGCAGCCTTGTGCAGCTGAGCATGACGGAGTAGCCCTGCGCGTCCCAGAGCTGAATGCCGGCGGCCCGCGACAGCTCGTGGTGTTGGGGAGCGAGGTTGGGGGACGCTGGAATGCTGGCGCGCAGCAGCTGCTCCGGGATTTGGTCCGCGTCCGTGCCCAACGAGCTCCACCGCCATGCGACGTGCTGCATCGACGGCATGGGCCAGGCGTTGGTGGGCCATGCTGGCAGTGTCGGTCCAACAGGCCGCCACAAGCACAGCGCTTGGGTCGACTTGGCCCGCACCGCTCCACGTGAGCCAACCATCGGCCCCGTGACTGGACCGAGTGCTGGACCTCGCGGATGTGGCAGGGCCGAGCCGTCAGCTGCTTCGCGGCCAGTAAGGATGAAGTGGCGTAGTGTAGACAGCTGCTCCGCGCATAAAGCCTGCAGCAGGAACCCAAGCCATGCAGGTGCAAAGGAGGCGTAAACAAAAAAAAACATGCTTCTCGACAAAGAGGAGGCTGCACAACTTCGGCACGGCGCCGCCCTTCGGGTTGCCCGTGCGGAATCCACCCCCAGCGGTGTTCCAAGGCTTTCGGGTCGGCCGCTTGGTTGCGCACCGCAAGCCCAACGGCAGGGTCCGAACCCTCGTTGTCGGTGACGCCTTCCGGCGGCTTGTCTTGTTGGTCGTGTGCTCGCAAGGAACGTCGCCACGAAGTTCCAGGATGCGTGCATGCCACACCAGTATGCCTGAGCACCCGCACTGGAACGGAAGCTGTCAGCCGTTCAATCCGCGCTGCCACCGAAGCGTGCCCGTGCGCCTGTGTCCTCTCAGTTGGCGCTGCCGGCGCGTTTGAACAAGTCAAGTTTCGCGTGGCGCGATGCTTGGGTTCGCTCGGCAGTTTTACTCCTCTCCGAGTGTCTACACGTGGTGCGATGACGACGGCTTACGTTGTGCCAGCTCCGACCGCCATGCAGCTCACTGGGCGTCTTGGTGCGACGGACCCTCCCCATCATCCAAGCCCGCGCAGCCGCCGCTGCAGAGTGCCTCCTGTGAGGAAGGCGGCGAGGGCGTCCTGCCTTGTGCCAATGCTGCGATCCTCGGGGGCAAGCACCTGTGCGAGTGCGGCTTTGAAGCCCCGGCGTGGTGTGCAAGCCGACCCGACAACCCCGCAGTTCCCCGCGACGGTTGGCCGTTCAAAGGCTGGCCGCGACTCGCTGCCCATGCTTGCGACAAGCGTGCACCTTTCTGACCGCATACCTGCTTCTCGAGCACTGCTGCTGTCCCAAGTTGGGCCTTTCGCCGCCCCTCCCCTGGATGTTACACCAGGATGACATTACCATACGCCGCGCAGATGCAGCTCGCGGGCAGATCGACCCTTTTGGTGATCACCGCGCTGCCTGTGCCACCTCGGGGGTCCTGCCCAACGGGCCGTGCCGCTCATGCCGTCGCGCGAGTCTGCCGGGAGGCTAGCGCCTGGCGTCAGGGTTGCCCGCGATGTCCGCCTCGCAGACATGAATGTCGATGTGCCAATCGCTGGCGCATCGAAGTTGTCGCGAAGTCTTCCGTTCTGGCACGGGTCCCATGCAACTCGCCCTGGATGCCACTATCGTGTCGCCCCTTACGCGGCTTGGCGAGGCCCAACCCCGCGCCGATGTCCAGCCGGGCTGCGCGGCGAAAGCGACAGCACACGATACCCAGAACTCGCCCGAGCACGGCGATGCCGCCTCGTCGTTGTCGAAATCGGCGGCAGGTTTGGCACAGAGACCGTGCAGCTCCTGCGCCTGCTCGTGTGACAACAGGCGACGGCCGTCCCTGCGGCCTTTGGACCGGCCGCGATCACCGCGTGCGTTGCGCGCTAGTTCGTGGCAGTCGCAGCCCAGCGCGCCTTTGCGGCCTCTCTCTTCGAGCTCCACCCCCCGCTAAAGAGCTCGGCGAAGGATGGCGACGGCAAGGAGCCCGAGTTGCATGAACCCCTCGCCGAAGCGCGCTGGGATGCAACCTAGCAGGCTGTGTCCTACACCAGCTGCACCGGGCGCTGCAATGCAGGGCGCGTCGTCACGGGAATGTGCGTCGCGACCATATTTGCGGTTACAACGGTGCGTGACCGGGGCGCTCCGACCGTCCGCAAGCGGAAAAAGGTGTGTGCTAGACAACCCTCAAGGTTGGAAAAGGTTGGACTTGGCAAATCCCTGCATCCCATTGTGTTCACGACGGACCCTTTACTCGATTCTCTCAAGTACTTCTTCTGTTATCTCCTGTGGCTCATGTTTTTGGTTGTGCCTCCGAAATTTAGGCATATAGCCGCAAGTCAACCGATTGTCCAAAACAAGGTCCAAAACAAGGTCTCGGGCGAAACGGAAGGGGCGAAAACCGGTGCAACGCCACCCAAAATTCAGAAAGTTTTGGCTGGACGACAAGGACTGCCCCTGCCACGGAACATTTTTAATATTTCAGGGGCGTGACATTCAACGGCGCGGCCTCAAACTACATACTTTTGTGTTCACGTTTATAAGCCCAAGTCCGGGGTCTCAGGACTAGCCTTCATCAACCGGCATTCAAGGACAAGAATGTACAGAAAGGACAGCTATCGAGCAAGGCAACTAAGAAGTGCATCTCAGTATGCCCGCTCGATGCCTTCCCGATTGTGTGGGACCCCTGCCAGCTGCAGTCCCAGAAGCTCCAAAAACCCAACTCCCACAACCACAGTAGGGATTGGTAGGGGCGTGGAAGTATTCAAAATCATGCGATCACTCTCGCACACGGACTGGCTGCAGCACAGACAGGCTAGCCGACCGAGCGAACGATAGCAACAGCGAAAGTACGTTCTAGCCGAAACACCTGCGCGGGCTAGCACACATAGTCGTAACTCGTCCCCCGTCACGAGGTACAACCCAAAGCTGTACGCAACCGAGTAGCTTGTAAGGCATGGAGGTGCTTGTCCGCATGGGGCACTTGGACTGCGAGCTCGATGCCGAAGGTGGCTGCAGGAGCCATCCGTGTCCGCATGCTCGGTAAGCAAGGCTTGATTGGGCTCGGCCAGGAAGCATTTCATTCGCCCGGTCCGCGCGACATGACAAGCTGGAGATGGGCCCCGCCATGAAATTTCGTGTCAAGCAAGACGCCAAGTTGAACTGCCAATTACCTCCTGTCCTTTGGAGCGTCACAAGCGTCCGCTGAGAACCCTAACGCAACAATCGAACACGTGCTTGGCTTGTACATGTACGTATTGCGCCAAGGCGGCGAAATGCTATAGAAGATTGACAGCTCTTGTAGCGTGTCCATGCGAAGTCACCGGGATTCTTGTGTCGAATTCCCTTGGCAGGGGCTGCCAAGTCCAACCAGATGAGGCGACATGTATCAGAGGAACTGCGAAAAACTGCTTGTAACCCAGTCAAAATACCATCCGAAACCAACTCATGCAGGCGACGAGGTTCGTCCAAGTCTTAGAGCACATCAGGTGAGTGGCCATATTTGCGCAGATGCAATGCCACAACAGCTGAAACTGCTGGTAACCCCAATGCCCACCATGTTCCACGCGGCATGCTCTTCAAGGTTCTGTTGGCCAATACAAAACTCAAGGGGCGAGAGTTTGCGATCTTGTATTACACGCACCTGCGAGGGAAAAAACTTCTGGACCTAGCTCCAAATTCAACCACGTTCAAAGAAGTGGTGCGCAGCAAGTCAACGGCCAGGCACCATGCATGCGGCTCGACACACCAGAAGCGAAGTTGACAAGCATGGAAGATCTCCACTGAGTGTCAAATGCTTCCTTGTGGTCATTGAGGCAGAAACCCATACGGAAACCCAAGTCCAAGCCGCATGCTTGCAATGCATAGATTTGTTGATGCTGGCTGTGGATTTGTTTGTTGATGTTGTTGTGCTTTTGTTGTTGCCGAGCGGTGGCTATGAGGATTGGCCTCCTAACCTGTTGGTGACGAGGGGTTATGATGATTCAGTGAAAGTAAATTCTGACTTGGGCGCAGTGAACCTTGGAAACTTTGACGAAGCTGATGTGGAACATGCAACTGAACCTTTCGCACTTCGTCTCGCCTTTCATAGGGTTTGCGCCATGCTATCCATGGCCCACGTGTGACCTTGCGCAGGGGCCATGCTTCGACGGCACTGCTCGGTTTGTGCGTGTCCTCCTGTTCAGGTCGGGGCTCAAAAGCACAAGTCAACAGCAATTTGCACATGAAAGAACCGTTGTTCCTTCTCGCATGTAGTGAGCACATTCCTCGCAGCATTGCCAACCGTGGGTAGACTGATTAGCCCCAAGACAACTTCGGCCAACTATGGCAGGGCCGAGCGAAGCACAAACATCTTTCGCACGAGCCAGACCTAACAACAAAAGGAGCCGCCTCACGGTCTCGGGCGCGGGTGCAATCTTGATGCGACGCACCACTGGCGAACACTTCGGTTATGAGAGCAGGCGAATTGGGAAGATTGGTTTGCATCCTTAAACTTTCGGCTATGTTCATCCTTTGCCTGTTTGGGATTCGCTTCGAGGTGGGCCAAAGCTGGCTGGAAAAATCGATGCACTGCTTTTACCTAACTTGCTATCTTACAGCGGCATCTGACAGGAAGGGGAACGTGTTGTAAAGAATCGTAGTCGAGTTTTTCATACATTGCCTCGGGATAGGTAACAGCGGTTGGGTCTTCGTTGGCCCGTTTCAGCGGCTGCCGTCTCAAACACGTTTCTCTGGAAGATGCGTCCGGCCTGCACAATGTGTGGGTTCAGGTTGACTGGGGGGGTTGAGCTATACGGTTATACCGGTTGTGCCGCTCTCCGGCCTGAACAGGCCACTGCATCTCGTCGAGGGCTTGCCGGCCTTTACTGTGATCTGCCTCGCGACCCCTTTTCCCGAAAACTTCCTCACACCACCACATTCAGACGAACGCGAAGATTTTCCTGGAGCTGCTGCTGCCAATCCTGACCGTAATATTGCATCTCCTTCTCGCACCTTTCTCCGTCAGTGACAAGCGGCTCAGGGGCAGCTATGAGCTACGGAAGAAGCGCGCAGCTCAGAGCTCAGGCGAGCCGCGAAGAAAGGCGACTGGGTTTGGGGGCGGTAGGCCAGCAGAGTCAGTCGCCAGCAGCGCCGGATCCGCAGTCAGCTGGGAGGTCCATGAGCGAAGCAGCGAGGGCGCGCTGAGGTGCGACTGTCAACATGCCGCCCCAGCTGCCTGGCGCATTGCGGCCGGCGCACTGAAAGCCTTGGCTCGAACAAGGAGGCGGAAAAAGGACGCGGCGTCCTGGCCGCCGCCCGCCGGGACATGCCAAACACTACAAAACGACAGAGTCAGGAGCGCAGGAACTCTGGGTACTTTTCACATTG
The DNA here is from genome assembly GCA_905221615.1 of Symbiodinium sp. CCMP2592. Lineage (NCBI taxonomy): Eukaryota > Dinophyceae > Suessiales > Symbiodiniaceae > Symbiodinium > Symbiodinium sp. CCMP2592. The sequence goes on from CAJNDT010000227.1 coordinate 110,025, forward strand.
TTTCACTCGCTCAGCTCGAGGCCGTGCGACACCTGGTCATAATTACTTGGTCGAGCCTCGGCGCCACCCGACATGGCGCAGGCCACGCGGTGGTCACTAAGTGCATCGAGGCATTTCCAAGCTGCGGCGGCAGCTGCAGGTCCATCAACCGAGTGGCAAAGGAGGAGTTCGCAGAGCAGCGGGCCCGAAATCGTGAAGCTGTCTGCAGCTGGAAGGACGGCTAAAGCACTGGTAACATGTGGCCCGGCTGGGGAAAGCAACAAGGCGCGAGACGCATGTTGGCCAGGGGGGCTTAGTGTCCGAATGAGGACAACTGTTAGCTTGGGTTTATGCTTAACACGAAACCGTGGTTTGAGCGATTGCGCACACGCAGGTCATCAAAGCAATCCCAACATGCTACCCGGTGATCCGCGGACGGGTGAAACAGTTTCTACGAATCCCGACACGGGCATCAATCATTCAGGCATCTGCGAGGCCTTCCTTGCGAATCGAAGGACCAGCAGCCGAGGAGCGCATGTGATTATCTTTCATGACAAAAAACTCCAGTATGACACACCGAAGGAAAGCATTGTCTTGTTTGCAATTATAAAAGAGTCACCGACTGAAACTAAAGGCGGTCAGAACCGTGTCTGCCGATGTCACGCTTTGGCCGATGAAACATTGCTAAGGTTTTCTCTCCTTGAAGCCAGGGTGCGGAGATCAACGATCAGGACTGGGAACCGACTCGAAGTTTGATTCCTCGTCGACATGGCAAAAAGAACTGTCATTTACATATCCTCAGACCCCGACTTGGATTGGACAGGGTGGAACTGCTGGCTGGGTTAGATTGGAACATGATCTCTTTCCAAAAGCATCAACAGCAGCTACTTTCGTCATGTCATGTCAGAAAAAGCAGATGGACCCTAAACGAGCTCGGATTTCGGACGTTGTCTCCGGAGGCTGCAGTTTTTGCTCCGCGACAATCTTTGGGAATTCTTGCCTCAGCAAAACTAAATCTGGCCGATGTGGCTGAACTAGTCATGCGCTTGTCTTCTGCACTCGCAGGGGCTCATGCCGGTTGTCGGAACAGCACCCGCAACAGTGCATCTTTTGCCCCAAAGAATCCTTCTGGTTTGGTTCGTCTCCGTCCTGTAATCAACTACGCCCTCGAAACAAATCGCTGCGTCAGCGGATGCCAGGTGTCTTCGGCCACATTCGGGGGCGTTTTTTGAGCGGCCAGGAAGGCCCCCCTAACGGGAAGAGCGCTAAAAGCAGCTCCCTCCGGCAAGCTGTGCAAAAGTGAACGTCGCTACTTGGGACTAGACCCCGAAGTGGAAGAGGTGGTAGGGCCACTACCGGCTTTAGTCTTGAGCTGTCTAGTGTCAACCAGAACCTCAGTGAGTTTCTGGCGCATGCGTAACAACTTCAATGCATTATCCCACTTTTGTAGTGGAAGTGCTTTGGTGAAGATGTCGGCGGCCTGCAAATTGGTATCGACATACTCAATGTCTACATCATCCTCCTCAATCACTTCAGATATGGAACCCAACTTGACCTTATGGGTGCGCGCTATGTGCCTAAGCTTTGGCGAATAGCCCTTCTTCGCAACTAGAATTGTAGCCTGGTTGTCCTCATGAATGACTAGCCTGATCGGATAGTCGAGGATCGTCTGCCAGAGCTGCAAAGCAGGAAGCTCTTCTTGGAAAAGGCTATGAGCTAAAGACACGATCTCGGATTCTGTGGTACTACGACTCACAGATGTCTGGCGCTTTGACACCCATGCAAGTGGAAAGAAGGTATTGGGACCTTTTAGGACCAAGAAGCCTCCACAACTGGATTTGGCATCGTCTCTTTCCCTGCAAAATCAGCATCGACGTAAAGCGCAAGATGCAGCTCCCTTGGCCCGTCCGACACAGTGCCGACGAGGCGGTGGGTCTTAGTGGAATCGACATAGCTTATCAAGCGAAGAAGCTTCTTGTCATCATTCCTTGACCACTTTTGCACCTTGGTCGCGAGGTCACCTATCGGCTTGACTTAGTCAGGACGTGCAAGTCTGCCTAGCCAGAGGGCCTTCATTAACACCTTGCATGCATTAGGGGCAAGCTCCCCAGCGATCTCCTCCTGACTCACAGGGAGAGAAGCCTCTGGAGCGAAAGGAGTGGCAGCATGCTTCAGAGCCTTAAGGCCAGTGAGGCCCTTGTACAGGTCTACTGCGCATAATCAAAAATATCAAACGCCATGGCAGCCATGGCACCCTTCAATGCGCCAAGGGCTGCATTCTCAGTGCCTTCTGGCTCGGCGTTGACAGTGCAATGGTTGCGACCTAAGATATGGTATACAGGCTCTGGGGGTTCTACATCAACAACCTTACATAAAGCATCCCAGACGGGCTGGTGCTCCTCCTGAGGGCCAGAGAGGGTAAGATCATCAACCTAGGTGGAAAGAAGGAGCTTAGTCTCAGGAAACCAGAAGTTACCCGGATAATCCGGCAGTTCTTGTCCACCCATATATAAGGTGTTTCTCCCAAAGTCCGCCTGCTTCTGGGTGACCGTACAGTGCGCGTAAAAGCAGCACCACTGAAACACTCACGCCACCAGGCGGGGCGGAGTTCAGGCCGAAGCTCTATCCAAGTTTATTGGTACTTAGATCTAAGAAGAGCTTGTACATACGCTTTGACGGCCTCTGCGGCACTAGACTGATGGCCAGGTAAGCTACCGTAAGCAAGGCAGGCATTAAGTCCCTGAACAGAGGTGGGGTTTGCACCTAACTCTCTGTAAACCGCTGCGGCGCCTTCCTCGTCCTTCGCACAGTCGCCTCGGTATACAATCCGGCCCTTCACTTTCTGAAGGTGCTTGGCAAGCTCCCAAACTTGATGGATGCAATGCTCATCAGCTTACCGAAATGTACCTTAGTACCTGTGTGGCGCGCTTGCGCGTGGACGCTTGCGTATTCTTGTGGGTTCGTCTCGTCCCAAACAGGAACCGCACGAAGACCGTCTGCCTCTTGCTTTACAGCATTGAGGGCCTCAGGTGAAGATAGCATCTCAGCCCGAGAAAGTAGTTTCGTGACCATTGCAGACACTTGCTTTGTGGGAGTTTCCTTAGGTATGCCGTGGACAGCACACATAAGGGCGTGAAGGTCAACAACTTCTTCAACAAGCTTAGAGGCCTCCTGGTCGGACTCTATTACTGCGGCAAGGTCCTCGTAACCACTGAGAGCGCGAACGTGCTTCAGTTCCTGTTCCTTTTCGCGGTGTTCTGAAGTTGTGGAAGCGGGTAAGATCGGCATCGCAGGTACCGAGACGGGGCTGAACCCATCCAGTTTCATCCCAGCTTTGTGAAAGCACTCATTGGGTCGAGGCTGTAGCATAGCGGCTGCGGGAGGAGACAGGGCTTGCCACGGCAATGGAGGCCAGCACCACGTGATGATGCTGAATTCGCGAAGGAAAGCATTGGCTGCGCTTGACAAGAGCAGCGCCGCAGCGGCTGCGGAATTTCCGTTGACTTGAACCAAAACCTTCAAGTCTGCACAACGGATACCTGTCCACAACCGTGCCGGAGTGAAAGAATTAGTTGGTGTGGTAGTTGCCGTGCTCGTCCTCGTGGTAAGTGGGCGGACGCATCGTACTAGCAAAAGCAAAAGCGGCAGCAGAAGCAGCATGTACGAGAAGGACAGCACAAGAACTGGAGAGCGGCCACAAGCAGCTGCATCGAGCAAGGCTGATGGCAGTCATTTTCTTGTGGGCCGCCATCATCATGGTCAGCACCGCACGAACGCGTGCATGACTGAGCTAGTAGGCTCGGATAGAAAGCACGACAGTCCATCCAAGGTTAGAAGCCCACATTCGTCTGTGAGACGTCTGAAGCCGGATGTCAACACCCTGTTGCCCAAAACCAGATGAACAATTGAATTGTGCCTGCTCTGCTCACTTCTAGTTCAAACCAGCTTGGCTCCAAACTACAAGCCCCCAAGAAACACCACGCGGCTCAGATGTGAGAGGCATCTCACCTGCCGATGCATGCCCAAGGACTCCACTCACAGGCTTGTTACATCCACTCGGAGCATGGAAGGGTTGGGTGATGCCCAAGCACTCGCCTGGACTTGTGATTGTTGCTGCTGATCTCCTTGGCATAGGATGCAAAGAGGCTGTCCAAGTCGCCACTCCTGGGCATGCAAGCACACGCACCAGCAGCCACTGCAGCATCGTTTGCGCATTATCAACGGCATGGTAATCGTCGTCCTCATCCTCACTCTCACCCTCATACTCATCGTCGTCACCACCATGATGACATTGAAAATATCATCACCATTCATGCCAACATGCAATCGTCCTTACCATCGGCAAGGTCCCGCAGCCTATGTTGTCATCGCCATCCTCTTAAGCATGGTCACCACACGCCGACATCGCCACGCCCCCTCCACCACTAGCACTAGCACCAGCACCAACACCGGGACGCCGCCATCATCATCAGCAGCAACGACAACAGCAGCAGCAGCAACAGGGACACGGACAAGGACCGACCAGCAACGAAGGCCCCATCCGAACAACATTTGCCTCCAACGTTTCTGCTATCATAGAAGAGGCAAATCCTGGAGCCCCGTAGGTTGTGTTGCTGCCCCTTCCTCGCTTTGTGTATGAATCTACAGGACTGGAAAAACCGGTGCACTGTGTGTTGTTCCACCCAGCCCTCCCTCGCAACCGATGCCGCCCGCGCAAGAAGGACTTGGTTCCAGTACTTCTGGAGCCACGTCTGTTCTGACCCCCCGCTTTCAACGGGGTTGGTGTTGTTGCTCTGCTCGTGACTTCGGGGGCACGCCCTGCCGGGGCCCACCACGTGCCTCTCCTGTTCATTCGACTCAATGGGGCTCCGGTCCTTGTACATCATCATCAACAATACCACCACCAACACCAGCAGCAGCAGCAAAATCATCACCGCCTCCTTCTTCCGCAGAAACAGAACGAACACTGCAACTACGACTACAACTCCTCCTCGTCCATCATCAGCATCAGCATCGCTTTTGCCATGAGCACCTTCATCACTACCGTCACCAGCAGAATCAGCACCATGTTTGGTAAGGCTGTGCGGGTCGTAATTGCTTTCTTTGATCTCATGCTTGTCGTTTGAATAAAGTTGAAGCATAGCTGCTTTTGCGGTTGATACCATACTCGTGGCTGCTGCCGCTGCTGGCTGCGCTGGGTTCCGGTGCTGGGATCCCGAGAATGAAGCTTGTAGAGTCCCCATAGGATCCTCATGCCTTCCGTGCTGTGTGAGGCCCGTGACCCACACAAGGTACGCCCCTGAGGAGCAAGCCTGGTCGAAGCGAACATGTCGTCCGAGCCTGTGACGGGCCTCGCTGGGACACCTCAAGAAGTCACAGACATCAAGAAAGCACTGCCCAAGCAAGCCTGGTCTTTAAATCGCGAAGAATCTCACTACAACTCGGCATCCAATCCGACCGTTGAATGAGAACTCTGTTTTCACTGGTTGCGGTTCCTCCCGAGATGCAGAACCGAAAGAGCCTACTTGGCCTCATGCCGGGCTGGACCACAGCCCACCGTGGAAAACACCAAGCGCGCGCAGCAGAATCAGAATGCTACACGGCTTGCGGACCCCACACCGTAAATACTCTAGCCCATCCTCTCAGAAGAGGGCACCGTCGGAAGCAGTACTGACATACTCATTGGGAATCATGAGGAGTTCAGGCAATCGGAAAACGCAGTTGTGGAACATCCTGGTGTTGTTTCCGCGCAGCACTTGGAACTCGACCCGATGAGGGTAGCAGCTGTACTGATGGGCAGAAACCCTTCGAGGCCGAAAAGCTGAGGAACGCGGCTCCGGAACTGGGGGGGGACTTGAAAGTCCAGCACTCCGCCAATCCGGCGGCCACTCCTTGTAAAGACGGCACCCCCAATCCCGCGGCGTCCCTCCCGCCGTGCCTCTGCGACCGTCAAAAACGTCGGAACATGTACCCAGCTACTGGAGCCCACTAGTAATAAACATCTCAAGAGAACCTAGGACCTGAAGTCGAAACCCGTGTGGACAGCCGCAGAGCTGGAATAACATGCAGATCTGTGCAAAGTCAAGCAATGCCCTGGCGCCAAGACAAATCAAGGCTTTGCTAAGCCGAAGTAATAAGCTGATCTCAGCCGCGGGTGGAGAGCTTGGTGTATGCTGTAGCTACCCGGCTCTGCAATGCTATGCTTAGCTATATCTCCTTGCCCACTCTCCGAAAGGCTTTGTGCCGCCTTAAGCGAGCCTTCCTGCGACTGACTTCAGGATGGATACGGACTGCAACTGGAGGTGTGTCTGGCAATGGCGCAAATTGAAAAAGCGCATGGGTGGACTGGAGCAGACTGACTCCATCGTTGCAGCCCTCTTCTTGCTACTGCGAGCCTCGAACGAATAAATCGAACCGAGAGGGAACTCGCACCGGCGAGGCTGTTGTGAGCCCCGGAAGGGGGAAGGGAGATTACATGCAGGTGTCAGGTCAGATAGCTCAGGGCACCTGAATGGTCCGCGGCCCCTCGTCGAGTTCCTGTGCTGTGTCAATGATCACTTGGGGCCTGACCTACTACCAGTAACATGAAATCCCAAAGTCATCGAAAAACACGCATCCTGTTCGGTGATTTCAGCCGGATCATACTCTTTTGCTGGCTTCTCTGCATCGGCAGTGTTGCTCTCCTGAACAGGCATCGCAGGAAGATTCGCACGAAAGAGAGAGTTGCAGACTTCCTGCACGTCTTTGTTGACGATCGTCACTTCCTCTTCCTTGTGCGAACCGCCCATGCACCACTTGGGCAAGCACAGGTAGCCTGAGCAGCTGTAAGATGGTAAGGCCCAACGAGAGCAAGACAAAGCGACTGTTGACGGGTGTGTTGGGCCAAGAAGCCAAAGTTGTACTCGGGTCCTGGAGGCGAAGCACGGCTTCCATCTTTCGTCACAGAAAGCAAAGGCCGCTAAAACTCAAGCCGTAGAAGCCACCGACTTTCGGGCACTGTCGTGGGCTCGTGTCTGTCCTGCGAGCCAGAGAACTGCCATGAAGAAGACCAGGGAGTAGAGGAATGAGTACCTCCCGGCTGCAAAGCTAGTCAGCTGGTCTCACCGTGGGGGTTCAGGGCACATGATGGTTACGCAGATAAGCAAAGCCATCTTGATGAAGAAGTAGAAGAAGCACATGAACATCGTGGCGCCAGCGAGCATCGTGGTCAACGCACCTCCCCACAATCGCAATGCAAAGGCGCTGGCCGCTAGCTTTCTCGCGGAAGGCCTGCGAAAATGGTTGAGCCCATGTTGCGAATGGCAAACTTGGCCCGATCATCACCTGGAGCATAAAGCAGCGGCAATAAATGGCACGCAAGGGGATGAGTACGATCGCAGAGTCCAGGCAACTGCTGTAAGCCGGCTACGCGTCTCATGGCCGAAGTGCTTGGCTTCGCAGTACATGTGTGCCAAATGCACGACGTAGTCCACGGAGTATCCGATGACAATGACACCCGCGATGGCTTCGCCTGCCAGCCCGGACACAAGCCATCAGTGACCCAACATTGAGCGGAGGTGGGACAAACACGTCGCCTATGCCCAGATCCCAGTCCATGGCACTCTTGCAGAAACCGAGCACGCAAAGCACCTTCACATCACACCATCACAAGGGTGCTGGGATCAACAAATCCGGGCGTCTCTCTCCTAGGCGAACATCAACATTCAATGTGGATGAGGCGCGATGGAGCCCACAGTGAGCACGGCATAGATTGCCACAACCTGGGCTGCATGTGCCACACTTGGGAAAGATAAGACCTGCAAGCACAGCTGAGGTCAGTGCCATGTTTCGCGTCGAGCTGAGGAGTACCAGAAATGAGACCGGCATGGCAATTGCCTGCAAGCACGTCGTCTTTGGCTTTCTATTTCAAGCTGTCAACGCTTGAGGCACTGACAATGCCGGAGAAAAGCCCGTTGATGAGTTCCTCTCCCATGTCGTACCTGCTTCACTGGCACCATGCTCTCAGACTCAGATACCTCCCTTCTGCCCAAAGCGCGACCTCTGGAATTCTCCATTCCCATGGAACTTGATGCTCTGCAGGCTGGATGGCAGGGGTCCTGGAAGGTGCAACTGCACCGAAAGGGACAGCTGGTACTAGAGCCAAGTCAGCCGACCTCTTTGCTGATCCATCCACTCACGCAGCATATCCCGCACTTCTGTGCCTGGACGGCTGCAATGCCCAAAGAGTTGACATCATTGGCTTCGCGGTCAACTTCACTTCCCGCCAAGCCTATGGAAAATGGCAGCCGCTTCTTCATCACGCTTCGGAACTTGATGGCAACATACTTGAGCTCACCAGCGATGAAGCCGATGTCCTCCGAGAGCTGAAGACCTACGAAGATCCAGCAATCTAGCATCTGTTGAATCTATTGTCTGAGCATTGGGCGGCTCCTCTACAAGCAAAGCAAGCTTGGAGGCCATTGCTTTGCATTGCTTTGAGGCTGGAGCTTGAAGGCAAAAGCGTCCATCATGCACTGATGATCCCCGTCTTACAGTGAGGATGCTCTTCAATCTTACAGAAAACATTTGCCATTTGAATCAGAACCTTTCCTGGCGAGGAAACCATTTCGACACTCCGAACGTCCCTTTCCACTGCAGGTCCTCCTTGAAATTAACTTCCTTTTTCATGATGTCCCCGTAGTAGTCGCCTGCTCTGCGACAGCCGGCACTTAGAGCGTATGCTGCCGAACCTCGGGCATTCCCAACTCACCCGCGCCTACAACAGCATTGTCGCGGAAATTCTTGAGCTGAGCTGTGAAGTTCGCCCCGGTCGGAAGCGGCCCATTCAGCCATGTCTGAAAGTCTTTCAGAAAGCAAGCGTCGGTCCTTTCATGTAGACAATGGAGGGGCCATGTTCCTCGATCCCTTGACAAAACCCTTGCTTTGCAGTTCTCCTCTCCGAGGTTTGCATGAGGAAGGTCTTCTGGTCGTAGCCAGAGTTGTCGCATCCCTGCGCGCACACAAAGTAAGGCTTTAAGAGCCACAAGTGGCACTCGTTCAAGCGGAACATGTCAACGTGATGGACCTGGCCTGCAGGTCACATGTGATGTTGTGCACTTTGTCGCAGATGCTGAGCAGTGCCGACTGAGCCTGCAAACACAAGCCTAATGAAGGCGTAGACAAGGACAGTCCCAAGAGACAGGCAGCCCTGATAAGCAGCACCTGCACACTGCACAGAGGTACCTAGCGAGCATCTATACATCCCATTGTTAACAGATCCGGGGAAGAAAACAGTACCTTACCATGGGAGCCTGACTGATCAGTGACTTCATAACCCCCTCACTATGACGTCCTGATCATACGGCACAGTGTCTCCAAGGCAGTGCTCTTTTGATGGCCTCGGCAGTGCTCAGATCAAAGGCATCGTCGTAGATGGCAGTGCCAGTGAATGCTCCTGCAAGATGCAAAAGATGAGAGCAGCAGACAAGCGGCGAACGGAACAGAACGTATGAGGGCTTCCGGAAACTCCCATATGTCAACGGGCGAATGCACAGAGAAGCAGTTCAAGTTGACCATAAACATACGAAAAACTACGAACATGTGTCACCATGTCTGTATGCATGTGTGCGTGTATGTATGTGCATGTGTAAGATAGGTAGAGAGATTGCTAGATAGCTGGATAGCTAGATGCACAGATAGACAGCCAGATGGATAGGCATGTATGGTCAGGCGTCTGGCGTTCGCAGACCCCCCCCCCCCCCCAAATGTTATGGTCTGGTAGGGGGGGGCTGGCGTGTGCGGAAAGGGGTCGGGGCCGTTGGAGCTGCCACTAAACGGTGGGGTGGTACTGGCGGCCAGGGCTCATACGCAAGCCCTTCGCAAGGAAGCGTAAACCCAAAAACGCAGCGCGTGCCCCTGTTTTGACACACCTTTACTTGTACTTAAAACCCTACACCCAACCCAGAACCCCTCCTCACTGCAGGCTCTAAGCCCAAAGCAGAACATACACCGCAAATCCTCCCTAAGCCCTTGTCGACTCGAAGCCTTATACCTTGTGTTTGGAGTGTAGGTTCGTTAGGGTTGACAGTTTATGTTCGGGTTTAGGCTTAGAGCCTGCATTTAGGCGGGGTTTAGGGTTGGGTGCAGGGTTTGAAGTGTAGGTCAAGTTATAAAAAAGCAGGAGCAGGTGCTACTGCGCTACGTTACAGATTTTATGGCTTGCGTAGGGCTTGCGTACGATGCTGGCCTTGTCTGTGACGCCTGGCCGTCCCTCCAGCTGCAGCTCCAACGGCCCCCACCCTTCTCCGCCAACGCCCCCCCCCCACCCCGTACCAGACCATACCATTGGGGCGGGGGGGGCTGGGAACGCCAGACGCCTGACCATATATGCATGCATGATTCATGCATGTTTCATACATTGCATATTATGTGTAGGTACGTATTTAGAGGTGCAATTCGTGTACCATACAAGGGGACAGTTACATGCCAATTGCAATGATGTGTGTACTTGAGGTGTCCTGGATCATAGACTTGGATGCCGGTCTTGTCCAAGCCCGCGATGCCCAAGAAGATCGTGACAACCTCGGCTACGATCACGATAAGACTATAGCATGTAAAGTCGGATCATGGATGGGAAAAAGAGAGAGTACAATAGTACAATCAGTACAATACAGTCTACAGTAGTATAGCCGAATAGAATCGAGAACAGCCTGGCCCAATATCTAGTCGAGGTGTAGTAGAATATGGTAAGCTGGTAAGGTAGAGTAAAGAAAAGAGATAAGCAGAGGCTGTTTGAGCAATCCAACCCCACTAAGCTGATATTCTTGAGGCCCGGGGGCGGCGTAGTTGTCTGAGGACGGAGTGTAGAAGTTGTCTGCCATGAAGTCCTGGAGGCTGAGCAGCATGTGGTTTCCTGCCAAGGCAAACCGCTCATTTCCAAACCCTGTCAATAAGAACTGCCGGAGACGCTCCTGGAAACCAAACTTCTTCGGATCGTGGAGGGGTCAATTGCATCGCGAAAGCGATTCCTGCATCCGCTCACTGGTAGCGGAGGAAACTGCCAGACTGACATGTCGAATAAAAGCCAATGTGCGGCACAAAATGCGGTGTCCCGTTGCTTTCTGCCCCCCCTGGTGTACTGATCTATTCGATTGCCGGGCCTTGAATCGCCACTGCCAGGAGGAGGAGAGCCAGGAACAAGGCATAGATCCGAAGCCCACCCACTTGCTTGGACATCACCTAGGGCTTGAGCACTTGTTTCCCGAGCTTCGAAAACATGGCAGGCTAGGTACTGGAATGTAGAGCTTCTCGAAGAACCTCTCCACAGGGCCGGCAGACTCCTCCTGAGCCCATCCAGCACATGCCAGTAAGAGACAGCAGCGTCAGCGGTTACCGGTTTTTTCGCTCAACCTCTGCCATGGCTCCTCCTGGTCCACTTTTTTCTCTTTGAACATTCCCTCTGGAACAACGGCAGTTGGCCGTTCTGTCAATCCAGGGCAACAGCACCGCTTCGATTGCAGGCGTCGATGCCACAGGATGACGACAGGCGGATAGTATACCAGTGTTAGCACCTGCTGCAGCTCATCTCACTCTTGCGCTGCAAGCAGGATGGCTAAGAGCCCTGCATACAAGGTGACGATGCATGTCGCCGCCTAGGTTGAAAACATGATTCTGACGTGCTCACGCAACTTCATGCCAGCATTGCCTGCTAGCGACAAGTAGTTTGATTCGAACAGATGACACACAGGAAAGAATGCTTTCACGAAGAGGGGCATACCAACCACAAGTCCGCATGGGCATCGCCTTGGACACCTGCAGGGCGGTCGTGATCTTTTCGGAAGTAAGGTATTGCCAAGAAGCTTTCGTGATGAAAGTGCGCTTGTGATGCTTGTGTCGTTATGCCAGGATACAGAGCAAGAGGCAAAAGCCAAAGCCGTGGTGAAGGAGGTGTTGAAGATGGCTGTGCCTGGCCGAGGTGAGAATCACCAGACAGGTGTCTCTTGACAGCGCGACAGCTCAGCAAAGCACAGAAAAGCGTGACGGCAGCGCCAGCACGCTGGAATGTCAAGGACAGCACCCGAATCTCCTCGAGACACACTCAGTTTGCGGCAGATCCTCTTCGAAGCCTGAAGGGCTTTCTTCTGGAAGCATTCTGTCTGCTTAGCTCCTGCTCTTCTGTGAGTCGTCCCGGCTGGGCGAAGGGAAACTCAGCCTGGTGCGGAGTGCGCGGCGAGCGGAGATGAGCGAAGCTTAGAATAGAAGGCTCCCAAGTCTCTGTTGCGCGCCTTCTTGACGTGGCAGAAGGTGTCCTTGAAGACGTACACATCATCCGCTCCGATACCCAAGACCAGATACACAACGAGGATGTGCAGGAACTCGAAGTACTCAATCCGGAACACGCCTTAAAGAACGGGAAACTGGCAGTGACTGGTGTCGTCTCGTCGTGTGTGCTGGGTTCCATTTCTAGCTCAGCCGAGAGTCCTTGGTAGAAGAGTGATGCGATTGGCAGCGTGAGAATCTGGCGCCAACACGCAAGAAGCACGTAAAGTACCACGCTCTGGTACACTGCAGGGCTGAGGCGGAAACCATCATGAGAAGTGCGGCTGATGCCATGAAGCTGGACTTCATGTGAACCCACCTGCGGCTCTGAAAGGAAACGGCTGTTCTGGCAAAGCCCATGTCTATGTCTGAGCTTCCAGCGAAACACCGAAGACCAGGATCACCGAAAAAAAGGACAGTCCAAAGTCTGGAAGTGCCATCTTTTGAATCTCGTTGATCCCGGTGTACGTCACGCGAACTCGGATGTCGCCTGCGCACGGATTGCTCTTCTCCGCCCTTCTGCTGGTCTCGAAGATAGGATGACGGACGGCAGCCACACGAAGAAAGGTCTAAAGCGGTTTAGGGTCTGACTCGAACTTTTCCGGGCCTGACTGGACGAAGCGATCCTCATCCCCTTGGAAGGCGGAGCGGAGGAATCCGTACGCGAGGCCCAATTTCTCGAAGGCCGGCTCCATCACCTTCACCTCATCGTCGTTCCGGAGTACCTCAGGGCAAACAAGCCAGAAGACCGCCATGGCGGCACAGATGTGGGCAGATATTGATTTTTGTCACTATACAGCAAAGAGACAAAGAGAGTCGCACAACCGGAATACAACCAGTAGAAGTCAATACAATCAATACAAGCATTCAGCATTCCATTAAAGAAGTCCCTCGCCTGGAGCTCTGCGAAGGTCCGGGAGTAGGCGGTCTGCTTGGTCTCCCGGAAGTTTGGGTCGACAAACCTTCGCAGGTCGCGGATGAGAGCAACATGACGATTCGATCCGATTTCGCCAAGTCGATCATAGCACTCTTGCGCGAAAGTGCTGACGAGACTCCGTGCATAAAGCGACTGCGGGCCCTTCCAAGGGAAGCATGTGCAAGGCATCTATGAAAAGGGAGGAGAGATGGAAGCACAAGCCCCACATCAGCAGTGCTGGGCCTTGCTGGCGAGGTCTGTATGCATAGTGTCGACGACACTGTCTACGTCACTCTGGGAAAGCTTCTGGCAGCTCCAGTCATAACCAGCGATCGTACGCGCTGCTGGCACGGATTGCATGGCTGGGTTGGCAGCCGTGCCATAGAAGAGACCAAGGACCGAATCTCCAGTGGGCACGGCCTTGCGATCCACACTGCAACGGAAGGAACGGAAACACTAGCTTAAGTGACGAAAAAACGCGAGAGTCGGCTAGGTCCGCAGTGCGATAAAACATAGCAAAGGCTCCTTCACCTGCGAGTTGTTGGCCAGCATGGTCTTTTCCACCTCGCAGATGCTAACCAGCCGCTCCGGGGTAAAGAGGGTGCCAGTCCCCTCCACATCCGTCTTGTAGAAGAAGAAAAGCCTCTGCAAACATCAGCCTACTACCCCAAGGCATACTGAAAAGCCCGTCTTGTCTCACCAAATGAGGCCGGGCACCTCTCTTGATTGTAATCCCTGTCATCGTCAGCGTCGTCAGCTTGAAACTCCTCGCTTGGTCACGATAGCAATTGGGCGTCGTGGGCCTGGCATCTTAAGGAAACGATTCAAGAACTGGGCTTGCTGCCTCCAACACACTTTCCCGCGCAGCTCGATAAGCTCTGAAATGCTGCGTCATCTCGCCATCCAAGATCATCCATGTATCTTCCTGCACAGAGGGCGGATGGCTTTGCATGTCGCGGCCCCTACAGAACCTCCCCTTCCTCGCATAGTGAGAATCAACAGTCGCCAATCCTTACCCCATAAGCCCTCCTTTTTTCTGCTGTCTCTGAGATCTCTGTGAGACTGCGTGGCCAGCTGCCCGCAAGCTGCCGAGCCGGCGGCTCCGCGTGTTCGGCGCAGGTGGATGCCCAGCAGTGGCAGCTCATCGTTCACAAGCTCTCGGAATCGAAGCATCGTCCCGTAGTCGGATGTGTCGAAGTCTTCTTGGCCCGGGTTCGGGTTGTAGGGAATCAGGTTCAGCGCGACCCCAACATCAGGATCTTCGTACATTGGTCGGAGGAAATCCGCGAGTTCGCTCGCGTGCCTTTCGTCGTCATTGACTCCAGCAATCATGACGACGGCCACCAGCAAGCGACGGTCAGGGGTCACCCCTCCGCCTGACTTTACCAACTGCATGAAAGCATCCCTCAGCTCCAATATACCATGCTTTGCAGTAGGGACTAGTTGAGAACGCAATGCATCGTTGGCTGCATGAAGTGACCATACAACCCCACAGCGCATGCCCGCCACCTGCATAACTTTGGCAGGGGACGGGGCGATGGTTGAGACCTGCAAGCGCTTGCGTCCTATGGCCATGCGCAGTCCGTCGCTCAGTGCACCGACTGCAGCGCGGACACTGGGGATGTTGGCCAAGGGATCACCCATTCCCATGAAAACCACTTTTCGCACTTCCGGCAAACCCAGATCGCGTGCGATGCGACGCCCCTGGACCACCTGAGCCAGGATCTCTTCAGAGGACAGGTTCCGGAGGAGGCCCATATCTCCTGTGCGACAGAAGCGGCAGCCCTGCGCACAACCCACTTGCGAGCTGATGCATGCCGTCGTCGCAGTCTTGGCAGGGGACCGAGACTGCAACGGAATCAAAACAGACTCCACGGCCAAACCATCGTGAAGCCGCAGGAGGTACTTCCGTGTTTTGGGAGCTTCCGAAAACTCGCTGTTTTCGTTCTCCTCAATAGACTCGCTATTTGCCAAACTCTCCACGGCATCCTCCCGCAGCAGCTTTTCCAACTGCTGGTCGGGGTCAAGGGCGCGCAAGGCCGCCGCCTGGCCTTGGGACAAGTTCAGCGAGAAGGGCGAGATGCCGCAACGCAGCGCCGACCAGATTCTCTTCGATGCGTGATGGCTGTCCATCACGAGACTCAAATCCCTAAGACTCATACTCGCAAGACCTTTACAGGAAGTCCTCGCCCTCGCGGCCCTCGCTCCGCGCAGGGAGACGCGGCGGCCGCGGGCTGTGCACCCTGTCAGGGAGGCTCCTGGTGCAGCTTTCAGCGTGAGTGCTGAGCCCAGCCAGGTGCACGTCGAGAACGAGAACAGCGAGAACCGCAATCGCCTGCGGACCCGTGCGTCGTTGTATCCCGACTTCCAAAATGCCTTGGCGTCGCTCTTAGGTGCCGTGGTGGAGCGCGGGTGCGCTCGCGGGTGCTGAGGAAACAGCCCAACATCCAGATCCATGTCTGCAGGAAGGCAAAGCTCACAAGCTAATGGTATACTTCTGTTTTAGCTCACTTAGTGCCAAGAAACGTGGTTTTCAAGAACTTCAACGAGTGGTAACCTGGTACCTTGAGCAGGAAACCAGGGCCCCAGAGGATGGACCGCGGAAATTCGGGTCCTCACGACCCAACATTCCCTAGCCCTACACTAAACTTGGGAGGGAAATGCATGGCTCACAAGACAGCGCCGCTCCCTCGTCATCAGGTTCATGTATCCCAGGCCCGCAGAAAGACCAGAGAGCGCGAACTTGGCTGTGCCATGTCCGCAAACGAAAGTAACCTTCCTACTTGGGAACCGCCACGGATCTGTGTGCAGGCGAGAGGCCATCATGAACAAGCATCCGGCAAAGCACGTGCATGGTTGCCGTACGTACCAGGTCGCCACTTTGGTGGTCGCCCTGCATGGACAAAGAGCTAATATCAACGGAGCGTCCTGCAAGACTATATACTAGGTTACTAGGGTATCTATGTTCTTTACCGGCTCGGCCTATCGATTGTAGACATCTCGCCAGCAGCAGCAAGGGAATGGCTGGAATAAAGGGCAACAAGAGCCCTCGGTCGAACTACACGTGCCTTGTCTTGGCCTTTTGCAATTACTTCTATCTTCCAACAGCTTCGCATCTTTAATCCCTCTCTTTTGTCGCTCACACAGAGCAGGAAAATGGCTCGCCATGGCAGTGCAATCTGCTATGCTATGGAAAGATGCACAGCTACACACCCGTGTGCAATGGTGCAGCCGAGCATGTGACTTGTGGCGCTGGAGCGGCCTTGTGCATGGCCAAGGCAGGAGGCTTCGAATCGGCAATGGCTTCATGTCTGCCTTTTTGTATGCCTTTCTTATGGCTTGCCTGTAACATCATCCAAGGAAGCCGAGAATCTGAGAAGCATAAGATCACAAGCCACACTGCTATATGACATGCATGGAGGCAGGCCTCTAGCACTGTGCGGGTAGGTGCTGGGTCGCTCCTGGATTGACAGGCTGGGGTGTTAGCACACAACATCAGACGGCGTCTGAGCTGGCAGCCGCCGGTGGTGCCAGAGGCAGATCGCCAAACCAAATGACCAAAACCGTCTTGTCCTCAGGCTTGTTCTTTTGACGAAAGATGACAGATTTGTATCCTAAGGCACTGCAAGTTCAGTAACCGAGTAATTGTTATGCTACAGTACGATAATGCCAATGACCAACATCACGACAGAGGCCGTGGCATCGTGGCCATCCCTTTGGTGCGCGATCTCTAGAAGCTGTCGTGCCGCTTTGGCCGCTGGCTCCTGAAGAAGTCGAGTCTACTTCTGTACTCTGCAGCAACACTCTGAGTACATAGCGGAATGCACGCATTTTTGTGTTTGTCCCCACGCGGGCCTCTCCGCCTTCGCGCAATGCACCGGCCACGATTCTTACGGCCTGCGGGCCAACGTCGAAGCTTTCTCCAATAGTTCCAATTACATGTTGCTGACATGCGGCTCCTCGAGCGCATCAGGTATGTTGTGAGCCAAGCTGAGTGACTGACTAAGGCAAGATGTGTTTTCACACCATGGCATTTGCAAGCAATGTCTCTAGATGCTTTGAGGTCAGTGGTCTAGCTAGATACCATGAGCCGCGCCTCCCCGTCCGATACCGGACCCCAAACCCCATCGCTAGCAATGACGACGAAGCAGTCCTGCATCTCAGGAAACGACTGCGAGCAGATCATAGTGAGCAGATTGCACGGAGTCAGGGTCCTCTCGCAAGTCTAGTGCGGAAAGGAAAACATCAGGCCTCCAGTCTTACGGACTTTAATGAGAACTCGATCAGAAGTCTGCGAAAGGCCGCGGCACAGCACTCACCACCTTAACCGCAAGCTTCTGTGCAGCGTCATTAGGTCAGCATGCTCAGCGCGCTGTTGTATGCATGCTGGTGCTGGGCTGCATGCGTTGGTGCCAGTCTTGTACTCGATGTCACCGAAGCCGCGCGAAACGGACAAGCCCGCAAGTCCCGTGCCCTGACACAAGAGCGTAGCTTCAAGCTCACAGCAAAACGCAATCGACTTCGCAGCCCGGCCTTCTTGCTGGGCAACACAATTCTCCAAATGCCACTTGCTTGCACCACTGCCTTGAAGCACATCCAGTGACACCGAAAGCCCCCCCAAACATCCTGATAATGCATCCATCAGAATTCCGTGCAGCTCGCACAAATTCTCTCGGAGCCTGGCCGCACCTTCGGATTCAATCCGCTTGCGCTCACCAGGTACATCAGGCCTGTGAGAAGCACAAGCAGAAAGAGCCACTGCAATGCAAAGGACTTCCACGCGAATGCTCTCCACAGCTTTCTCAGGTCAATGCGTGTGATCTTCAGACAACCGCAATGCGCTGCAGTCCTGCGACGCACAAGTTGTTCTGCAACGTTTCACGCCCTCATGAATCAACAACTGATGCAGTTGCCTGGATCATCAAAACATGCCGTTCTCAAAGGTCCATGTTGTTGCAAACTGCCAGCTCCTTGCGACCCAGCACAGCGCGACTGTCCCCAGCATTCGCCACAGCCAGCCGCAGGCGGCCATCCTCAAACCAATGGAAACAGAGCGAGAACTCTGCTAGCCGCTTAGCCAGCATGTTTGCGACCTCATCTGGGCCATAGAATGTGCACGTGCAGGCCGTACTTCCTTCGTCAAGGTGGAACCATGTTGAACGGAGATACGCTTTACGCCGTGACAAATGGAAGCTGATCCTGCATTCGTCCACGCTGCTGCAGGCCCTGCATCAAGCCTGGAGCCGAAAGATTGCGAAGAAAACAACCAGCAAAAAAAATGCTCGGGCCCAGTAGCCTGTTGGCATATTGGAAGAAGTTGTGTTCCGTCGTGCGAAATGCCGCTTGCAAGGCAGATCGCATGGCCAAATCACTGTTCACCTTCCAACAATCACGGGTCCATTTCTTGGTCCGCCCTGCCCCCCCCCGCCCCGCCACCCTCCGTGACACAACTTGCACCGACGCTATGCGAGCCTCTCGCTTGTTTTGATGCCGGATGCATTCGAACACCTGAGTTCTTCATGCAGGGCAGGACTTGCACCGTCACAAGGGCAACAGGAACCCTCACCAGAACATGCAGAAACAAGCGACCCCCAAAAATGGACTACTGGCAGTGGCTACTGGCTTAGACCGCCACTTGCAGCGAGCATGGACGTGCATTCAACGGCTTAGCCGCGCGCGACACGGTCCAGATTCGTCGCAACGAAGTCACTACAAGATGCACCTGACCGCTCTCCATCAGACTGCGCGGAGATGTGGCTCTACTTCTGGCTGCAAGTAGGCGGCCAGAGTGACCGTCGAAAACGCCGAACAAGGAAGCGACGATCTTCTTGCAGCCGGCACCTGTCGCCATGATGCGATTGAGGCACTACCCGATCCCGAGCATGAGCCACCGACCCACTGACTCGACAGGAATGCCGCTACGAATAATCATCCGATCCTTGCCAGGCTATGAAAAATAATACGAATAGCAAACATGCGCCAGGTCGTTCGGCACGCCAAGGTCCTCCATATGAGGCTTGCCGACGCCCTTCTCCTGTACGAGTTCTTACGGTACACTCTTCCCGAACCTCCTGCGAACCACATTCGCAGCAGTTGGCCTGGAAGGTGCCGATCTGCATGCCGTTGATCCTTGTGAAGGAACTACCGATCTTGTTAAAACTTGTAATCCACCTCGTGCATCCATCTCTTGGGCACCGATTTCTGTCCCTCGTCACTCTCTCCGCTGTCTCTTCTGCAGCCTTGCAAAGTGCTGGCAGCAAGCAAGAGTGTCTTTCTCGACCTGATGACCGTCTGCAGGCATGAAAAGCGGAGCTTCGCGAGTGGAAGCCTGCAGGTAGGGGTTATCATGAGTGACGACTTTGTCGTGCAAATGGTACCAATACGTAGTCAGCTGGTCGTCGCGGAATGCCAGCCACGGCCCACCCTCACGAGCACGTCGTGCTCTATGCAGAATACGGCTGGCCTTGCGAGACTGAAAGCTGAAGCGGCAGCGCGCAGTTTGCCCAACAGAACGCCTCGTTGACTTGTGACGGATGCTAGCTTTGGTGCTTGGCCAACTCGGAAATTCAACTCGGATACAATTTGGCGCGGCTCGTCGTGCGACTCTGGCAGCGTTGCTAGGCGTAGGTCTGGAAGCCCCCGTAGGGTCGGAGTTGCTTTCTATTTCTTTGCGGCGTGCTCAATGTCACTCGCGCTAGAACAACAGGATTTGCTAGACATCCCGCTATTGTGGCTTCAATCATGCGAGCCTTTACCTAATTTTACAACCTGGCCACCACTGTACGGCTTGCTCCGTTTGTTGTGCAACTAAAGCACCAGATTCACTAGTGCTCGTTGGGTTGTCTTGCCTCCTGCATGGAGGAGCAATTCGACAAGCAGGGTGCCAGTTGACACTCCATTCAATTCTACCTCGTCTGTTGTGAAGATTGTCCGGCAACTTGTCCAGCAACTGGTCGAGATAATTGTTTCAGGAGCTCAATACTCAAAGGTGCTCAAAGGCTGCACATGCACCGTGCGCCTCCTCATCAGCAGTGTTTGATGCAGCAAATTGCCCCTCGACCGGAAGTAATTCTAAACTGTACGCATGAATGAATTGCTGCTCCTTGGGTTCCGGGGGAATAAACAGGCCTCCTGGGTGGTTTTGTGCCGATTCTTTTCAGATGTGAAGTTCTGAGAAGCACAGCTGGGCGAATGAACGAACCTGTCAACTCGCGCCTCTTCCTGCGGAAGCTTCTGCCCCATCCGCCACAAGTGGTTCTCTGCATCTATTGCGAGCTGAACGTGCTGCTGCCGGTGACCGTGGCCATGGCGTTCCCAGAACGCCTCGATGCAGAAGAAGTCGCCTGAGTCATGAAATTTTGTCGTCTCACGGTTTGGCCCAACTTCCGAATTTCGGGTAAATGCTTATCTACGAACTGTCGAAGCAGCTCAGGCACAACAGTCCTCACACAGCACTTCGGCTTTCTTGTCCTGTCAAGGCCGAAGCCATAGTCAATCACAGTCATGTTCGGAACGCGGCCGCAAACAGCAAAGTAAAAGGAACCGAATTTCGAATTGCGTCAAGGCTCGGGATATTCTGAGCAGGAAATGCCGCCCAAGAACCGACAGTGTTTCAGGCCCAAGCTTGGATTGCGTTTCATGGCTTCGCGATAGCCGCGGTCGGAGAAGAATTGGCCATTCGCCTTCAGCTTCCCACCGCCAGGCTCCCACAGTGACACTGCTTGCACATGCTTGCGCTTCAGCAACGGCTGTGTTACTCCCATGCTAGACTAGACAAAGTCACCAACCACGACATGTGCCCAACCCCAATGCCTCACACGTCGCGGACTCCTGCGGAAAAACCGAGCATGCACACCTAGGGTTGGTTCAGAGAAATGCGAACTTGAGGCTTCGCACAAAAGACATCGAAGGTGCTTGAAAAGAAACACGCAGACAAAGCGGCTGCTCCACTTTGAGTGGACGGTGCTGACGGCGTTTTCCGGAAGAGTGGCACCGAGCAAATCCCTCCATGCTGAAGAAGTCCATGCACTCCTTGAGACTACGTAAAAAAGTGGAAAGGCCGCCTGACACGAATGCAACAGCTTCAGCGAAAGAGGACCGAAGCACCACTCCTCGCACTTGACCGCTGCAGGCATGCCATCAAGCTCCGAGCACATGATGATCCCGTCTGGCTGGGACATCATGTCTTGGATCTGCTCGTAGCGAAGATGTGCGATGAAGGCATCGATATCGGCCTTGACACCTGTGGCTAGTGAGATGTCGTATTGCTCCTCCACAAACCAGTCGATAGCCGTCTTCACCTTCAAAGGAACTCGCAGCTACTGGTTTACTAGATCAGGCAGAAGCCCGGCTGCTGACACATTGTGGTGCAGCTGTGTCGCCTTTGTGCTCAGTGCAAACTCCGAGCTCGTATCAACCCCGAGAAGAAGTGTGGCTCGTTCGAGCAGCTCGGGCGTGACGGGTGGCAACTCCCGATTGCACCGGTTTAAGGCCTCGTTCAAAACAACTGCGAGATGTGCCCGTATCTTCGCTGCACCATGCAATGCCTGTGTCTCAGACATCCTCTGGTACAAACCCCGCAATCGAAGCGCAAAGCTCTTGTACCTCGCACGCGTGGGGTGTTGTCTCGTGACTAGCCTCTTCTTCTCGTGGTAATACACGGGGTGCCCCTCATTATCGCCGAATGTTACCCAGCCTTCTGGCAAAGCTGCGTCGGCTGCACTCTCTGCCAGCCAAAGGAGCACGTCGTCGATCACGAGGTTCAATCCCATTTGCTCGGCGGCCATCAGTACCTCGGGTCTCTTCAGGGCTTCCGGCCGTTGGACCGTCTGGCTGAGTGGCTCTGGCTGAGCTCCAGTTGCTCGGTTCTCTGCCGAAGCAACTGGCTTTGAAGACGGCCTGGTGGCTGCCATGGGTCTGTTCTCTGTGACACCGGGCCTCGCTCTCAAGCTGAGAAACTCGGGACTGTCATCCGGGGTTCGTGTGCTCAGAGCACTGGAACTCGGTCCACTCGGGGTGGAGGGGAAACTTGGGGGAGATGGCTGAGGTTGCAGCCTCTTGGCCACAGGTGCAGGTGGGCCCTTGTGACAGCCCTCATCGTCAACACCCTCTCGGCCAACAGAAGCAAGCTTGAGTTTCTCCGGAGACGCTTCCAGCACGGTGGTCAAGTGCTTCAAGAAGAAACCTCGGCGCTGTGGTTGAGCCAGGTAGTGACCGAAAGCCCGCTCACCACCATCGTCCTTTAGGACCACAATGGCCATGCTCTTCTCTAGAGGCAGGGGAACTCCCCAAGTCTCTGGCCACCGGATGCTCCCCGGATCAAAGTCCACAACACTAACCACGCAGCCGCCTTGTGGCAAATGCCATGGGCCTGGTTTGGGGGAGTCCTCGCCTTTCGGCTTATAGCGCTTGGATGCGGAACCCGCTGCCCCCATGCATCACAGCTTGGAGAAGTCGAGGACGCAACCTCCTCGACAGTTCCAAGCGCCATCCATGGCCGGTGGCGAGCTTGGACAAAGTGCGGCGGTACAGCTTCGATGGGCAGCGCAACACATTGAGATTTGTTGAAATCTTGAAGCGGGCAGCATCCACCTACCGAAGAGTCTGGGACTGAGAAGCGCGCAGCAGCTTACGGATGAGTGCGTCCTTCTGGCCTGTGCCCGGGTACTATGCAGAACCACTCCGAACCCAGGCGATCGCGCGGCCTGCATGCTTGTCGGGTACAGTTGCAGATCGCACCCCTGCAACCTGCGCCACATAAGACAACGGCAAAGCCAACCTAGTTGCTGTACTTCTCACAAGCTCGCACTCATCTTGGCTAATGGCTCGTGCTCTCTTTTAACGAGACTTGGGTGATGGAACACTCCAAACGAAGCGCTTGCTTCTGCTACGTGATTAAATGGGGCGACACCATTGTGCCAGCCCCAGCAGAGATTGGACAACAGCATCTTCTCAGGTCCACGTTCTCCATGTCTGCCAATTAAGTGCATCTCCCCACGGCAGGGCCGCAATAGCGCAGCGGTGGGCTGCGTGAGGAAGCAAAAAGCTATGGGAGCAAATGGGTGAAGACAAGACCAGGAGATCTTCTTCTCGGGGCTCTCAGAGCACCAGTCCTCACAAGGAAGCTGCCCTGCGCCGCCTCGTACACTTCCACTTCCATCGACGACCCCTTTTTATTCACATTCACTAGAACTTCAGGCAGTACCGGTACCAGCAGGGGCACCCATGACAAGGGCATCGTCGAACATGACGTGACATCGAATCTGGCGCCACTCGCTGCCGGTGCCCGTGCATCGTTTGATGCCGAGCTTGAACTTTCGCGACTGGGCTTCTGCCAGTCCCAGACATCTCCACAAGTATCAATGGAGAGACACCTCATGCGCAAGCATCCAGGGCACTTTCGCAATCGGCCATGGAGCTAAGGGTCCTTCATCCCGCCACCGGGAACTAAGTCAAAACTTCGCTTCAGCTACACCACTCGAAACGTCGGGCGGCCCAGCCTCTAGAGGCATAGAGAGACCGTGGCCGTGGAGGCTCGCAAGGCTCTCACAAGCCTCTTGCAAGCTCTCGCAGGCGCCAGCGGCCAGCGCTTTTCCGCAGGAGCTCGTCGCAGAGTCCCTGTGGAATTAGGATACAGCTGAAGCCTGGACTTCGACCACTGCCGGGAAAGACATAAAACGAGGCATAAGGGACATGGCCCGATTCTGTTGCGATTATTGTGAAAACCTTAAACAGATCGAGGTCCTGCAGAAACGGCCTGGCCCTGGGCAATTCGAGAACTCGGTCCCTCGCTGCAGCGATGCAGAAAATAGGCCTGCTGGAAAATGTGGTGCCCGTGGAGAAGGTACGAAAGCCGCAATTCGCCTTGGTGCACCTTTGCAGGCTTCGCCCTGGCGAGCCCCCCGTGAGCCAGTCCCAGAAGATTGCTAGATCTGTCCGATCCCCCTTTTCTAGCTGGGCCGCGCCACGGCCGGGCCACCGGGAAAGTTGTGGCCAAGACTACGGTGGCATGCAGGAATGCCAGGAATAAAATGGACTGTCACCCGCACATCAAAAGATTTCGCATGCGGTGCGGTCAAGCGGCAGCCACTGAGACTGATCTGCCGCAGAACTTGATTAGATGCCATTACATGTTACGGCTGATACGGCTTGCTGCGGCAGAATGGTCGCCTGCTGGGTCCGAATAATCAGAGAATTAGCGAAGCTCCCTTGGTATGTTGTCGGTGACCAAGGGATCCTCGCTGCATTAAACTAGTCCGAGGAAGCATCCTTCATGCCTTACGGTTCCGCAGGCATTCTCTCTACACTTCCTCTTCCCTGATCTTCTGAATCCGATAACCAGAGTACCAAGTTTAGTACACATTCATGAAGAAAGCGAGCAAGAAGAGTAGAGTCACACCCTAAAGCATCCGTGCACACTAGCTTCTGAGCGCACACGCTTTTTCAGCCTCCTCTGATCTCATGTGCTGTGCCTCCACACAAAAGCTAGCTGTTGATTGTCAGAGTCGTGGGGCATGTCTGCATCTCAAGGAAAGCCGTGAACATGAACTTTAACCCGCCCCGCACTTGCTGTTGCGGACATGAGAAATAAGAGCCCGGCACGCAGCAGATCCCTGGGGTAGCTCCAGTGCCTCAATCTACATTCCAGTGACATCATCGGGTGCACAACGTCCCTCGCCACGGTCTCACAGGCTGCGATATACGTGCAGGACCAGCTGCAGCATGCTGTAGCACAGGAAGCACAAGCCCCAAGAGGCTGCCATCAACACCACAACGATCTTTGCCAGATGTGCCTGAGCAGCTTGGCAGTGATCGACCGCAAACCGTCTTCCCGGCACGAGCGCGCTTTGGAGTCTTGGCTTCCGGCCCTGTCTTCCGGATCGCTAAAACCCGTCACATCCTGCCCAGCTGTACAGCTTTACTCGAGGCTTGCTTTGGGAGTCCGGTCTGGAAGTCCTGTGCCGATGTGTCGTACTCAGAAACGACGATCTTGATGCCGTTGAGTGGAGGAAGGATCTCGGGGGGGGCAGGAGTCCGTGGCTTCTCAAGGCAAGGGCCGCATCTCGGCTTCTGGCCCCCAGGCTGTGGCCGAACACGCGAGGTGCTAAAACCTGGGGCGGCACGCCAGCCGGCAGCGCTCTCCGCTCTGTCACAGGCTTCGCTTCATCGCAGGTGAGGGGCTTCCATGGAAGACGTCACCAGGCAGCCGACGGCGCCCTCCAACGCTCCCTGCCAGGCCAGGATGCCGCTCCTCCGGCCCCACGGAGCGAGCTCGGCGAGCATCGGCAGGCAGGCCTGGAAGAAGAAAGAAAGCGACTACTCACTACACTACTCACTGGAGGAGGCTCCGAGCGCCGCGCCCCCACGGTCCAGCTGGCCACAAAAGCAGATCCGCAGATCAAGCACATCTCGTAGGAGAACGGCCATCCCTCCGGCGGCGAGACCTTCCCAACGCAAGTTCCTTCTGCTTTCAAGCTGGGACTTGTCTTTGAAACGGTTGAGTGCCAGGCGAGGAATGACAGGATAAAGAGTGGGAAGCTCAGCACCAGAGAAGCCTCCCATGGGAAGGGGTGAAGCGCACGGGGTGCTTCGAGAATCACAGTATTCTGCTGGTCCGAGACCGCCTGTGCGACACAGGGACGCCCGTGGGTGGGCAGAAACCTGTGGTGTTTCTCAGTCACACTCCAGTCAACACAGCATTGGTGTAAGAATAAGACCGCAAAAAGGCCCCCGCCTGGCCACGAGGTCGGCCAGCACTCCGCCGAACAGGGCACCCAGGGCAGCTGAGCCCTGGCATCAAGATCCTCTAAGCCTCTAAGATCCCCAAAAAGAAACCTTCAAATGAAAGACGACAACACAACAGCACTGCTTCCACTCCGCTGCCTGCGCCGACGAGCACAAAACTGTCACCTGTGCATGCTCGGCTTGTGGGGTCATGCGCTGCAAAACTCTTCGGCTTGAGATCGTCCCTGTGTTCGAGCCTCCCATTCGTCAAACCCGTACGCTTTCAGGAAGAGTGTCCTATATCCCATCGCCGCCCACGGTATGCACATGATGCCTCGGTGCGTCTGTGGTCACATCAGCAAGGCAAGTGAAACTTTCAACAAGGCCCCGGGCAGGCTTGGAAAAAGAGGAGCAAGAAAGAAGGGAACTTGCCTTGGATGGCAATGGACCGATTCTGCCAGAATCCTCGTAACTTCGGTCTTCAGCTGAGGTGCAGTAACCCTGCAGCCGCCAGAACTCGGCTCTGATACCTCGCGCAGGTTGGACTTTCACGGTTTCCAGATTCGCATAAGGCCTCTTTATTAGGGCATGACTTACTTTCTGGTAAGTCATAGTCATAGCAGGTTCAAACCGCTGGAGAACATCGAAGAATTCAACACTTGGAACGAACGGAACAAGCATCTCATATCCAGCCGCGAGAGTGAATGTAAACTCTTCGGTCGATTTCGTCGTTATGCATGCACTCCTCAAAGTTTCGACACCTTCCCCCGGGCCTTGCTCTTCATCCACTGCAGGAGGCTCACGCGCTGGTTCTTGCAGCAGCAATGAGACCTTACGCCACGTATACTAATGTCAATGCACTTCAATACACAAGGCGCAGCCGCCGAACGAAGTCGCTGTCTGGCTTCTGCCGGCTGTGGCTGTTCGACTGGCTCTTATCATGACTGAAAGTCGTGAACGGAAGAAATTTTGGTCAGCTGGGAATCTTGCTTGCTTGCTTGCGGGGCGTTTGGGGAAGCAGGGTTAGCCCCTATACTACCATTACTACCCCTGCGCGCGAGCGCTACGCCATTGTCCGAGTCTGGTGTGAGACTTTGTTTGTAGGGTGCTCGGCAGGTCCCCTGTTCACCGCAACAAGCTCTCTCAAGCTCTGTGGTTCCCCGCCTTGCCGAGCACGCCTGCGTTTTTGCTAGTTGGCCATGGGTATTCCACGGGTTTGGGTTCCCGACATAGCTAGCTTCAACAACCTTTAGGTGCACAGAACAGCTTCCGCTCCAAGCCAGAGCTATTGTTGTCGGGAAGCCCCTGTCCCGTTCCTGCTGGTACAGCTGGGAATCTTCTGCTGCAGGGCTTAAGGGGCGTGTCGATTCCCAGCTCTCTCTCTCTCTCTCTCTCTCTGCCGTGTCAGCTGGGAATACCTGCAGTATTTGGTGAAGGCCGGCCAAGAATAGTCTACATCTTACATCAACTCTTTTTGATTGGTGTTGCCTCCCTGGCCGTGAAAATACCACTTGCTTTCTGCGCAGGCTGTGGAAACACCGGCATACTTCAGGTCATTGAAGCTACGTGAAACAAGCTACTCGAAGGATCGTTAAAGCTGTGCAAGATACTACCGTGGGCTTGATGGTTATCTTCCCATGATCGGTCCACAGTCACAGTGCGTACGGTCTACTGGCAGTGCAATGGATGTTGATAAACAGTCGACTCACCCTTTTCCACTTTTCGGCGAAAGCAGTAGCCACGGAGAGACTGCTGCTTTGAAAGTCTCGAACGGACTCTTGCTGCCAAGCCCGAGTGGCATCATGTGAGAATGGAGCCCTCACGGCCCTCGCGCTGCGGTTCTGCCGAAGCCACACTGATAGCAAGCTTGGCGACCTCGCTGCTAGGTGGGCTGGGATAGGCTTGCCAAGCATCGAGGCTGTCACAGGCGAGCTGCTTGAACATGTCCACGCACGTGTCGGAAAGAGTTGGGGGAGCCCACTGCAAGTCACGCACCTTGTCCTTGCCAAAGCAGACGGCAACGATAGTAAGGGCATGCAAATACAAGCCTTCCTCGGAAGGGTGTTCCAGATCGTCATCTAACAACGCGAAATGAAATTCTTCCAGCTGCCTGACCGACGTGATCAGGCTGTGCGCTAATCCACCAGGGGCAATGTGAACACCCAGGGTCTCCTCTGCGCACTTGTGTGCCCAGCAAATGTCCCGTAGACTTGTGTGGGGCAATCGCTCGTACGGGTGAGCCATGTAAAGAATCGAAGAGGCATCAACGAGGCGTGCAGCCTCCACAAACTTGCCCAAGACAGGGACGAAGCGCTCGCATACCACTTGCCATCTCTCTCTTGAGTCATGAGGCAACGGCTTGTACTCGGGGAGGTCATCTTGGAGAACTATCATGTCCCAGCCTTCAAGGATTTTCGCCCTGGCCTGGCCGGATCGCCAGTGCTTTGCTAATGTGGCACCAGGTATTGTCTCGCTGTGAGCATCGAAGCCCCAATTTCGGAACATGTTGTCCAAACCGCCTGACCAGTACGTCAGAGAATTGCCGATGAAAAGGATCCGAGCAGGCGAAGAAGCCGGCATGGCACGCCTCCCAAACCTCCTCGATCGTCATCCAAAGCCCTGCGAGTCTACCTACACCGATGCCTGAAGATCTACGACCTGCACTGGTACTACACTCAGCAGGCGTTCAACATCGTCAAGACACATGAACAACCTGGCTTCTAGATGTTTTGTCACTGGCTTCTAGATGGTCTGAGCTAAGACCTGTCGGCTGCTGCAACTAATGCACAGAACGACCCGCATCGATTCAAGACGTCGGGCATGGTCACTTGGTCTAGATCGCGGCATAGCGTCGTGTTATGGCACGTCGGCCCGAATCGCTAGCAGCAGGAGATCAACTTATCTGACAAGTGCTTTGCGACCAGCAGACCAACAAGCAAGAAAGGCATCGAGCCCTCAGGACTCAAGACAGCGAACAGATAACACATGCAGCGACGGCTGAGAACACGCAACGAGACTGCTGGCAGGCCCCCTATGGCGGGCCATCGCTGTGCCGCACGGAACAAGTCCGCGGCGCACAACGAAGCCTGACAACGGCCGGGCATTCAGACCCGTGTGTCATGCCGTGGCTGAGGTTAAACCTGCAATGGCACCGGCATGAGTTCGCAGAGTCCAACGGGCTCCGCATTGTCCCCGGGAACTCACATGCCAACTGCGTCTGCAGTGAAATGAACACTTCGTGACCCGAGAACGAAGGTCACCA
Organism: Symbiodinium sp. CCMP2592; assembly: GCA_905221615.1. Lineage (NCBI taxonomy): Eukaryota > Dinophyceae > Suessiales > Symbiodiniaceae > Symbiodinium > Symbiodinium sp. CCMP2592. The sequence continues at coordinate 139,202 of CAJNDT010000227.1, forward strand.
CTCTCGCTCGTTGCAGAGTAGTAAAGTAGTCGAGTCTGGGGCCGCTGCAATGAAGCTTGTAAGGATAGCGATAACACCCACGCCGAGCACCGGGAGCCTCCAGCCCTGGCAACGGCTGTCCACGCGGCACGGCTCTTTGCAGACGGGTGATCCGGGAGACCCCGGGGCCTCTATGCCCAGAAAGCGATGCGTCGCGAGCCACGGGCTGGCCCAGAATGCGAGGCCGATCCCTCGGCGATGCTTGCGGGTGCCAACTGGGGATAGTGGAAGTTCCCAATCGTTACATCTTCTCAAACCTCTCGGACTGCCAATGCCCCGCCTGCATAGAGCGCGGCGAAAAGGACGCCGAAGGCTGATCCGCGGAACTCGCGAGTCACCTGACATTTGCACACCCGCTCTCCAAGGGCGCTCAACAGTTTTGAGCACTGGCCTCGGCGATGAGGCCAAAGCTGACCGGGCGGAGGGAGGCCTTGGCTAAGGCGTTCAGGGCGCCGAGGGCCACAAGGGGCGCCTGAACCAGAGCGGGACAAAGCAGAAATGTCTCTGGACTCTGGCAGACTCTTTTGAGCCCGGCGCCCACGCCGATGTTGTGGGAAGGAGGCAAGTGAACAGACCCTGGAGGAACGCCCCCAGCACCATCAGGGTCTTCCGATTGGCTGATGCACTATCCGCCAATGCCTCGCACGAGTGACACATCCATCCGTTAACCTAACCCGGTGCCACCCGGTCTAAGTCTGCGGCTGCCCACACAGGCGAAGCTGCCGCTAGACACAGTGCCTGTCAGCAAGCGAGTCATGTGCACCACACGTAAAAACGGCGGCTGTGGGCCTGCACGAGTACCAGGAGAGCTACGTCCTCCTGGGTAAGATTGAGGTCGGCTTGCAAGGAGGACGCAAGGGCCGGGAGCACGACAAGGTCAGCTCCTGCGCAAGTTGTCGAGCTGTGACAAAATTGGTTTCCAACCAAGAAACTCCCGCCTTCGACAAGGCCGACTGCACCAATCAGGCCATAAAGTGCGCTCTGTCCCTGAGGCTTGCTGTCGGATGACGTGTGGGAGCCATCGCTGGAGCTGGACATCGTGACCACCTCCGTCACACTCCTCCTGTCCAAAACACAAGGAGCGGCAACAGGCGAGTGCTGCGTGCGACCAAAGAGATTTTCAAGCTGGTGTGCGAAGCGTGGGGGATGAGGATAGAAAAGCTGGAGCCTGAGTGAAACTTGGCTCGGTGCTATGGTGGTCATGTGCTTTACTTTATCTTCCGATGGAAATGGCACAGTGCCCCAAGCCTGAGCGACGTTTGCAAACTTCGAAGTATTGCAGCCGAGGCCAAGCAGCTTGACCAGAGACATGAATATTCCGGCGAAACCAATGTTGAAAGAAGATGCCTGTGAGTTCCTGAAATCCTGCGTGGACCACCATGTACGGTCGTATCTCATGCTTTCCAAACGAAAATCTCCCCCCCAACCACCACCACACATGCAGTGACAGACCCTCGAGATTGCTGACATTTTTCCTGGGCTGCCATGGTAAATCACATATTATATATATATATATATATACATATAGTATGTACATATATTTTATACCCGGCTACTTCTTTCGCATCTTTCAATTATGTGGTTGATTGAAGTTGCCGGCTCAGCCTCCTTTCTTGGTGCCTGGCTCATCAATTCTCCCAGCACCTCCTTCCTACATCTTCGGCCCAAAATGCACGGGGAGTCCGGCAGGCTCGCTTAGATTCGAAGAGTGCAAACTCTGAAACAGGGTCGCCCGACCCACCCAAGGCCCAGCCTTCTTCGTTGTTTCCTCTCGGTGCGTGGGTCAGGCTCCTCCTGGGAACAGCTCTTCACAGCCACCGGCTTGTCTTGTTTCGGGATCAGCTGTAGCCAAGTGGCCACGAACAAAAGCATGCAACCGCGACTCGCTTCATGTCAGCCAAGGCACCAAAATCTCAGGAGCAGCTAGTGCCAGTCTGAGCTGATGTAGCCGCTGCTCCACTGTGAGAACTGATGCCTCGGCACAGCCACGCGCACCCGAATCGTCTCCGCACGTACTAGCCTGTCGCTGTCGAAGGCTCCCGTGCCTCTGGGGAGGATGGCAGATCTGTGGAAGCCGATGGCTCCGTGGAGCTGGAAGAAGCACTGGAGCTGGTCCTGCGATCCTCAGCCGGCGAGCTCCACAGTTCTATTCATTCAGGACACCCCCATCTGTCCGGCCTGCAGTCTCTTCAAGGCCCCAAACGCCTCTTCACTGAGCAATAGCTTCATTCCCGTGATCGGTTCTTCCTGCGCGGAGTCCTTCGAGTTTCAATCACATACTTCCAATCCCGTCTGTCTCCAGTCTTGCTGCACAATGCTCTGGCCTCATCGCAGCTGGAAACTGACATGCACCGTATTGGCTGGGCAAATGACTCTTCTGTTTGAAGCGGCCGAACATGAAACTCTGAACATCTCATGCCGGCTTTGCTGTGCTGCTGTTGCTTCGTCAAAAGCCATGACTAGTGAGTCGAGAGATGCTTCGGACGTGTTGGCCACAAGACTAACAACAAGCTGCAGCCTAACATGAGAACTAAGCTTCGCATTGTCCGAACCAGCCGCTGGCTGCGAGTGCAGTGCGCGATTGATGCATGGGTGCACATGAAGCCACGCAAGCTTAGCTAAGGCGGCAAAGCAGGGCCCAACCTGCACGTTGCAAGCTGTTGGCTTCCCATCAACTTGGGAAGTGATCACTTCGTAGGTGACCGCGGCCCCCTCGGACACTGCCTGCCCCAGGAGTGGGATTTCAGAACGGGACAGGATCCAAAAAGGATCCCAGCCTGCGCATGTGGGCCCTCGGGTCCTCCCTCAAATCGGCTCTTGTGGACGAACACCTGTCAGGGCAGAGGAATGGGTTTGAGGCTCTTAGACTCTTAGACAGTTTCGCATTCGTTTGCCTCGTCCACCATCTGGCCAGCAGAAGTACTCGGCAGGATCTTGCCAAAGCCTTTCTCTTTGCCTGGGACGGGGCATTCGTTCGATCGCCTTCAAGAATCCGAAGCCTCAGCAGCCGGCTGAACCACTTCACGCGGCCTTCGAAGCGCGGGGGACCTCGGAGCTTGTGCAAGTTCCCTGCATGCCTCGAACCAAAACGTCTGGGGACTATCGACATTCCCCTTTTGCGGGCGGCGTTTGCGGGATGCTACTGCAACCCAATGATGAATTCCCCAGACGAGCATAACAAGAATCTCAAGCAATCCTCAGCCGTTATGTACATTGGTGAAACCTCGATGGAGGATGCACCTCTCTGCCTCTTGGAGAACTGTGTAACCGCACGGTTTAAAGTAGCATGTGGATCGGTGGGCCGAAGCTAATAGCTTAGCAGCACCGGCAAGGTGAGTGGTGCATGTGATACAAAAGGTCCAAAGGTCCATGCCGTAGACCGCCGTGTCAGCGTCGCCTCCGGCTTGGCCGCAGGCGCCGCCTCCGTGGGCGCGGGCGGTCCAGACGAGCCGGGGCGCTTGCCTGAGATGCGTGAACTCTGAACTTGCACCTGCAGGAATAACACTATGTGCATAAGCTTCAACCAATGATGGTGGCAATGACCCAAGATTTATTCCGGAACCCTTGCATCCCGGAAGAGGCTGCAGGCATCAAACATCTTCAAACCATACCTTTGCAGCTCGCAGCAGCAAAGAAGTGAAGGAATCGAAACTCGCAGCAGAGTGGAAGCAGAAGCATGTAGACTCGTAGACGACGCTGTGACATGGCGGTTGGACCGGTTGGACTACAGGGAGCGGAACCAGTGCAGATCAGTATTAGCAGCAGCAGTAGTGGCAGCGAGGAAGAATACCAGCTCCCTTGGCCGTTGGCCGTTAGCCGTTATTAGTAACTAGTAGCAGCGGCAGCAACCATGTCCGTGGCGTAACACGCAGGCGAGCGGCTGTGTGGGTGAGCTGCGGACAGCGGGGTACCACCGTGATGAAGGTGCGCTGGACCTTGATGTCCCATTCGCAGATACGCGCATCATCCCGTTCAGAGTCCGCCGCAGTGGGGTCATTGCCTTGCTGTGGATGCGTCCTTTCGAGCTGCCGGGCAGTGCAGGTGCCAGTGAGTCGCGATTCGCCCGCAACATCTGCATGCGTTTCTGTCGTGGAAGGATCCAGCCCTCCGCTGAGAGTTTCAGCCCTTGGCTTGGGCGCAGCCCGCAGGGCTGCAACAGCCATGGCTCGGTTAGCCACGTCGTTGCGGAAGCTGGAGGATGTCTGCCTGAGGAGACCGCCGCTGCGTGCAGCAGCAGCTGCTGACCTGCCAGCCAGCACGGCTCTTGCTGCCATCTTTGCCGCCGCGGCTCGGGCCGCTGCCAAGTGCTCCGTGGAGCTCATTCTCCAGCCGCAAGGCGTTCACAACCGATGCGCCCGAACAGAACCCGCGAGCTTCCACAATGCCCCCAACGCCATCGGAGCCCGGAGCGGCATTTCGAGGGACGTGGCTCGAGAAAGAGACCCCGGCGGACCGGACACAAGGGATCATGCAAAACAACAGTCAGAGCTCTTGAAACACAATGCTGAGCTTGCTGCCAGTTGGCGCCGCCAAGGGTGCCTGTGAGTGGAGACATGCACTCGCCTCTGTTGACCTCCTTCTCTTCTGCTCTGCCGCTGATGCCGCTGCCGCTTCTTGCCTCGCTGGGCTCCAACCGCGGCTTCTTCTCGGGAGGCCTGGGCTCCGCCCGAGCACCCGAGCAGCCCTGGCCGACTTGGCGCGACCCGGGGCCCACGGCTCGCCGTTGGTTTCGAGCTCGGCAAACTGCTCCGCACCTCCGTTCAGCGGTAAAACCTTATGGCCAAGGCCCGGATCCTGATGGGAGCCTAGTCATAGTCGCAGGCTTTAGGCTTTGAAGCTCTGGGCCGCGGACACGTTGCAGGTCTTGACCTCTTTCAAACTTCAGTCTCGATGACAGTGATCGGAAACAGGATTGGCATCCGAGGCAAAAGCGCTTGAAGTAGAAGAAGCTGTTATTGGGCCCTTTGACCTGGTCCATGGGCACAGGAGAGGACTGATCGGCACAGAAACCACAGCCCTCCATCGCATGCCTCTCTGGCTGCACCGTCTGCTCTGATAGCATACTTGTCCTCTAAAACATAGGCCTCGGGAATCAGTCCAATGGCTCTCTATCCAGCAGGACTAAACACTGACGAAAGACTGACGTGGCATGGGACTCACATGTCCGCTAGTCGTCTGGGGCAGCTTCCCGCGTGATGACACCTTGCCGACCTTCCCCAAAAACGACAGCCTGCAGCACGCATCGGATGCAAATCCGCAGTCCTTCTTGCAGTTTCGAGGCTGAAACTCCAGGGGCGCAAGCAAACGAGCCTCTCCACGCTGAAGTGGCTCGAGGGGCTCCGCCACCTGGCAGTCTTCGCAGAAGTCAGCACAAAACGGCAGGCCAAGAAAGTGAGACTGACCTATCGTCCCTTTTGGAGAAAAGGCGTATCTCGAAGGTAACACGATGTTAGACACACATATATAGTGATACCTCAAAAACATGAATACATGCAACGAGTAATTCCCGGGCTCGGCTCTGTTGAAGTTGAACATCGGCATTCAGTTTTCAGTTCTCGGGCGGCTCAGCTAGCAAACAAGGGACTGAATTCCGAACTCGCATGTCTGCTGCCAAGGGTCCGCGGTGCCATCCGGTTCTGGTGCTCTGGCATCGTCCATGAGCTCGGCGTCCAGCACATCCCGGATGGAGATCGAAATACAAAATCCCACATGCTCGCAACCTGCAACAACCTGCTGCTGGAATGCGTGAAACCCTTAGAGGGCGCGTGGGAGTCAAGCATGTGTAGGGTCATCGGCGACTCAGCCAAGTCCGGCTGTTCCCCGCATGCAATAAGCCCAATCTCCAAGACCCCTGTGTACGCATCTGCACATAGCAGCTACTATCCAATCTTGCCTGCTGTTCATGTACCGGGTCTTGGTCTATGTACTACACAAAGCCAAGAGATCGACGCCGGAAGAAGCATGCCATGTGGCAATCCATGCACTAACAGGCTGCCGACCATGCACGTAGGCACCCACAGGCCGCGTTCGGCGTGTTCGGCGTCAGCAAGCCGAGGCTGCACTGTTTCACAGCAAGAGCACGAGCGAAGCATCGCTGCTTCAGCCCAGTAGTCCCTCAGCGCGGCTCCCGGGAGCTGTGTAGTCAAGCCTGGCGCAAGGAATCCCACTTTAATGAAGGCTACCAGTGATTTCGGGTTACACTGACCATGCTGAGCCCCTCCGCACAATCAGAAAAGGGGTTTCTTGAACGACTCATGATCCTGTATGTGCACTGACTCACTCGGAACTCGAAACTGTGACCATTTCTAGCGGCTTCTAGCAGATTCTCGCATCTCAACACGAATATGCTGGACAGGCCAGGCATTTGTTCGGGCATGAGGTAGGGGCTAAGCCCAGCAGAGCCCACGGGTTAAGTGTCGTACCTTGCTTGCTCAGGCGCTTGGTCAATCACGAGACAGAGTAGAATGCTGGCGCTACCCGCGCTGACATGCCGAAAGTCCTCATGCTTGGTGCTTTTCTCCCTTCGCACTCTTGGATTCCCGGCGGCTGAGTTAGGGCTAGCGCGGCTGGGGCTTGGATATTAGCAAGTTATGTCCATGAGATCCTCAAGTTGTCTTGGGTACCGTAGCTGTGCACCTCCGCACGAAATTCACCGGCTTGTTGTTCCCGGTTTCCGTCAAGATCCTAATCCATAAACCTGAGATCATCGATAGCTTCATTCCTACTGACAGATCGGAGGGTGTGGGCCTGTGGGGACTGAGCTCGCGGAAGCGACGGGATTCGTTCAGTATGAGGGAGAGTTCGTCATGAAAAAGCACTCCCGTGAGGGAAATCCTGATTAGGGCCATCACGTGCTTCTCATTCTCATACTTTTCTGAGCACCAGACATGCCGGCCCTTCTCATCTTGCTGTCAAGTCTGCAAGCATTCGTGGCTTGGCTGAGGGGCCCGAGCTCTTGGGCGAAGACCGCCGCACTGCTCGGTGTGCTCGAAGAGCTTGCGCCGACAAATAGAACAGGACATGTACTAGCTCTCTCCAAGCAGCCGCGAGGGTAGCCGATACCGGTGATGATGATGTTGCTAAGTCGGCTCCGCAGTAGGGAAAGTGGGGGGGTCAATCTGGGCACGCAGATGGACCCAGTCTGCCTCTGACGGCCTTGAGCTACTGCCCCAAAGTTGCCTTCTCCAGCACTGCCATCAGCAGCTCGTGGCGCATCTTCAAATCCAGGTGCCCGACACGCTCTTTCGTGTCCTGCAAACTTGCCGGATACCAAAGGATCTTCAGCAACGGGCGTGGCCACACATGGTCAAAGGTCATTTCTTCAACAGAGCAGGGTCTTGAATACAGACTGTCTTCGCTGCACTCTTGTTGGATGTCTTCCGTTGGCTTGCACCCGCCACACTGAGGTATCACAACGACGCTGGCCCAATCCGGCAGGAAGATGCTGCTGGCGGTATGCGTGGATCCCCCGTGCGTCACCCAGACGTGCATTCTCTGCAGGACCTGCAACTGCTGCTCAAGGCTGAGGGTCCAAAGCCGCAACTCCAGGTACTCGAGATTCTTCGTCTCTGCCCAGTCCCGAAGCCAAACTTTCACTTCCTCTCCGTTCGCCACGGCTCTGCGGACTCCTTTGGGTTTCAAAGCGAAGCCTAGAGCCGCTCCGCCGGCCCGGCTTCGTGCGCTGCCTGCGGTGGTTCCGAGAAGTCGGGAGTAGGCCCAATCCCGCAAAAGGCGCATGTGGGTGCCGAAGAGGCCGCTGGCGATCACGTCGTGATGCAAACCACTCAACTTCCCATCTTTGCCATAACCGGAAAAGAGGCCGAAGCGACCAGAACCTGCAACCAGTCGTGAGAAGCACAGTTCCTCCATACCCAGGCGCTCCAGATCGAGCCAGGGCCAGTCGGAGACTATTGAGATTAGCATGTCGCTGATGCGCTCGCAGTTCCGCCTCTGTGTGTTATTGATGATCTTGGGCATGGCTGGAGGGCTGTTGTAGATGCTCAGCGGGTCGCAGTCATCAAGGAAGAAGACCACGCGGCCGTTTGTCTCGCCCCTGATATCGCCCTCGGTTTGTGAAATGAGCACAGTCAGTGGTAGCATCATCTCGTTGATCATGTGTCCCCAGTTGGAGCTGTCGCCGCGAAGGATCACGTATGTCGGCACCGTCAGCACACGGCGCGGCCTTTCTGACTCCATGCTCTCCTTCTCCACCCGTATGGGCAGGATCTTGCGGGGAGGGTCGTAGCCGCCAAAGTTTGTCTCGGCGCTACCGCTCCAAATGCTGACTGGGGGCGGTCGCATCTCCTCGTCCTCGGAATAAATGAACTCCTCACTTCCGGGGCGGTAGCAGATGTTGCGAAACTCACAGCTGATCTCCTCCGCAGGCACTTCAAAGACTGTCCCCAGCGCATGTGCGGGCGGGGACACACCGCCCCAGCAGAGATGCCTGGACCGCCATTCCTCGCCTTCTGTCTGAGCCCATGGACCCCAAGGACCCAGATCGTCGCCCAGAGGTCTCCGGAAAGTGAGTGCCAAGGCGAAGAGGTGTGTTTGCGCCCATTTGTGCAAACTCATCCTCGCAAGTCAACTAACCCTTGAAGCTTGGAAAGCCACACGCAAAACCGGCGGTTTTCGAAGGACCCGGAACCTGAACCAGGAAATGAGTTGTGGCCCCTGAGATGAATCATACGCTGCATGGCAAACAAATCCAGCGCTCGGGTGCCCCCGGCAATGCATGTCGTTGACTCCATCTGAGGTAGCGACTTGTAGCGCCTTGCCGCAGCAGCCTCCGCATCGAAGAGAGCAGCTCCAAAGGCCGCTGCCTCCCGGTGTCCCGAAGTGTTGAAGCAGCTGAAAAGAAGCAAAAGACTCAGGTTTTGGAGCCTCGCCTCCAACTTCAGTCGGCGTAGACCCTCGCCTACATACGGCAGCAAGAAAGCAAGACTTCTGCTGCGAAGTCCTTCCTGTCTTTGCTGCCGCTCAAGGCCTGAGAGCTGCAGCTGGTCCACGGCCTTGGGCCCGTAGTCCAGCTGCCTCATGAGCTTGACCTCTCGATAAGTCCACGAGCCACAAGGCCGCAACACTGCAAAGCTGTCTACAAACGAGTACGCACTCTTCCGCCTCGCTGCCGAAAAGCTCAGTGGCTTGATGTTGCACAGCTCTCTGGGCTTCCCGTGTGGCCTCTACGACTCTACGCGGCTACCAGCGGCTACAAGCACAAGCAAGAACCCTGTCTTGGGAGGTCCCAATGGCCCAAGGACCGAGATGCAGGCCGCCCGCGCCAGCTCCACTGCATCCGCAGCTGCGAGCCTCCTCCAAAAATCACTTCCCAGCAGCAGGCTGCAAACTGCACGGAAGAGAGATCTCAGAGGGCCCTGCTCCATCCAATCGGACAGGCTTGTTGCCGAACCTCCGCACATGGCGCAACAGAGCTGCGAAAAGCCGCATCACGACACGTGCTCCCCCTTCGCCTTGGCCCAAAGACTTTTCTAGCTCCAGGCCTACACAGGGTCGGCCACGGCAGTCAGCAGCACTGTGCCACGCAATGCCAGCCAAAGGTTGCACATTAGCAGAGCATAGCCAAGCTTAGAAGGCAGATGATGCAAAGGATCTTCTCTTGACGAGTTGCGATTGTTTTGGGGATATTTCGTCGTTCGAGACGCTCAGCCCAAATCACCACTTTGAAATTCGACTACGCCCAGAGTGGCTTTCGTTTTCGGCGCGGCTTGCGGTTTGCGATGGTTTGCGAGCTTCCCGCCAATCCGTACGTCGGGGCGAGAACTACTTTGCCGTGCTCAGCCCCCAGCGTTGCAGCCCCCTGCGCAGGAAGTAGCCAAAGCGAGCCGCCGAGATGTAGTTTTGCCGTGCAAGCAGGACCTCAGAAGCGGGGGTAGCCGTGGAAGGAGAATCCTCCCACTGCGACAGAGAGAGCAAAAAGCAGACAGCAAGCACAGCAAGCACAGGTCTAAGGCCCGAGCGCTCCCTCGCAGCGCCTTCTGCATCTCCTCCTCAGCTCTGATCGGACTCGCGGCTCCGTGGTTATGACACCCTGTGCACGAAGGTGCCAAACATGCAAATGTCAATGGCACAAACACGATAAACGAAAGAATCGATTAACTTCAACCTGATCTTCGACATGACTTTTTCCTCAGTGTGCAGTCTCAGACTCTGACTCTCGGAATGCTTTCGTGATAAAGCTGACCCAGCACAGGAACTGCACGGATCATATGAACGAGTGCTGGCGCCCGTTTGGTAAGTTCTAGCAGCGACTTTTCGAAACGAAACTTTAATTTGGCGTTTGGATTTTGCCTCTCATTGCCTACGCCATCACCGAGCTCGGCACTGGCTCAGCCTCCACCTTCTCCTGTGCCTCCGCCGCTGCCTCCTTCACCTCGTTTCGGCTCAAGGACCAAGGAGCTCTTGGGACTGAGAAAGGGCGGCACGCGCCTCCGTGTCGCCGGCGACGGCATCCAACTCTCGCAGGTACAGCTCCGCCTGGACATATGTGGTCGACTATGACGTCAAACTATATGATAATGATACTCGTACCACAGAGCCTTCCTGCGATTGCACATGCTTACTGTAGGCAAGAAAAGCACAGCCTGCCAGAAGGCTCTGCCGGCACTCGACAGCTGCTCGACCTCGCTGCTTTGCATCTGCCAGTCTGAAGTGTCCATTCAAGAATTGTCCCCCCCACCAACCTGCCTCAGAGAGAAAATTGAAGACCAGCCGCAATACCTCCGGCCCAAGGAAGGCAAGCAAAGCGTCCTGCAAGCTGCAAGGCTCTTTCTCTCCTGGGCCATCGAACTGAAGCTCCTCTGCACCACGAAGGGGTGGTATGTCCACGTAGACGGCGGGGATCGTGTATGGGCGCAGCCTCACGATGAAAGGGCTGCAGAACTCGACAAGCGAATTCGTTAGCCGAATCGGAACTCGCATTTCCGCTCTCTCCAGCATCCCGGCCTGTCTAGGGCACTGGCTGCCATGAGCGCGGCTGCTCTCCAGCAGCGCTGCAGAAGCGGCAGGCAGCGAAATGAAACTTGAGACCCAGAAAAAGACTTCTTCGGATCACACACATAGGACATGGGCGAAGAAAGCGCAGGCAGAAGCCCCTTGCCTGCTCAGCGGCACCCCCTGGGCAAGTCACAGTTGCAGCACGCACCGAAGACATCAACAAGACCAGCCGGCTTTTGGGTCGGGGGTGTCACTCGCTCTCTTCTTCTTCTCTCACGCTTAGCGCGAATGTCAAGTAGCCCGCCCGTTTGCTGGGCTCTTGGGCGGAGCAAAAGGTTGATGTTGTCGCATTCAAGGTGCGTGCACAACATCTGGTCGAACATATCGACTTCCGGACATGGTGTCAGGGTTCCCCACACTGAAAGATCATGCAAGGTCCAGTACAACGACAGACGTGGTGGTGCCGCGTCGAGAAGCAGGCAAGGTATGGAGAGGGTCCGCTCCCTTTGTGCTCTGTGTTGGCTCAGTTCGGCTGGTTGCGGGGCATTTGGAATGTCGTCATTGGTATTCTTGGCTGCACGGTGTCGCCCTCCAATGCATGCACTCCCGGTTCAAGTCTCCCCGGGCTTGGCCCTCGAAAGACCACTTCTAAATGGGTTCATTTGCCCCGATGCAAACAGTGCAGACAACTCCCGTAGTTGTGGGGTGAAGGCGGTTGAGGTTTGCACCCCCGCCCCTGTGCGTCGCGACAAAGATGCAGCATCTGGTTCCTGTCCCAGCCTTTACTGCCCTCACCGCAGTGTGACTCAGCTGAAGTGAGTTGGGATGGAGAAGTTCTTGATCCTACCCGAAATATTCCATCGTTCTATGCCATCGGTAAGTGCCTGCGCAGGCGACTTCCCATGATTTGATGAAAGCGCACGAAGGCGACCGGGAAGGGCCTGTGTGAGGAATAGTACCGACATGTGGCTCAAGCTTCGGGAGGCCCAGTTGATCCCCTCAGTTGAGACTTGAGCCGTTCGAAGCCACGCTGTCTGAGCTCTCCTGTCTTTGGCGGAGGGCCGAGTGGCTGTCAGTCGAGGTGGCATCTGCCTGCAGGGGACAAGCAGAAGGCGGCGCAGCGTTGCCACATGCGATGCTGCCCCGCCTCGGTTTGAAGGAGGAGCCACTTGGCGTCAGCTTCCGCCAAAGCGTCTTTTAACGCTTCCTCCGGTGCCTCGCCCGCCATCGAAAGACTGACAATCACGATAAACACAATCACTCAAGAAGCCCGGTGCCTCTCGCCACAAGTTCGGCGCAGAGTCCTCGCACATAGCGACGGAGACAGCAGGAGGCATGCAGAGCTGAGCGTCCGCTTGATTGTTCGACCTGCTGCGAAGCTCTTCGCGAAGAGCGGACGAAGCCAGCGCTGGGCTTGCGAGTCGCACGGGACAGGGACGTTGGTCCTAAGGCGACTCACGAGGAGCCTGGGCCTAAGCTTCTTTGCATACTTTGCATCGAGGGCCCGGCGACCGAAATGGAGGTGTGGATACAACCATCCCTGAGAAGGCATGTGCCGTGCGTTTCTCCTCCATGCATGCCACTCAGCCACTCTCTCGTTCCAGCGCCTGTGAGACCTCCCTGAAAGCAACGCTGGCCGCCGCAATGGCCTTAACAGTTCAGCTCCGCGACGGGTACAGAAAGGGGCTCAAACTCGTGCTTGCAAGGCACGAGGCACTGCAAAGGCACTGGGAAAACTGCATGGCTTCCAGCATTCCTCGCTTGAGGCATTTGGGGTTCTTACTGGTCCTTGGTCCAAACCACGAGATTCCTGGCGAAACTGTGGCTACAGTGCCAAGGCTAAAGCTCCGTATACTGAATCTGATGCTCTGCAGCTCTGCAGCTCTGCAGCTCTGCTCCACTGGCCAGTGAAGGTTTGTTTGCAGAAACAAAACAGTGGCCTCTACTCCACAGCTAGCATGAGCACGGCTGCAAGCTCTCAGACATGCAGATGTGGATATCGATCCATGGCACGAGACATGTGGCGAACGGCTTTTTCGCCTGGAGAGGTGAAAGCGATTGCTGCCGCGGGCTACTTTGATACCTCGCGCTTGCGGCGCTGATGCTCTTCAAGAGCGATACTCGATTCGCTGATCTGGCTCTTGTTCATCACAGTTCTCTGCTCTACAACGTTTAGCTTCTCACTAAGCTTTGCGCACTGCAAATCAATGGATTTCAAGTGCTCAGTGGCTCTGCCAAACTCTTGCTGCAGTTCCTCGTGGAACTGGTCCGCTGGCTTTTGCTGCACAAACAAACGTACGGTCTGCACCTGCACCGGCACCCACGGAGACTGCAAGGCCTGCATGGGCAAGACCGACAAGTCAATGGCCAAGAACATCTGAAAGATGGCTTCCTCGCCGTCGGCACTCCAACTGCCTCGAGGTCTGCAGAGCTCCCTGTATGTTCCTTTCAAATACTCAAGTGCCTGGCGAATCAAGCCAGCGTCTTCGCAAAGGGACCAGCACGCCAGATCCCACAGGCTTTTGAGCTTCGGAACATCGCAGTACGTTCCGGAATGCTTGTACCAAAGATGTCTCATGATCACCTGACGGCCATAATGTAAAATTGGCTTTTCAGTCACAGACCTACCCTCCATCATGGTCGGCCGAAGCAATGGGATCGTCAAGAGCCCCTCGTCCCACAGACATGTTCCCTGCACTTCGACGACTTGTGGCTGAGGGCAGCACACATCATCCTCTGCGGCCATGACTCGCAAGAGAGGCCCTGGCATTGCCCGGCCGTCTCCATCGAGGCAATCAGGCCATTGGTGCGGGAGGAAGCCTTCCTGGAACACGAAGGACACATCGAAGAGTCTCCGACCAAGATGCTCCAACCGCCACAGCACATGTTGCCCGGCCCAGTGGGCAGGACATCGTCGCTCGCCAAGAGATGGAATAGTGTGCCCAGGCAGAGCTGCAGCTTTTCGGCCAGCATCCAAGCATGCTCCAACAAGCTCGTTCACCAACTCGCTCTGGAGGATCATGTGGTTGCAATGGTCCCAAGAAAGGAATTGTGCGAGCAGGACATGTTCAACCAAGTCGCAAAACTCCTCAGCTTCCATTGACCGATAGCCGGCGAGAACGCGCAGCAGGGCCTTCGACGAATCGGGGTGCGCCACAACATCCGCCAGCCATGCCGGTGGTACCGGTGCTGGTGGGCACCAGGCCAGCCGCTGCACCAAGGTGCTGGAGGCGAAAGTTGCCTTGAACAATTTCCGGGCGAGGCTGGAATGGCTCCCAGTTTCCGAAGGACCGTCCAGAAGCAGCAGAGTCCGTATCAATAAAGCTGACCAGTTTGGATACAACCTTTCAACGTCGACGAAAGCAACCAGCTCCACAAAGCAAATAAGTGTGGAGTCCTGCGCCGCCTCACAGAGCTCAGTGGGCAAGTCCTTCTGGGCTTCCTCATCTTCCTTTAACTCCCCGGCCATCTCAGCACTGGTGCGAGCTGCCATAGAAGGAGGTGCTGCTGCGGCCAAGCGGCGCCGCATGCACCGCAATGCAAAAAGATGCGAGTCCCATGACACTTTGGCCCGCAGTGGCTTGTCCATGAGGTTCCTAAGCAATCCGCTATCCGTTAACAAGAGCCGACGTGCCTAATCTATCAACACGTGTCTGGACAAAAGGGACGCATCTTTTTGAACAGCATCCATCCAACCACCTGCCTGGAACAACAAAAACTTTCGGACGCGTCCCTGTTCAGCATCCGGATAACAGGAGTTGCAAGCCGAGTCGCTTCCAGAGGGCGCTGACCGGCTGCATGGCTGTTGTCACGAAGCCAGATTCTTCCTCCCGCAAACGCTGCAGGCGGAGCAACTCAGCACATACCCGCAAGCTACCAGTTGCCAGCCGCGGTCCAAGAATGAAATCACCTGAATCTAACTGCGAGGCAAGCTTGATTGCTGCACGCTCTGTTGTCTGCCACATAAGCGTTTCGAAGTGGAACAATCGCAGAAACTGACCGCAAGCCAAAGCTGGAGTCACAGACGGGGACATAGAACTCACCATTCCATGTTCCGTCCAATTGCCCAGGACGTCAGTCTCATTCGGCATGGAAGCCAGCAACTCTGCGGCATGCTCTGAATCCGCCGGGCTGCTCGCAGCCGTGTATGGCAAAATATGTTCCAAGATCTCGGCTCGCCTTCTGGAGGAGAGGGATTTGGCATAGGCCGACTCCATGACATCCTCGAGCAGTCGTGGGCATTCCAACAGCCAAGTCGCTTCCATCAGATCCAGGACCGTTTCCTCTGTCACCGCCAGTGGCTCTTGATCCACCAGGAACCCAACGATGTCCCGGAATCGCTCTAAACCACCAGGAAAATCCAACAACGGACATTCCCTTTGATCAGTGACTTGCACTTGGAGGAATAACCCGGAGAATTCTGCCAACACATCTACATCAACTTTGAGGCGTTCCCCGTCGATGACCACTTCCACGGCTTTGTGCCCTTCCTGAATGGTGGGTGGGCTCCTCCCCTCTGTGGAGGCCCCGAAAATAAAGCTGAACATTCCTTGAATGCCATGCGGTGCTGAACCCTAAAGTTCGACAGACGACACGGCACGTAACCCGAATACTCAAACGCGTAACGAGGACAGGATTGGTGTTCAGGTTCGCTTGCAATCACTCTCAACTTTGAGACTCTCAACATGATTAGCCGCTGCATTTCAACCACCTGGTGTTGAAATGGTTGAGCTTGAACTCTCTGGGCTTAGGTTGTCGTGGAGCTACTGTCCCGGCTTGAAGGTTCGCGGCAGTGCTAACAAAAAGCGGCATCTGCTGGTAGATGCAACACTGATGCAACCACCTTGGAAACGGCGGGTTTCATGACAGCGGCCATGCAGTTTGACAATGCGCCTCGATGCACGTTTCCGCCCTTGGGACGGTCCAGGTTTTTTATTTTTATAGTGTTATTTTGTTTTTTCTTTTTTTTTTCTCGCGCCTTTTTGCGTCCGCTCGAACTGTCCCAACGCCGAAGCTACCCAGCTGTCTCTAGTGCGTCGCACTATCGGAGCGGCAGCCGACTGGGGGCGCTCGTATCCGCAAGTTCAAGCACGTCGCCAAGTGGAAGCACGTCAGGCGCACCAGGCAGCGGCGGCATGGACCAGACTCCATGCGCAGAGCTGGCGACGGCTCTCTACAGGGCTACCGACAGCACACTCCACCAGCGGCGTGCCCAGCCTTGGGCTGCGGAGGCTGGCAAAGGCGGCGGGGCTCGTTGGACCCGGAGCCGGAGCAAAGTACGGAGGAACTGCTGACACTCGTCGCTCCAGCGCCCCCCGACTTCAGCAGCGAGGACAACGAGCCGTTGAGGCCCGCCACGGGTGAGCTCCGGGTGCGCGAGTTTGCGTCGTCGCGCCGACGCAAGTGCGACTCCCGCCCGCGCGTCAGCACCCGAGACCGGGCGACCAGCACGGGTAAGTGGGGACACCAGCGTGGTGTCGCAGCACAAAGCCTCGCCATTAGTCGTCGCTCCGTAGACAACGAAGTCGAGGCGGCGACGGTCGTCGGCGTGGACTTGCGGCGCAGTAGTGCGCGCAATCCACTGCTGCGGGACAACCCGACCTTCCGGGCCAACAGCCAGCCAACAGCCTCGCGAGCGACCTGCACCCAGGCTCGCTCGACAACGAACCCGCGTCTTGGCAACAAGCCGGTCCGGTGGCAGGCGAGGTGGTGGTCGCCGTAGGCACCTTCGGCTCCAAAGCCATGGCGGCCTTCCGCGCCGCACGGCCGGTTATGGGCAAGCGCAGCCGCAGGCGACGCCTCAGCGCTAGGTGCGTCAGGTCGGGCGTGAGTGTAGTTGCCACATCAGAAGGGATGGCCGCCAGCCACATTCCCGCATGCGGACCGGACTGGGAGTGAAGGAAGGCACGAGCTGAAGGAGTCAAGGCTGGGAGCAAGTCGCGGTCTCGAAAGGAAGTGTGAGGTGCGAGAGCCGCTTGTCGCTGCCAGCCGGGCCCTCCAAGCCCTAGCTTGCCGTCAGTTGTTGGGGCCACGGCGCCTTGAACGCAGGCAGCCCAGTCCGGTCTACGCGCCCAGCCAACGCCAGTGAGTTGGCGTGCTGCGTCGACGACTGCACGCAGGCACGGCGACACCGGCTTGCCCTCGAGTTCGCGCACGAGCCGGTCTGCTGCGTCGGGGTATCGTTGGTGCAACACCGGGAGTGCATCTGCCCACGCCGCCCAGTAAGCAGCCGGCGACACCCGCTCAGCCGCGAAGAGGCCGAGCCCCCCGAGGCTCGGCGGCAGAAAAGCGACCTGGCGAGCAGCTGCCCAGTCGTCGCCCAACTCCCCGGGTCGCCCAGCAAACAGGCAACGACGGCCCAGACCGCGTCGTCATGAGCGCGAGCATACGGAAGTATGTCTGCAGGAGGGACATTTCGGAGCAGATATTTTTTATGGTTCTGTGTGCCTGGATTGTAGAAAACCCTCTTAAGGGTCACGCGGAGGGCCTGATTTTGAACTTTTTGTGTTATTGTTTATGGTTTTCTGGGCCTGGATTGTCGAGAACTTGCACCGTGTATGATGGATCTGGAACACTCGAAACTTTCAAGAAGAAACATGTGATTGACGCTATTCCTCTTTGACGAAGAGTTATGTGATTGACGGCATTCTTCTTGACGGCAACCCATGCACGGCATAAAAAGAAAGGCCTGCCGTAGTTTGCAGCGTGCACGGGGACCGGACTCTTTTGCGCAGTCGTAAAAAGTGCGTGCCAAAAAAAAAAGAAAGTGGGCGGTTGCGGTGGGGTTGACCGCAGGCCCCCAGTTGCAAACCCAATGTACGTATGCATCACGTTCATATGGACTCTGTTTTTGCTGGCAAAATGATGTTTGAAGCGAGCTTGCGCGGTTTGACGAAGCGGGGACCCCCCTCTTTGCCTATGATGGATCCGGAACACTTGAAAGTTTCAAGAAGAATTATAGAACTTATAAAACGCCCTCCCCCCCCGGTTTGCAAATGCAATGCAAAAAAGGACCGGCGATTCATCACATCTTAAGCAAACGCCCTCATTTGGCGATTGTGGTACACCATAGATATGACTATACCACATATCTTGGACACGCCCCCGTGTTTGGTGATTCCGGTTCACCATATATTTTTAACACACCCCCTCGTTCGGCGATAACCGTCCACCATATGCGTTAAACATGCCCACTCTTTTGTTGATATTGGTTCATCATATATCCTGAACGCGCCCATCATTCGGCGATAACGGCTCATCATGTGTATGTGTGTGTGTGTGTGTATATATGTAGATATATATTATATATATATATATATGTACCCCCCCATGTACCCACGCCTGTCTTCTCAATCTCAGCTTTGGGAAAGGATGGGTTCTTGGGATGCCCTTGTTATCCAAGGTTCAAGATTCAAGGTGGTTCCAAGACCTGCCACTGTTTAGCCGCTAAACGCCAACGCAGGCTTCTTGCCTTCGTTGCACTTGCCTGCCGCTGCTTTGCTTTTTCTCCTTTGCCACGTGTCCTGGCTGGAGCTGCCTTTGCCTCAGGTCCAGCCCTGAGTTTTCCCTTTTAAGGCTGCCTTTGCGTACGCTTTGCCAGGCCAGCCGGCTTGGCTGCGTCCACTGGCTGCTGCCTGCACGCGCTCACGTTTGAAGTGAAGCGGCGCATTGTATCCTAGACAGAGTGTATCCTATTGCACTGCGGTTTCGCCCCCGCACACCGCTGGCACCTGTGTTGGCTGCCCGTGCCACGGAGGCTCTGCCGCCACGCCCCGCCGCTGCGCTGGACAGCCCGCTTGCACCGCTGCCTTCGTCGCCCTCCTCACCCCGCCGCGGCGAAGTCACGCCGGAATTCGCTTTGCCTCCGTTGGCTGCGTGCCCGGTTTGCCTGCAAGCCCCCTCCTCCCAACCCCAAGCCGAGGATGCGGTCTTCCCATGTTGCGCTGCATTCACGCACCTGTCTTGCCTAGTACAGTGCGCACGGCGTCACGGCAGCTGCCCAAACTGCAGAGCTGCTGTTGACCACCTGCCACGGAACCTTCCATCGCTTCTCGATGTTGACAATCGGGCATTGACCTGGAACCCCCCGCATGGCACGGCCTTCGCCGATGTCCGCGACTACTATGACTACTCACCCGCACCTTCTCGCGTACAGACGCCCCTGAGCCTGTGGAACCGATCCACATCCATGCCGTCTGCTGCCGTCGCCTCGCAAGACCTGCCATGGATTTTGTTGAGCTGCCGGACGCTCGCATGCACTGGGCGCCGGTGCCGCAGCGGCAAACGAATAGCATCAGCGCTTGGCAGGCGTTGTGGATTTGCATGCGCTGCCACAGTAAGCTCCCACTTGACCGCATCGCCTTGCTCGAGCCACATCCGGCTTGCCCTCTCTGCGAGGTGCCGTTGCATTGGGGGGTCGACATGAGTCGCCGTCAGGAACGCTGGGTGTGTGGACGCTGCCCCTTTGCACAATCTCCAAGGCCGCTCGCGCTGGGGCCTGCGACCTGCCCTCCGCATCAGGCAGAGGGTGCGACGGTGCGCGGCGCCCTGGGGCACGGCCTCCGCGCCGTCCAGGTTTTTTTTTTTTTCCAACGCACCTTTTTACGGCAGCAGTGTACGAAACGTCCCGGTGTGAGCTGCGTGCTACGACTACCCCTGCCGGCAGGGCCCAACGCAGTCGGCCTGAGGCTGTCAGCGCGCCTCAGCGAGGAGCTCGTGCAGCTCTGGCTCGGGCCCGCCCTGTAGGTCACCGGCGGGAGGCAACTCAAGGACAGAGGCGGCCAGGGCGCGCTGCGCGGCGACTGCGAGGAGGCGAGACCAACGCGCGACCCAGGCAGTGATCGCGGTGGGTCGCAGCATGGTGGGGACCGCGGCGGCCCGGTGTCGCGCCAAGAGGCGCAGGAATTGCACAACTTCGGTGCAAAACCTGCCGCCAACCTCAGTACCAATGACGACGAGGCGGCATCTCCGGGCTCTGCCGAGTTCAGGGTGCGTGCTGTGGCGCTTGAACCGGGCTGCGGCTTGGACAGCGCAGCCCGGCACTCAACCCGGCTGCGTGTGGGTGGGCTTCGCCCCGCCGCGTTAGGGGGGACACTATCGTGGCATCAAGGGCAAGCTGGGACCCGTGCCACAGCGGCAGGCCGTTGGCGACGACTTCGATGCGCCGCTCATCGGCGATGGGCGCATCGAGATTTATGTCGGCGAGTCGGACGTTGCGCGCGACTCTGGCACCTGCTTCTCGGCAAACACGGGCCACGGCATGCTCTAGGGGCAGTGCACGTGTTGACAGGACTCCGGAAGTGGCGCAGGCAGCGCGGTGATCACCGTGGGGGTCAAGGAGCCCGTGGCAGGCGCACCTGCGCGGCGCAAGCGGCATGGGCATGCGCAAACGCCGCAGCAAAAGCACGCGGAACAGGGCGCTTGAGATGGTGACGTCGCTGTGCGTGGGCAGGACGTTGATGGCTTTGGCGGCAAAAGGCCCTGCGCACGGGACGCAGGGGAGAGTTGAGAAAGGTGCGTCTCGAACGCGCGCTCATCGCAGGCTCGGGCAGCAAGCCGCTTCCAGCCTTTAAACGGCCAGGGCCCGGAGTCCTCGCCGGGCCGACGTGTGTTGTTAGGGGGCGGACCAGCGCCGTGGGTATCCCAGTCCGGTGCATCGTAGCCGGCCTGTCGCAGGTGTGCTTGCGCAACAATTGCGGCGGTAGCGGAGGCGAGGGCTTGCGGCAGCTGCCGGCGCCCGTGCAGTGATGACAGAAAGCGTGTCTTGCCAGGATCGCGCGACCCAGGCAGTGATCGCGGTGGGTCGCAGCATGGTGGGGACGACGGCGGCGGCGCGGTGCCGCGCCAAGAGGCGCAGGAATTGCACAACCTCGGTGCAAAAGCTGCCGCCAACCTCAGTACCAATGACGACGAGGCGGCATTTCCGGGCTCTGCCGAGTTCAGGGTGCGTGCTGTGGCGCTTGCGCCGGGCTGCGGCTTGGACAGCGCAGCCCGGCTGCGTGTCTGCACGCGGGTGGGCTTCGCCCTGCCGCGTTAGGGTGGACACTATCGTGGCATCAAGGGCAAGCTGGGACCCGTGCCACAGTGGCAGGCCATTGGCGACGACTTCGATGCGACGCTCATCGGCGATGGGCGCATCGAGATTCATGTCGGCGAGTCGGACGTTGCGCGCGACTCTGGCACCTGCTTCTCGGCGAACGCGGGCCACGGCATGCTCTAGGGGCAGTGCACATGTTGACCAACCCAGGCCCGGAAACGTTAAACCGAGGGCGATTGCAAGACCGGGGGCGTGAAAGCCAAAGCAATGTGCTCGAGAGCGCGTGCGAGCTCGTCAACGGGGATGAAGGGGCGAGCCCGCAGTGCCTCGACCGCGGCCGGCCACCACTTGCTGATGGGAGCACGTGAACGCCAGGAGCTGTGCCTCTGCCGTGAGCATGCCTGCCGCGTCGAGTGGCAATGGCACGTACAGCGCGGAGTTGGTGCCCTCGCGAAGGGGCAGGGGTGGAGGAGCACTGGTCCTGTATTGGAACATCGCACGGACTGGCATATATTCATGCGCCTCAGGGCGGTGAGGAGGCAGCCCCGGCGCATGGACACTGCTTGTGATGCCATAGATCTTGCGGCCACGCTTCGCAAGCGCGTCCTAACACTGCAAAGCGTGCCGGTGCAAGGTGCAAGTACGCAGCACGCTGCGCACTGCCTTCCGACCTGGGCTCCAGCTCCTTGCGGATGGGAGCTCCGCTGATTCATCGTTGCGTGCATGGAAGCTCTTTTACCTCGCCGTCCGCGTCCTTCTGCACCGCGCCCCAGCTGAGCCCGCATCCCCACAGCCGAGCTCGAGCGCCGCTGTGAGCTCTTCCGTCGCGGTGAGTGGCCCTACCTTCTCGCTGCTGCTGAGGCAGCTGTGCGAGCCCCTGAGCCTGACGCTGCGCGTGCCCTGCGGACAGTGGTCGAAGCTCGAGCTGCGAGGGCCACTGCGCTCGTCCACCTCGGGAAGCTGTCCGCCGCCGCACGGGCCCTGGTCTCCGAATCACTTGCGCCGAGTTCTTCTGACACTCTCGAGGAGTCTGCGACCCTGCGAACCGGCCCCACGCTCCGTATACGCTCCTCCCGATCCTGAGCTCCTCGCATTCAGGCCAGGGGAACAGTGTGCGCTCCCATTGCATCCGTTCATCGCCTCCTTGCAGACCGCTAGACGAGGATCGGCCGCTGGACCTTCAGGCATCACCAACGAGCACTTGCGCATATTGCTCGACGACGACACTGACTGCACACTCTTGCACCGCGCTGCCGAGCGGCTTGCGCGCGGTGAGGTGCCGGCACCAGTCGTCTCGGCCATCCGCGCCGGCCGCATAGCCGCCTTGCGCAAGCCCAATGGTCGCGTGCGGGCCCTTGTCGTTGGCGACGTGCTGCGGCGGCCAGTCGAGCGCACACTCGCGCAGGAATATGCATCCGAACTGCAAGCCGCGTGCATGCCTTTTCAGTTCGGCCTCAGCACCCGTGCAGGCACAGAAGCGCTCGTGCGCCTCCTCCGCGTCGCGACTGAAATGGACCCGCGTGCCACAGTGCTGTCCATTGATGCACTCGGCGCGTTTGACCATGTCTCACGCCACGCGATGCTGGCTGGCCTCAAGCAAAGTAGACCCAGCCTGCAGCCGCTGCTGCCGTACGTGCGCCAATTTTACGCTTCCGACAGCACGTACGTGTGGCAGGACGCTAGCGGACAGTCCCACGAAGTGCAGCAGTTTGAGGGCGGCGAACCAGGAGTTCACACGCAGGCTGTGAGGGCGGGGTGGTTTTTGCCTTCCTCGACGACATTTATGTCGTCGCAGTTCCCGAGCGCATCCGGGAACTGCAGGACGCCTGCCAGCAAGCACTTCGCGAGCATGGTGCATTGAGCCTAACCGCGGCAAAACTCGCATTTGGAATGCAGCGGGGGAGGAACCCGCCCACATCTCCGACCGATGCGGCCACAGCGAGGAACCCATCTGGACTGGGGATTGGTCTCTGCCACGCGACCGCCCAGGCTTTCGCTGGGTATCGACTCGATGCCACCATCGTCTCCCCGCTTACAAGGCGAGGCGAAGCTCCGAGGGCCTGCAAGGTCGGGCTGTCGACAGGCCCAAGCGCCGTGACCTACCCCGAGCTAGGCCGGGCGCGCCGTTGCGAGGTAGCCCAACTGTTCCGACTCTTAACGCGCCAACCCACCTCCGCCCGACCGCTACCAACGCCTGGGTAGCGCGATGGTCCGGCCTCCTTGACGCCAGGTGGTTCGAGGAGGTCCCGGCCAGCCGCCTGCCCCCACACTAGCCGTGTGGTGCCCCGAAAGCACCCTCTTCTGTGGTAGGCAATGGTAGGCCTTCAAACCCTAGCTCGACCTCCGACTTTCTCTGCCGCTTGCCCCAGCCCGTTGCTGCCAACGCACGTTGGGTGATCATGTCGCAGCTTGCTCTCGGTCTGGCATGTTACGCCAGCGATGCAAGTGCAACCCTTGCAGAAACCCGTCGAAGCAAGGAAAATCACCTACCCTAAGTTCGGGCGGGCGTCGCGGTGGAGCTTGTGAGTTCTCGGCATCGAGGTTGGCGGACGCTGGAGTTCTAACTTCGTCCGGTTGCTGGGCCGAGCACAAGCACGCACCGCCTTCCCGCTTCAGCATGCAGCGAATGGCTGCCTTCGTTGGGCATTGGTCGGGGTTGTTGTCGAAAGCTGCAGATAGGTCCTTCGCTACCAGCTTACTCTCCTTACCAATCGCCAACACCGCCAACGTCGATGACGAGCCACCTTTGCTCAGCGACGTCCTCGCGGACTCCGCCGAGTCACCTCCCCAAACCTCCCGCCTTGCGCAGTGCGCGTGGGCTCTGCGCCGCCGCAGCCTTTGTTGCACTGGGACAAAGTGGATGCTTGCAAGAAGGTGTAAAGAACGACCGCTATCCTCGTCCCACGTCATTGGCCGATGGGCGCTCCGCACCCGCGTAAGGGAGCATAGGCTGGAGAGGCGGGCGCGCGAAGAGCGCGCCTAGCATGCACCCCCTCGCAACATGGTCGAACGCCCCAACGGCATCAACAAACAGCACCGTGGCTCGTGGAGAAGTCTCGGTGGCAGCGCACAGGAGCGGGCTGACAGCCCTTGTTGCGGTGCAGGCTGAACTGGTGGGTCAAGCATGCCTCCTGCAGGCCTGAGGCGACGTGTTGTGCCAGGACCTTGCCGACGAGTCGGCGGAGGACGCCGACAACCAAGGCACAGACGCGGCCATAGAGCTTGCGCAGCGCAACAAGGCGTCCGACCCGTATGCCCTCAAGGACGCAGAGGGGGGGGGACCCTAGCATCAACGACACAGAAGGCAGCGGCAGCAGCAGCAGCAGCAGCAGCACCGGCAGCGTCGTGGAGGAGCCGGCTGTCCTCTTCATCACCAAGCAACGTGCGGAGGTGCTCGGCGGTGGTGCCAGACGGCCCGGCCGCAGAGCAGCCGGGGGCATGGACAAGCGACACTCATGCTCTGCTTGGAAAGCAAGCACCACATCTGGCAAAGCGGCAGACGGGTGCGGGGGGCGTCTGTCAGGGTCGGTAAGTTTTCGACTAAGGTATCTAAGGTGTCACTGCCACCGGCGCGAGTCCAGGACACCGGGGACAGTGGAGAGAAAACCCTGGTCCTTGAATTTGCCACCGTCCCCTGGCCATGCGGCGAAGCCGGCGAGGATGTCGCTCAATGAGGTAACTCCCCATCAACATTTTCAGTGCCGGCGAGTGGAAGCGACAGGAGGCTTCTGCGAAGGAGCGCGCTGCGGCGAAGGACAACAGCGCGGACCACCGGAGGGTGAACGCGGAGATGGCGACAGCTCTGGAAAGTGGCGGAGCGCAGCGTGCTTTGCGCACATCGTGCAAGTGTCGGACGAACGTGGCGGATAAGTGCACTCCTTGGCTCGTCTTGCAGCGAGCAGCGCGGCGCTAGTAACGCGACGCCTTGCCTGGCGTGACGCCTGCAGACACCAGCAGAGTGTCGACAGCCAACCAGAGCTCCCCCCCAAGCGGCAAGCCGTTGGCACCGCAGGGTTGACCGACATTCAGATCCCGCACCAACAAATTCGGGGCCTGAGCGCGGGCAGGCCGCGAGGAGGGCTAGTGCCATTGCCAGTGCCCGCCGGTGCGGTCTCCTCGTCAGTGGATCGCAAGAGTCCAAGGAAGGGTCTCCTCGGGCTCGGACGGCGCCGCAACGTGTACAGCAAATCTTCCCAAAGAAAGGGGTCGTAACCGATGGCAACCAAAGCCCTCCGGGCAATGCGCAAGAGGGCTAGAGGCAAAGGGCGGTCACAAGCGAGAGAGCCAATGATGTTGCGGGCAAAAGGGGCATCACGTCGACTAATCCGACTGTGGCACTCGCGTGTGTGCGAGGAGGGAAGCAACTTCAACCAGGAGCTGCCTAATGTGTTAAGACACCCTTCTGCTGTTCACGCGGTCCCTTTGCTTGTCACCCAAGTCCAGGGCCAGGCTACGGAAGTGCAGAGAGGCAAGTCAGGACATGCGGCTGGCGAGAGGAAGGGGTGCCGATGGCGAGAAGTTTGCTAAGACAAGGAGTATGTCCGTCGACATTGGCTGCACCGGAAAGCGGGAGGGAGAAAAAACTGCTTGGGAAGGCACGGGCAGTGGCAAATGCGAGCAGGCGAAGTACATAGGCAGAGACGCAGGCAATTTGCAGTGGCGGGGGGGCAGACCGGGCTTGGCAACGGAGTAACAGCTCACGCGCACCACCTGCCGCCGATTTCTATGCCCAGCACGACAGGGCGTCCAGGGTTGGAGAGATCGGGGTAGGGACGCTCCTTTTTTTTGGCCCGCCCTCACGCCGGCGCTCGCCGTTTGCCGTCAAGGGCGACACGAGGGTTGTGCCATCCGCAACGTGTACACCTCCCCGCGTTGAGGCTATGTAGTATATACAGCGGGGAAAGGTGTTGCTTATCGCCCATGCGCTCAAAATGACTCTTTTAAGCGCTTTCGTCGGTGAACCGCCGTGCATCACGGAGGAATGCCAATGGCAGATGGCCCCATGAATGATCATGAATGCAGCCATCATCACTCGCAACGCGACACCGGCATTGCCCGAGACATAGGGCTGAAGTCTCGTTGCCGCGTGCTGCAGGCCCGGCGAGTCGGACGCGGACGGCAATCAAGCTTTGGTCCCGTTGCTAACGTGGTTTCCGTCGTGCAGCAAGCGGTCCACTCAGGGAGCGCTCGGGATATGCCGGGGCCGGTGCGAGAAACATGTGTCCCGAGCACCTTTTTCTCGCATGCTTCCATGACACCAGTTGGGAGCGAGGAACGCCCTTCAGCACAAAGCAATGCACTTAATGTCGAACACAGCAGCATCATGTGCTACGGCAAACTCACCCGTGAGCCTGGGCACAAGCGTTCGCAACGCAAACTGGGCTCGCGGGGCCAAGCAACTCGGGATCTGGGTTCAAGCGCTTGGTCACAGAGCCACATGCGACCGTCAGACTGGATTTGTTGCATGCCGTCAGGGACGACGCCGGCCTCATTCCAGGGGCCCGATTGAGACGCAGCCATGTGTGGCGCGCAAGGTGGGGCTCAAAACGCCGGACCAGGTGCAGCGCTCGCTAAAGCGATGCGGGGATGGTGACGAAGTATGCAGCGATGCGCTCACATGAATGAGATCGTCGCGGATATCTGTTGCTGGAGCACCCGGAGTGCGGGCCGAAACAGAGCAGGGCTGAGGTGGGTCCCCTTGCTCGCGACCTTCGGCTTGGCTATGCTTGGCTGAAAGCTGGGCCATGTTGCCACACGAACGAAGTTTACGGGGCGACCTAACCGGATCACACCGATGACTAAACCACGCCTGTGCAGGCCGTCGCTCATCCGCACGTAAACATTCACATCGGCGACGAGGGTTTTTTTGTTGGGGCGGCACCATCGCTTGCCGCGACACAGGCGACCTGCCCCGCTTGCGGATCATCGAGGCAGGCAACAAAGCGTGCTGTCGCCTCCGGCGCGGGTGCCCGGATGACGGGCAGTGTATTGTACCAGGACGCCTGACATGCTGCGTGCCCGTTCGACATCAAGCCGGCAACTCGAACGATCCCTCCCTGTAAGGCAAGATCTGCGAACGCGCGGAATCGGGCAGGAGCGCGCCGAAGTTTGGTGGCTCGTCGCCGCCAGTGTTGCAGACACGGGTCGACTGAGAAACCAAACAAAGTGCACACACCCTCAAGAGGCGAAACGATGTAATTCTCCATGAAGAATCCGAAACCCCCCTTCGATCTGCCAGAAGCGATACATAGCATGAGGGCGACGTTCGTGACCAACCCTTGCGTCATCACAATGCCTCCTCGGTGCCATGGTGCTAGAGAACTGGCGAGTACGGGCCATGAGCCCAACACCCTCGGACATGGCTACTGGCGCGAGCGTCGAGATCTGTAGCGGCCTGCAAGAGCGCCAAATTGGACAGGCATCGCGCAAACAACGCTTCAGGGAAGGGCGGTGGAACACGTCCCCTTACCACGCGGGTTCTTTCATGCTGTTTTTGGTTACGCTCGCATTTGCCAGCACTAGATGCACGAGCATGCATCCTAAGAGCGACATTCGCTGCTGTCAAGCCCAGGCCAACGCGAGCAGCAAAAGAAAAACTCCACGCATGCCAGCAGGTCACTCGAGTCCCAGACCAGCTGCCAGCCCATGACATCATGTTACGTGCACAGAAGGCAACGGCTGAGCAGGCCCTAATTGCCTGGACTTTAGCATGATAGGTACGCAGTGCTGACAAGAACTGAATACCTAGTGAGTATGTGCTGAACTGACACCGCAGGGAACCTTCTGTAGGCTTTTCCAGCTTTCAGCGCGGGTCTTTGGTGCACTGGTGGCAGTGGCCCTCGGCTTCAGCCACAGTTGCGCTACGGCTCAGTCCGGCAGGTTCATGTCATCCGTATCCTGATGGTGTGATGCGATGCACTCGAAGTGCCATGTAAAACCTTCACATGACATCAGCAATAGTCCATCGTCTGCAACGTCTCCGTGAAGAGCTGGTTCATCTTCTGTGCGACCAAGCTCAAGTCCTCCCGCATCCAACACAGAAAGGCCCTCTGACATCTCGCTTGACAGACATTCGAGATCAACAGGTCCCCTAGCTTCGCGCCCAGGCGACCCCAGGCTCGATCGAAGTCGTCTGCACTCACCTCAGAAGCACTTCGAACTGCTGAAGCTCTCCGACACACCATGCCGTCGTTCGCCTAAGGGCATCACTCCGAGGCTCACGAGGCCCTCCCGTAAGCGGTCCTGCCAGGCAGGGAAACTTCGCGACGAGCTCGAAGCCAAGACGGAAGACACACGCAGCGATGGGCAGCGGGGAGTCCAGCTTCTTTCTCGGATCGACAGGCACCTCATCATCCAAGCGCTTGGGAGCGTGCTCGGCCCGAATATCTGCACCTCCAGTTCTCAAGTTCTTCGGGTCAAGGCGGTGTATCCCAGTGACGAAGACATGGCACTTTCCTTGAGTGCCCGGCCTCCCAAGAACTTCTTGTCCTTGGCGACGGTGGTGCAGTGTCCTCGCGGGCATGCCACATGCAGATAATGGATCCATATGGCAATGAACAGTCGCAGGATTGCAAGGCCTGTTTGGCATCCCGGGATCTTCATGAATTCCTCCCAATCGTAGGCCTGCAGGGTTGCTGCCGTCACACTGCCATGCGAGCAAGAGGTCACAGCGGCAGTCGGCCCAACAAGCTCTGCTCTGCTGGAAGCTGGACAAGGGTATTATATTATAACATACTATATTATACTCTACTACACTATATTGGACTATACTATACCCCTCGACCTTCTCCGGCCTTCTTGTCTGGACAGCAGGCCCAGTACTTCGCGGTCTCGTGAAAGACCGGCGGAAGCCGGTGGTGAGTACACCTGGGCCAAGCAAAGTAGCACCTTTTACGGAAAACACGCCAAGTCTGAGCGTTCGCCGAGTGCTGAACACCGTTTGCTCTGGGTATCTCGGATCGAAGAACCTCGCTCGCTGGCTAACCGAGCTCGAAGATCTGCGGCTGGATCCAGCTTTCGGCTGGGAACCCGGCTGGCTGCATCCGAAATTCTTACATCGAACATGTTCTGGTGGCTTCGCAACAACGTCACCTACGCGGCAATCGAGTCACCACGACGAGCAGGTTTCCAGTCAGGATCGCTTGAGCTGAGCCAGTGGCCAGAAGCCATGGCGCCCCCGCAACGGCTTTGAGCGTGCTTGGACCCACGTGCTGTCCCAGAAGTGTCTTGGCATGTGCTCATTTCGGTTGTCGTCTTCAAAACTTTAGGGACAGGAGACGAAAGTTTGCTAACCACGGAAGGAAAAATTCAAGCTGACCTATGTTCAGCGTTGACTGGTAAGCCGTGAAGCTCGCACAGACATCTGTTAACGCTCGTTGCCGGTTTACAAAATGACTGGACCGGAGCTGTGTCACTGACATCTTGCTATCCACCTGTCAGTCATGGAGAAACGCAAGGACATGCTACGATCATGCTGTTTTGCGCGGCCAAGGCGCAGACGGAAACAACTCATCCATGCAAACACCTCGTATAACTCCCACAAAGAATGCGAAGGGAAGAACTTTGTGCTAGTAAGGCGAAACTCTCGAGTGAAAACGATAAGCACGGATTGCCGACACAGCTGCTATCAAGCGGTCATGGAAGATCACCTACACTCAGCCTGTCTCTGATCTGACGGCATGCAAAGGCAAGCTGCAGCCCCTGGTATCTAGTACGAGTAGCCTGGTAGCCACGAACTTGAAACATGACCCATTCAGTAGGACTGAGCATGCCATCAGTACAAGGGCTTGATGGGGGTCTCGGCCCAGTAGGGCTTCACGCGCGCCTCACAAGGCCACGAAATTACGAGGAGATGCCGCAAACTCGGGAGCAAGTGCAAGGCCTGAACGGCAACCATGCCTTTGATGGCCTCCTCTCCTCGACAGCTCTTTTGGCAAAAGCCAGCAATGCAGAATGGTGAGGAGTCCTATGCGGATGTCTGCTAGCTCGCCCCCTGTGTATTCCAACCTGAGCAGAACGTGGAGGAAGGGACGGAGAGAGAGAGTGAGAGAGAGCTCGTCGTCGCTCGGGCCATGGCAACTTCCTGGTCAGCGGCTGCAGGCTGACATTCTGCGCCAAGCGCTTGGCGCGGCCAGCGGCCGTAGGTGCGCAGAGCCTCAGGTCGGGATCCACTGGGAGTGCGGGCATATGCGGTCTACATGCTGTGCATCGCGAGGAGCTGCCCTGCTCCTTTCTCGGTCCCCCACGTCACCTTCTCGCAGATATCTTTCATGTAGTCGGAGAATTCGCTTTCTTCTTCCACCACCTCGCGCACTGCTAGAGCACACCAAACTGCACAGCAGGTAAGGTCTTCAGGATCGAGCATCGGAGATGAGGCCCATCCTGAGGTGAAGGAGACGCACAAACGCAGGGCTGTTGTCTTTGCGGTATGCAAGCAGGCGTGAGCTCTGCACCGTTTTGCCTGCTCGGCAGAAATGTTTTCGGCCTTTGCTGGGAACTGGTAGACAACATGCTCAAAGCTGCTCGATATCATGATTCCTGCTGTGCTCCTCAAGCAGCTCAAAGCAAATTCGGCCAGCCAGCCATGCAGAGCAAACGCTTGGCGAAAGCCGGCCCGACCTCAAGCAGAGGATCCCCAAACCGAAGCCATCGGATTCCGATGCCAAGGTCCCCAGTCTCACGTCCCGTCCCTCCACGCCGAGGCGAGCAACCTTCCTGGTGATGAACGGTGCCAGGGCGGCCGGACAGAAGCCCAACTTCACCTAAAGCAATGCACCAACAATCGGATAAAACACAAGAAAGGAAGCAAGAGATCCGCGTTTCGGCGCATAAGAACCGATGCAACGCGATGCTGCGAAGGGCCTCTGAGCACGTGAAACGAGCCGCGCTCGTCGCCAGAACCATGTCACCTTCAACGACCCAAAGACGCGTCTTTCCGACATGTGCCGACTCGCAAAAACCAGATCTTCTTGGGCCCAAGTCCCAAACATGCACACAGCAGGCCGATGCCGCTGCCCATGGCAGACCCCTCGTCGCGGCGTCGCAGATGGGGAGAGCAAAAGGCGCCGTGACTGCAGCCCTGGCTCCCTGGCCTGCGCAAGGCCGACGGTGAACTGCGGGAGGCTCTGGAACCAGAAGAGGAACTTCATGAAGCCGATGGCTGCCTGCAAGGCCGACGGAAGCACGCCTCGGCCGCCTGGAGCCTCCCGCCGCGGAAGCCTTCCGGTCATCTCTTTCCGACATGGCCAAAGCATCGAAGAAGTGCTTCGGGTCACCACCAGCCTCAGCACCAAGCAGCCGAGTTCGGAGTTCTCAGAGCACCGCTCCCGTTCCAAACCGCTCAGCATCCCACGCAAAACATGCTGCCCTCGGCTCGCAACACCACGATGCGGACGTCCCGGCCTGCATCGCCAGCAGAGCATGTTGCTCAAATGCTCAAATGCTCAGATGCTTGTGCACTTCTGGGTCGCGAGGCGCATGTGAAGCTCGCACGTCGCATCTTGAAGAGCTTGCGATGTGGTCTCGTTTAGCGCGTTGTTCGCCTCAGGCCTGGGGCGATAAACTTGCCCACACAATGCAATGCGAGTGCCCGGCAGATGGGGCTGGCAGCCACGCCGCTCCCGTCATGGTTTTTCGACAAACGCCTGCCTGTTCAGTGTGATGTAGGCGATGCCCTCGCCAATCTCGAAGAGCACATCCTTGTGGTGCCAATTTTCTGACCTTCGAGAATACTGCTGGCATGGCTTCTGTACCCCTGCCTTCTAGAGATGTGCGAGACTCCCTGAGAATACTGCCCGCAGGTTGGCCGGATGTGAGGCACAGCAAAGGTCTCCCAGGATTGCTTGTCAACTAGCTTCGTCGTTGGCACGTACCTCCCGGTACCAGCACCACGGAAGCCACGGAAGCCAGGAGACGGGACGACACAGGCTTTTTATGCAACCTCCGCAGCCCTGGGGCGACCTGTAGCCACTCACATGGCTGTCATCGAGGCTGGAGCCTTCCTGGGCACAAAAGCAGCACTTCCAGACTTGCGGTCTTCAGAGCCTCAACCGTCAAAGCATACAAAGCCAGGCACCTGCTGCAGCAGCTCGGCTTCCTTGGCCGCCAATACCCGCTCGATCGTCGCCCAGTCCTGCTCAGCAGTGGATGTTTCCCCTTTCAAATCGCCATGCATTCAGCAGCAGTACCACCACCACTAGCAGCGAACCGCCTAAGATCCTCCTCCACCTCTGTTGCCTACCCCACCGGACCTTCTTCTCCATCACCATGGCCGGCTCGCACACCTCAGTTCAACTTGCACTGCGCAGCTGCAAAGGAGAGCTAACTTGTGGCCGGCACGGAATGGTTCCTCCGTGATACTCAGGCGATGCTCAGATGTCAGTGCCCTTAACCTCCTCTTCTTTGTCTTTACTTCGCCACACGCTGTCCTGATACGAATGGCTCAGGCACTGAGTCCTGTTTAAGGGTTTGAATGCTTGGGCTCCTTGTTGCTGTCATGTCTACCGCTGCAACTTGGTCAAATCCGGTGACGGCGAACAAGGTGCAGCATGCAGTGGGCAGAAAGCTGATCACTGGCGCTCTACACAACGTTTTCGCCTGCACTGATAGACATTTCACATTAGCTTGGTGCCTTCAGGAATCAAGCGCTTCCACTGAAGCCACCTCCGAATTACTTGCTGATTCTCGTTAAAGTGTTGAAACTCTTTTGCAAAAGCTTGGCCACAAAGCTATGCTGACAGCAAGCGACCATCAAGAACTCTGGCGTAAACTGATGAGGATGTAAGGCTA
Organism: Symbiodinium sp. CCMP2592; assembly: GCA_905221615.1. Classification (NCBI taxonomy): domain Eukaryota; class Dinophyceae; order Suessiales; family Symbiodiniaceae; genus Symbiodinium; species Symbiodinium sp. CCMP2592. The sequence goes on from CAJNDT010000227.1 coordinate 172,017, forward strand.
GGCTTAGTTTACTTCAGATTCACCGGTTCTCTCCACACCATGTCATTAGCACAGCGTTTGAGACGATGGATGATCGTCACCAGTCGGGCGACGCTCGCGCACAACATGCGTGACGACAGAATGCAGCACATGTTGCTCACCGGGCCATTTGGCTCAACTCGTCTGCCTTGCCATGCGGGGCATGAGCTACAAGGCTCGCAGACACGTAGCACAGCAAGGGCAGCAACGGGCGCATCGCTTTTCGCGCTCCAGGCAAGCATCGAGGAGAAACTACATCTATGCCGACTCGGAAATTAGTATTACGCCTTGCAAAGCGACCAGCCGTTGCATACATACTCTTTTCACCACGCACGACAGCTTCGTGTGCTCGCCGAAAAGCGGCTTGGCGGTGGCCTATGTCAGAATGGCGGACTAGCCTGTGAAGGAGACAGTCAAGCCCGGCTTCTCGTAGCCGCATCTCATTCACAGACGAGAACACCTGAAAGACCGGTGCTGCACTTTGCGACGATGTTGTAACGCTCCAACACAGAGCCCGCGGCCCACTCGCATTGAGCCGTGTCCGTGCCAAGACTCCATGACGAATCGCAGGAAGCGCGCTTGCAGTGGCACATCGAAGCGCGTGCCAACCTGACAGCAAGGGTCCTATAAAAGGCCATGACCTTTTTCACCCTAACGCCTTGGCCGAGCAGTCATGGCTACCTCGCAGTGCCTCAGGCCTCAGTCAGGCGCAAAAGCACGGAAAGCTGCGACCAGTAGCAGACACCGGACATCTGGTCTCAGAGGGCTGACAGGCTGGAGTAGGAGCCATTCACGCTGTACTGGATCATGTAAGTTGTCACCCAGCTGTCCAAGCACCTCCAAGACGCTCCCGGCGCATTCCCTCAGCATAGCAGTCTGCTCCCGACATCTCCTGCCTGTGTTCCAGAGAGCCTCCTTGAACATAGGTGCCACCCACCCGCACCTGCTGCGTCAGGAAGGCAAACCTAATACGCCGTCTCTCCAACGTGACAACTCACTGCCTCCTCGCCGAGGTCCACTGTGAGAAACTCCCCCGCACGGGCCTCGCGTCACCAGGGGGCGGAAGGAAGCGGAAGGAAGCGGAAGGAAGCGTGGATGCGCCCCTCTTAGCTTCGGGGGGCCTCTGCAGGGGCCCAGGACGTCTCTGCATCAAGGCCAGGGCCGCCAGGGCCGCCAGGGCCCGGCTCAGCCACGCTTTTGCTGCTGAAGCTCACCTCTCCGACCCCCCCCCCCCAAAAAAAAGAGAGAGCACTGCTGCTGCAGCACCATAAGGGTGTCTCCATCTGCCGCTACTTGTAGGTGCTGCCGCTCCGCAGCGCGCGCGCGCGTGCGCCTGAGATCTGGTCGGCACGAGGACCTTCCCTTCACAGGCAGCTTTCATCGCCTGGGCCTCCACCGGAGTGGGGAGTCCAGAAACATCTCTTGCCTTGCGCAACTGCCTGGTGGTGATAGCCGCCGCTCTTCGAAGGGCAAAAGCGCACGATGCGTGACTCCTCCTGCAAACCGGACTTGCCATGTGACCGGGATGCTTTGGGTCAGCCGTCAGTCACAAGTCGCCTGAGCCGAGGATGGCAGCCCCTTGGTCAGAACAGTGCGAACTCTGCTGCCGTTGCAGCTCAGCCTTGACAGCCCCAGCCCCGAGCTCGTGGCTTCGTACCATCGCTTGGCATAAGCTTCAGTGACAGGGACGTACTCAGTCAAGTTCTTGCATATCGTATCGTGCGGATACGTCTCCTTGAGACATTCAGGATGCAGCGACTCAACATGCAAGTCCTAGGTCCTGGATGAACTTGAAGATTGAATGCAATCTGAGCAGCATTCAGTGGCCTGGGAACTGCCGAGTAATCGACGCTGATCTCATCGAGGCTGTGCACGCGGCCTGTCTCAGAGCTTAGGAGCAAGCTCGGCCTGAAAGCCCGCCGCCAAAACCAGACAGACACTCGGAGCTCCCGGCCTATGCAGCGGTCGATGGCTGCATTCTTGTTGTCACTCAAGAGGGCTTTGAGGAGACACCTGGTTTCGGCTCGTCGGGACATTTCAGTGTATTGCAAGGTATCTACTTGTGACTTTCTGCCGAGAGCACTCGATGCGAAGCACGGCGCGCCATTCCTGCCGCAAAGTTCGCTCCTGCAGGGGCTCAAGCCAGGACCCCTCAAGCCCCTCGCAGCCTTCACAGCCGTTGCATCCTCCTCGGCGACGGTCGAATTCAGGGTGATGAAACTCGCCAGTGTCTGGTCGTAACACCGTGAGTAGGCTGCACAGCCTTGCAAGGCTACGAAACGTTCCCAGATGTCGCCTGTCTTGCATTGACTGAGCCGCTCTGACAAGCCCTGCAACCAAGCCGGCAACCGTTCTCTGCATTGGTCACAAAACCACAAGATGTGGTATCCAGCTGTGCCTGAAATTTCAGGTTGTGGCTTGGAGGTCATGATCGAATTGCCATCTCTCAAGCCTAGACTCGACAATCCTTCGTAGCGACAGTTTTGCAAACAAAGGGCTTGCTGGGCGTTGCATGTCCGGCGCTGCGCATCATGAGCCACGGATAGATTGGAGCAGTTGGCGGTGGTGCTCTCCACCTTTGCCTGCACCATGAACAGCAGAAGATAAGGCTGCTAGATATCAACTCAAAACAGCAATGCAAAACCTACCTGAAGGGCATTGCAGATAGTCATGTTACCATCCTTAGCTCGATTCGAAGCAACAAAAGCTGTGGGACACGGGCAACAGCAGTATGCAAGGGGTCCTTTGCTGCCAAAGACTCATACCACTTGAGGTATTCATCCTGAAGGACAGACTCTCCAGGACCATCTACCAGGGACTCTCGAGGAACGTCGCTTCTGAAGTGACACAAGCTCGGTCCCAGAATGTGTGGAGGTTGCGGTAGTGGTCGGCAACGCTGCCTACCCGGTTGTTGCAAAGCCCACGACCTCAGGGACTCAGGGAACAGCAACCTGCACAGCCTGCACATGACATGCCAAAGATGCTGCACTGACCGAATGGAGATGAATGGAGCGTCAAGACGGTTCTGCTCAGGCTCGAAGTCTACTGCACTTTTCGTTCATTGCGATAAGGGATGATAAGGGGAACCGAAAGGAGGGGCGAGGGTGGGGCAGCGCCTCTCAAGGCTGTCGGGCCCGGCCTCCAGTTGGATAATCAAGGACTGCATCGCAGTCAACGCGAGCCTCATCTTTCAGACAAGCCCCGAACTTCCCCTCTTCCCGCCGCGAAAAGCCCAAAGCCCGGGCAAGGGCGCCCGAAGGGAGCTTCTGACGAGTGGCTGTGGCATGTGATGCCTTGTGATCTGCAAGCGATTGCTCGCATTCCTCGACGAGCTGGGCCCTGACGCCCTCCTCCTTTCGGCACTGCTGGTGTGCCGCGGCAAGGGCAGGAAGCTGCTCCTGCGCACTGGCGAGCGATCGGATGGGCACGATGGGCTCGGAAAGAGAGTCGGAAGATCTCCAGCCGAGGAGCTCGAAGCACTTTGGCTTCATCGTACTTGAGATGTGAAGCGCATGCGTTGATTGTCCCCACGGCAGTTTCCAGGCTCTTCTGCTGCAGCGCCAGCTGCGTTCGTATGGTTGCCTGGTGACTTGCGACAGGGGCGGGGCCAGCTTTGGTCTCAACTAAAATTAATCTCGAAGCTCTGCCTTCATGCTGTCTTCGAGAATTCTGCCGATCATGGTTGCAGTCTGCGCAGGCAAAGCGCAGGCCAACTCCAACAGCACCAGCAGCATTGTCATGGGTCTGCAGCCTCCACCATGTTGCTGTCCGTTGTCGGCTGGCGCCCTAGGCTCAGGAGCAAGGACTCCATCTTGTTGAGGGAATCGCTGGCCTGAAACCACGGGCTACACTGGACTGGCTAAAGGATGTGTTGTCTGTCCTGAGTGGCATTCTGGCCGATGCTCAAAGAACTTGACAAGGCCAGGGAGGACAGGTTTGCAAACACAGCCTGAACCAGAACACTGCCATGCTCGTGCTCATTGAATGCCAAGGCCGCGAGCTCGTTTATTCCAAGCGGCGCTGGCAGACATCTGAGCGCTGTCCGTCTCCATGGCATACCTCGCCAGGAAGGCTCAGAGGCTCATCTACGTCGAAGCCTCCAGGCTGCTGGCCTAAGCTTGGACTGCAGGGCGACCTTGGCACCCTGGGCACCTGCAGAAAGCCCCGTTCACCAGATCCTCTTGTGCGCTCTCAACATCGCCGGCCTTGAGTCGCAAGTAGGAGAAGGAGACCAGCTGAGTAGCTCCTGCAGGCGGCAGGCTTTTGCAGTCACGGAGTTGTCGGCTCGGGATGAAACCTCCGGTTGACTCCGCGCTGGCGCCATGGAGTCTGCTGCATTGGGCCTTTCTTTCATGCGAGATCAAGTCATGCGAACCGAGGAAGCGGACGGGCGTGGGCGCACGGCCAAGGGCCCGGCACCTCGCTGATGCCTCGGGTTCGTTGGGACGCCTCGCCCTCGCAGGAAGCCCCAGCGGCCACTCGTGAGTCTTCTGTTCAGCGGGAAATCCTTGCAAGCAAGCGGTGCCTCGAAGACCTTCTCTACCCTTCCCCCGATGTGGGGACAAGGGGAGGAAGCGTTTCAGGGCATGGCAGCGTCTGACCGATGAGCCACTTGGCTGCGGGCATGGGGCATGAGTCAATGAGGGCAAGACGACAGAAAGCCCCAAGGGCAGCATGAGTGCGGTGGCTTCGTTCTGCGCCGCTCTTTGTGACACTCTGCCCTCTCGGAGGCCGAATGATTTATTGGTGCAATTTGGCCAGCTCCATGTTGTCTAGCTTCTAGATTCAAGCTCAGGGAGGAAAGCGCAGATTGCACCACCTTGTGCCATCCAGGCCATCCGCCTATGCAAAGCAAAACGCAGAGCAGTCCATCACCCCAAGCTTCTTCACGGATGTCGGCCATCCATGCTGATGCCCACCCGTCGAGCTCCTGTGGGGATAGGCATAGTTCCACAACAGGCCGGTTGCCCGACTGAGAGCCACTGGTTCCACACCAGTGGCACGTGGGTCGATAATGCTGAACAAGCTTGGCTGTTATTCTTCATTCATTCATCAAGTTACGGTGGTTGCACACCCAATGTATCTTCGCCAACGTGCAAGGTGCTCGGCAATGCCCACCAAGGATGGAGGATGCCTAGTCTGAAGGTCCTTCAGGCAGCTGCTACGCCGCACTTTGACACACAACGCAGCCAGGGTGCTGTCCCGCCGTTTTTCTCGTGCTGTCTCTGTCGACAAAACCGATAACCACGCCAGTGGACATCACGTCTGCACCCAACTGCTGGCACCCGAGAGGGCTCCGATTTTCACTCACATTGTGGGAGTGCCCTGCGGCAGAGCGACGCCATGTTTGTCTCCATTACTCGCTGCAGGACATGGGACTTCTGCTCCAAGCTGCAACACATCATCATTGATCCGCCCATGCTTCTCGCAGAGCCTGAAACTGGAAGGCCACGCTCCTTCGGGTCTCCGGTCAGCCCGAGTATGGAGATGTGGTCTAGGGCCTCGAGGTTTGTAGCTCTTCGTCCGGTAGCTAAATCTTAGGGTTCAGCGACAGCTAGGATATCGGGTTGAGGGTAACCAGAGAAGCCGCGAAAAGCAGAGTCGAACCCAAAGTCTGAACGCACTGTCAAGCCGCGATGCTCAGGCGACAGGCTCATGAGCTCGCACACACTGCTTCTCAAAGCCGCTGACATTCGGGCAATCACTCCACCACGGAGCAAAGAACAGGATGCGACGCAACTGCTGTCTTTAGCAAAGCTGGATTCCACAAAGCTTCACCGCCGCTCCCCGCGCAAGCTCATGCACGAGGTGCCGACCGATGCCTCAGAAAGAACAGTAGGAACACTCACTGTCACCGACTGCTACATCACGTACACTTTGGAAGCTCAAGAGCTTCTACCGAGATTCTACGGAAAAAAGATACATTTCACCCAGATACGTAGGCCGTTGCACACGGCTGCCTTGTCATCCAGGAACCTCGGCTAGCATTTGGGCTCTGCATACGAAGAGCAAGTGGTGCCGCAAGTAATGCAATATGACACTGCATGACCGAGCAGCCAATGTACCAAAGCCACAAAAGCTGGACCAGCTCCTCCAGAGACGAAACTCCGCATGTAGTCCAGACCACCGTGGACCAAGAGCCACCCTTCCCAAGTGTCCTTCGCCCGTCCCTCGATTCCGTGGGCGAACTTTACTTTAGCAAGCTGCAGGCCACTCAGCGCATAGCCTCCGTCCAGCAGCGTCAGCCCAGTAATGCGCAGCACCCATCCCAGAGCAGACGAGAAGGGTATCGTCACCAGCAAGAGTGTGAGGACCAGCATTCCATGTGCAAACGAGCTCCATGCCAAGAAACTGATGCAACGGTTCAGCTGATCCCATACGAACTCAGAAGACAAGTCCCATCTCGAGAGAACTTGGTCTAAGGGTTCAAGATGGCTCAAGATCTCGGGCTTGCTTTCCCACCACACTGCCTGGCCGACGGTCGAAAGCAGCAGCGCTAGGCCAAGGCAGATGATCATTCGGCTGAAAGTCTGAAGGTGTCTAGTCAAATTGAACCCCCTGAGCTAAGCGGTCTGCGGAATGATAGATGAAGGGAACCCGCTTGGAGGACCGGGTGGAGGGGAACGGAACGCCTCTTTTTAATTCGCGGTCACAGCTTGAAGCCTGCGAAGCCTGCGACGTGCGAGTCCGAGGCCCAGAGGCCTGGGATGTATCGCGTTCTTTGGAAGAGCTGGCGCCAGGGAACGCAGCGGAGCAAGGACGCTCCGGTGACTTCCTCCACTTTTCGTAGCCGGCCCAGGAGCAGCCTCAGAGCTTCGGCGAAAAGTTTCTGATCCCTCTCTGTCTCAGCATCAATGCGGGCCAGCAGGTCAACGTGCAAGCGCTCCGCTTCAAGTGCCTTCTGCCCATGGGTGAACTTGGGCAGCGCCAGGCGCGAGACCGATCCGCAGTCGCAGGAGCGCGGCAAGCTGCCATTGGACTGATAATGTAAAAGGCAAATGCTGTGCTCAAAGAGATCCGTCAGCCCAACCCAGTCAAAGCGCCGAAGCGTTTCCAAGGCGCCATCGATAGACGGCAGAGCCTCCTCGGAGTGCAGGTCCCGAAAGTGCTGCCCAAAGCTGCCCTGTGACGTCCGGCAGCTCAACGCATGCGTCTGCAAGTTTCGCAGAAAGGGAATGACTTGCACCTGCGCTTGTTCACTGCGGTTTAGATGTTCGAGCTGGCTGCGGAGGTCTTCGATAGGGTCAGGCTTGAAGTGAGTGCAGTAGCTGCCGCAGGCAGCCTCCGTCACTCGCAAAAGCCCCTCGGCTGCGTACTGAGGCAGGTCGTCCCACATCCTCTTCCAGGTGTTGTGGTGCGCCATGTGACAGTGGGAGAAAAGAGAGAGGACGTGCGATCTTGGCGAACGGAGGATGGTGCCCTTCAGTAGCGGACCGTGTGACTTCGGCGTCGCCTCCAGCACATCCAGGGCACAGCACTCCTGGGTTGTAGTTTGGGGGCCGGCACCGCTATAGGAACTACAAAGGGAATTTACAAAAGTTTCCCAAAGTGCAACCTAGACTCACAGTTAGCCGCACAAAGTGCCAGTGTCACTGCCCGGGACAAGGCCAGACATAGGGGCATCTTGGCCGTAGTCTCGGGCCACAGCCGGGCCCCTGCTGCAGCGGCCCTGCACGCGCCGTAGGCCAGCGAAGGCGCCGGCTGGTTGGCCAGGTGAAGTTCCAGGGACTCCCCACCTGTCTTCACAACGTGTAAGAAATGAAGAGCCGCCGCCGTACCATTGAAGACTCTGACGGGAACTGCGGGCGGCAGAATGCTGGGCAAGTCCGATGAAAGAGGTTCAAGCTTCGGCAACTCATCGAGCTTCAGGCGGTAGAGCACTGCTGAGATCAGGTCTTGCCAGTCCTCGGGCAGCCAAGCTGCAAGATGATGCAAGAATTGCATATCAGACTGCACAGAGATTGCAGGAAGAACACAATTTTGCCTTAACCAGGGTCCAGATTCTGGGCCTGTGCCTGTGATCGGGTTCAGATACACTCGTTCGCAGTAAGTGAGGTGGCCAGCGCGCTCGACGTGGTCATCTTCAACCACTGAGCAACCAGCCACAGCTTGTCCCAGCTGCTCACAGATCGCAGGAGTCCTGGTGAATGCCCACGTAACGAACCGATCCTGTGGAAAGTCAAAGCTCGTTACTCCCAGGCTCGTGGCACGGATGCTCATGTGAGTCTTGCTCAGTGTTGGGCGTCCACTCTTGAGCACGGCCACACTCCCATAGATCGACGCATTCAGTAGGCGATGGTTCACCGCACTTACCAGGTGCAATTCATCCCCCGACATCTCCAGCATATCGATTACGTCGCTGTCCTCGAGGATGTTGGGCCCAAAATAGGCTGCATCAGGGCAATCCCCCAGGCACTCGGTGCCCTCCTGCCTCGGCTCTTTACGACGAGTAACATAAGCACAACTCAAAACTCACACATCGAACGGGAAGTTGGTGCGGCTGACTTGAGGAGAGGCTCAGGCACTGCAAGCCTTGGATCATAAGCGGCTCAAAGCGGGTGGGTTGCAGCGCTGGCAGCTTTCGTGACACGGTCTTGCCCACCTCTGCAAGCATCTTCCTTGGCACCGCAAACACGACCACCACCTTTCGTCCCGCACATGAGCGGCGTGCAAGAGTCTACGTCTACGTCTTTTCAAAAAATCATTACGCTGGAAGCCCGGGGTCTGGTTGTAGACATCGAATTCGGCCTGGAGCCCGCCTTCTCGGACACTCCTGGCATGATGGCGGCCTTTGTAGACGGGTGTGGGCAGAGGCGCAGCATCGCCATGCAGAGCCTTGAGGTAGTAAACCGGGTGGTGGGAATGGAGGTAAGCATCTCCCTCACTCTGATTGGCGAAGCGAAAGAGTCTCAGCACGGTCTCGAAATGCGTCCAGTCTTCGAAAAGTCCTCAGCTCTCGGCTCTCTTCACCGGACCTTTCTCTTTCGCTCTTTCGAACTCTCTTTCAGACAGGGCTCCACCAACGTCAGAAGGGACCACGGCAAGGTTGATCGCACTGCTGGGCAATCCGCTGCTGACAAGAGCCGCATGGACAAGGTCGAAGGTTCTCTGATTCGCTGTCACCACGTGGGCGAACAAGCCCTCGGGAGTCTCCCGAATGTTCAAGTTGTTGACCTCACAACACGGAAAAGGCAAGTGCTGCGGCGCTAGCGTGGCAATATTCCACAATGCCACTACAACGCGCCCAAGTCTAGTCCATGCTACGGAATCGCCCAGGCTGCTGAACTGCAGGCCGCGTCGTGGGATCCACAGCGCAAAGGTAGTGAAGGAGAAGTATTCGACGTCAGGCGGCCGCCGGGCGATGAGGACGACGGCATCGTCGCGCCTGGCTACAGCAATGTGCATGAGGCCCCGCCATGGATGGTCCGGAAAGTTTAGCTTTCGTCCGTTAGGGCTAGGAGTGGCAAGTAAATCGGCTGCTACCTCCTGATCCCATCCTTATCCCTCCCTGTGTGTCGATGGGTCATGGCCTATGCAGACAATGCACGTTTTCCTGCCTCAGGTTCCACATTGGACTCGGCAGGAGAAACCCGAAAGCTGGCAGCGCATTCCACATGTAAGGGGTGTTCGGGTTGCCTGGGCCATGGTAGTCTCAGCAGTCAGCAGGCATCCGTGTACACATAGCCCCAAGCCACATAAACATTTATCAAAACAGTGCTGAACAGGAAACAGTGGCTGCCAAATTTGTCTGTGAAGAGTGACCAGAAAAAGGTGTCACCTGTTGTACATGTGAGTTCCAGCATCAGCGAACGCGATTACGAGGAGTTTTGTGACTCCCACTTTGCCGTGTATTCACCATGCCCACTCATCTAATGCAGACATGCAGAGCTTTGCACCGTGCAGGCGGTTTACTATCTGCACAGCACGTACATTCCTTGCCTGCGTCATTCGCTCAGCTTTTATTGTCGGGTGCAGACCGGTCTCTCATAAGATATCCATGCGGAGAAGTTGCGAGATCGGAGGAGGCTTGGGGATGCTTGGGGCTTGGGGGCACGGGACCGCTTGCGGCCCTTGCAGAATGCGCAGAGCGGGATCTGTAACCGAGATATGCCCAAATTCGGCCAGATGACGATCTCGCACCATCTGGCCCTTGCAGCTGATGCGCAGGTTCAAAGACTCGCCGATGACGTCCGTGAAGCGCTTGCTGAGCTTCGCCACATCGGGATCGGCAGGGCTAGGTATTTGTGGAAACAGCACACCTCACGAAAGCAGCGGAAAAAACAACTGCCACAGTACGAAGTCAGTCAAACCGAAACCTCGCTGCCTTAAATTTCTGATGACTCACCCAGCCTCCATACAAAGCAGCTGCAACGGCAGCGACGATGGCGCCCAGCGTGCGAGGCTTCATGGCATGCAGTGGGACTCCCAAACACACTGCAAAAGCATCAGAGAAAATGAAACGAAGGACACTTCTCCACTTGCCAGAAGCGGACGCTTACAAGCGTACTGTGTGAATTTCGAAGATGGCTTGAGACGGTGCGGCGCGGTATATATCCGGTCCGGGCTCACAAAGCACGAGAAACGGAGGAGAGAGAGAGCGAAAGCGAGAGCGAGAGCGAGAGCGAAACCGAGAGAGCGAGAGAGAGAGAGAGGGAAAGAGCGTGCAATTCCCACGTGGACCGCTGGGCCTTGAGCAGCTCCTGCAGGCTTCGCCGCTCCCGTGGCTGTCCAAGCCCCACCGTTTTCACGCCGCGCCGGAAGGGTGCCTCGTGCCACTCACGCCGCCGGCGGAGCACGTGCCCGTGCTTCCTATGGCTACAGTGCTACGATTCCTCGCACCTCGTGCGCACGGAAGAGGCCCGTCCCCTCGGCGTTTGGGAGGTCGAGCCGGTTCTGGACCTGCCAGGCATCAGCCGTCATTGCGCAGCGGGAGGGCGTCGGCGCAGCCCAGGGTCGGTGCCGCTTTCCAGGAGCGCTTCTGCTCCGTCGCGGTCGCGGAGGCCTGGGCCTGGGCCTCTCCCAGCAGAAGACTTCAAAGGAGGTTAGGGCCGCCGGGCCGCCCTCTCCCTCTCTCTCGACATCTCTCGACTCTTCCGCGGGGCCTTCTGTTCAAAGAGGTCCTTGGCACAACTTGGCTTCGAAAGGTCCACCTCTCCCGCCCCTCTGCGTCGAGTCCTTGAGCTCGTTCGCTGTGCCCGCGGAGACCGCTGAGATTTCAGCCGGCCTTTGAAGCGCTCAGACGAGGGGTGGAGACCTCTTCGCACGTCTCGCTCGTCCCAACGGCCCAGGGCGCCAGCTCCTTTGCACTCTCGGGTGGTTCCGCCGCACTCTCCTTGCGGACACAGGGCCTCGGAGCTGCTCAGAAGCTCAGAGAGTCCGCACAGTCCAAGGTTGCTGAAAAAATGGCTGAGGTGGGCACGCCGAGTGTCGGTGCTGTCGCATGCCTGAGGACACAAAGCATGAAAGATGATGTGACAAAGAGCTTGAAGAGTTGGTTGGCCTTCTCCCGATGGCTTGGATGCTGTAGAGGGTGTGGCCTGTCTTTGCTACGCTTCGCAGGACTGTACCAGTGTGCGACACGGTCAGAGAGCGCCTTCTGCTCGACACAGTCCTCTTTCAACTCAAGCAACTTTACCAAGCGTCCAAAAGTGGGTGTTCCGGCCTCCCCAGCAGCCCCATCGGTCTTCCATGCTTGCGGGGTCACCTGAACACAGGCAAAGACAACATCAGACATCTGGTCACCACCCTATCACCGGAAAGCAGAGCGCCGGGTCGTGCACACGACCGCCGGCGCGTGGTGGAGCTTCGGCTTGCACCTGCAGAAAGGTTTTCGCTCCATTTCCAGCGGCGCGAGGGGTGCCGATGCATCGGTAATAGCAGCAGCGTTTTGTCAACAATTCGGAAGCTCAGACCAGGCCGTGCGCCTCGGAAGAATTACACTGTTCCATGGTGTGTGCAGCGACCAGCAGATCGCATTGCAACCAGAACATACTTTCGCGAAAAACACTGTCCACAGCACAACCGGAAGCACGGCGAAGACCAGATTCCCTACAGCACTTACTGCCTCAACCCGTATGTGATGAGAGGCCCAAGATTAACGAACAGTCCGAAATGCGCAGAGGAAAACACAACTAGAAGTCAAAAAGCAGAAAAATCTGAAAGAGACACAAAAAGATTGACTTGCTGACTTCGACTCGAGATTTGATTCGGTTCACGGCTCATCGAAGTCAACATCTGTTGTCGTAGCACTTGGGCTTTGGGAGTTTGGAGTTTAGAGTGTAAGCAAGTTTCAGCATCAAGGCCTGAGCAATGCTACCTCGGCCCCGCTGGCTCTTACCGGATCGAACATGTCTCGCCGTTTCTGTTCATCAAAGCTTCGGAATCACCTGAGGCCTCTCAACAAGTTGTCTAGAGGGAGAGGATGCACGTCTGCACTCATAGCAGTAGTTCAATCGGCTGGCGTAGTGCGTCACGAACGACACCATTGCCGACAACTGCACAACCTAGTAACATCGTAAACACCTGTGTCGAAACCACTCAATAAGAATCTTGAAAATAAAGCCTGACATGCACTCGTGAAACAGACGGGCTCCTAGAACATTGGGAACCCTAGCTTGGGTCCAACGTGTAGGAACCTAACCTAATGTGACAACCCCAAACAGGACCACTAGTAGTGTTAATCTATGCTCAAGTATCTGTAAATCTAAATAAAAAACATTGAAATATTCTAAGTAATTGTGCCAATATCTTGAAACATGATGGACACATCTTCCAACATGGTTCAAAAGATCTCAAAAAGTGTCAATGATCTTGCAGACTACGTCTTGGACATATTGAAACAGCAAAATGATCAAAAATTGTTGGCAGTTACCAGCAAGGGAACCCCAAACCAAAAAAAGCCTGCAGTCTGAGAAGTTTTCTCTTCAGCTCAAGGGCAGGGAGCTGCGATGACCGTGTGAAGGATGACGAAAACGAGAAGGAGGAAGAAGAGGATAATGATGATCAGGGATTATCTTTCGGAGACCAAGCTTAAGTTCCAGGTCCTCTTCGAACACGCGAGGCACGATGCAAGACTAGGGGTGGGTCTGGAGTGCCGCCCAGTTGGATATTTCAAGACGTTTCTTCCATCCTGTCTTATTGAAAGCACTCCAAAGTAGCAGAAACAATGGCATTTTGCCAGTGCTCGGTTTGGGTATAATTTGGCTGGTGTGTAATGGGTTTGGGAGAACACCCAATCGCAACTTTAAATGGTCATCTTCAAAGCACCTAAAAATTAACCAAGCCATTGTCATTTTGGTACAGTCTTTTCGAGTTAAGGGAACCATACATGGCACAGCTTCAATAGTATTTTGCTTGTCCGACAGTGGCAAAGAGTGACCAAGCCGCAGGCAATTCGGCTTGCTTCTGGGGACAAGGGAACGAGCCGGAAACTTGTGAGTACCAAAATTCACTTAGCCTTGATTCCTTGATCATTCTGGGCATCCTAAAATTTCCTTTATGACACGAAGCTGTAGGCACTGGCTCGAGATTCACATGTGAAAGGCTCGGCACATGGACTTTATACTCGAAGACTGCGTGAGAGACAAGAGGCTGACTCGACAGAAAGCGCTGTGCAACGGCAGCGGCTTGCAGTCTTGGAAGACCCATCAGACGGTCGACTGGCCGGGCATTTCGCACACACACACACACACACTCTCTCACACACACACACACGGTCGGTAACATGTGCAAAGACGGCACTACATTCAACCTTGGAAATCTTGTCACGCCTTGCTGGCTCGTTGTACTGTACGAGTGCTGCGTAGGGATTCTGGTTGTTGGAACAGTGGAATGAAAAGCGCCTGAAACAGCGATCTCGCCGGCGTCGGTGCTTCAGGAGGCGCCTGAAACAGCGACCTCGCCGGAGTCGGTGCTTCAGCAGCTGCCTTGAATGAAGAAGTCGGGCATCGCAACAGCACATGCTTCAGGTCCATCTGAGGCCAGAACTAGTGCCTTCTCACGCTGCTTCAACAGTTCCTCGCGCTCCTGGCAGCTGGCCGCACACGACCAGCACTGCTTGACATTCACGGAATTATCAGCCGACTATACGAGCATGGGTCACCAAGATTCAAGTTATGGTCAGCATCTCTCCACTCGACACGAGGTCCGACTCGCCCTAATTCAGGCCCGAAGCCAATCTGCAGGCCATCGGTGGTGCCGAGGCGCAGCAAGCGAGCGTTCGCGACGATCTAGCTCGGCAACCCTCTCTGCAAGCTCTGCCTGCGGGGAGAAGGTGCTCGGAGAAAAAAACTGGCTGCTGCCTGTCAGGCCTCGATAAGGGACCGGATCTTGCCAGCCAGTCCATCCGCACACTGAGCAGCCTGACGACAATGGACCGTTTCGATTCTGAGATCTGCATGGTCTGTACATTGACGCATGGGGAACATCTCGGAGGAGGCAGACATGTCCAGCAACAACGCATCGACCTCCATCAGCGTGGGCAGCACCAGGCAAGGTTTTAGCACTGGTTACGGTTTGATCCACTACGACTGCAAAGATCATGTACGGCTCAGAGCACCAGTCACGCAGTCAATGATTGCCATGTACTAGCCCAACTTGCTCACATCGGCTGCGGTTGGTCCGACAAAGCAATCAAAGAGGCTTGTTTCTGACTATGCGGCGATTGATCACACCGCCATCGTCACCCCCTCCTGGTGATGAACCTGAGATGATACAACCGCATGTTACGCCTTTAGCACCTCTTGCCAACCGAGACGGCGACCATCTTGTGCGGTGTCAGGTGAGCTTCTGCTGCCGCATGCAATGGTGTCTTTGCATCTCCAATAGTGCTCTTTGGCACTTGGGGGTGGTTGAGCTGCGCAGTGTGAAGCTGCTGTGCTCCGTGGCCATGAGACGAGATGTGTGAGTGCGGTGGGTGTGAACGGTGAGCGTGTGCTAGGTGCGCCGGGTGCCCTGATTGCGCTGCGTGCGCTGGGTGTGCCAAGTGTGCTGGGTGTGTGTGCAGAGCTGGATGGCCTGCATGCGCTGGGTGCGGCTGCACTGCTGAGAGTGGGCGGGCAGGGTGGGCAGGGTGTGCGTGGTGGGAAGCGTGGGAAGCGTGGGAAGGCTGAGAAGTGTGGGAAGGATGGGAAGGGTGGGAGGGGTGGTGCGCTGCATCTGCTGCGGAGTGGGCAGCATGCTTCGACAAATGTTGGCCTGGCTCGCAGCACTCGCCCGACTACTCACAGCATGTTCGGAACACGAAAAGGAGAGCTGTCTGGCCTTCGTGATGCATCTTCATGAACCCATGTTGTCGGAGGAAATCCTGCCCAGCTGGACCCAATGGAAGCAACCGACTGGCTTGAACTCGCTGGGGTCCAGGCAGCCATTGGGACAAGGCCTGACTTGCCCCGAACGCAGAGCTGTCCCTGCAGCCGGGTGCTACAATCCAACTGTTGCGCGCTACAGTATGTCATCAGACTGTATGTCCCCTCCCCACAACCAGCGACGGCGAGTCACAAAGTAGCACGAAATCCAAAGATTCTCAGTATGGCGACTATCGCCCGGCAAATGTCTGTCAGAGACACCCCGCGGTAGCACAGGGGAGTGCTGAAGCCTCCTACCGGTTTTCCGTCACAGCAGACGCAATTGGGCGCCCGTCAGACTTGGCCATGTGATGAAAATGTGCCAAGACAAGGACCGGTCTTCGATTTGTGCAAACTCCTCTGCGATGCACTGCGATGCACTGAGGCGCTCGCAGCGGGCGTGAGCTCCAGGGTGACGGCGAGGTGCTCCGCGACTTTGTGAGCAGAGGCGCCTCCGAGAGGCGGGGAGCGCTCCAAGAAGAGCCGGGGGGGGTTCGGGGGGGGTTCGGTTCCTTATTATGATAGAATTTATAGCATAGTATCTTCCAGAAAAAGCGAGCTCGACTTCTGCGGTTTCCGGGGCCCCCAGCTCATGCGGACGATCGGGGGAGCCAGCTCCTGACGAGTCGCCAGGGAACCTTTGGGGTGACGTCTCGCAGGCCCCCGACCCCTTGGTGCCGCATCTTCTGGAGGAAGCTGTCGACAGCATCATCTACGGCAGTCTTGGAGACGTGGGGTCCATGATCTTTCATAGCTCGCGCCGCCTCCCTGCCGCAAACTTGAGAGGTACAAACACTTGAGATCTTGAAATGAGCAGGATCGAGCTTTTTGAGACCTTCCCTTCGACTTCGAGCGTTGCAAACGGTCCTTCAACTTCAATCCTCTGCGCAATTCGCGGAAGGTCCTCAACGGCGAAGATGCTTTGCTCGGAGCCTTCGCGGGCCAGCGCGCTTCGTCTCCAACCGTCTGAAGATCAGCAAACCACCTCCAACGTGAAGACAGGCGCATCTCCTGAAATCTGGAAGCCATGGTCGATCAGATTTCTGCGAAGGCTTGCAGAAGAACGGTTCGTGGAGCAAAAGCTCTCCAGAACCCACTCCTCGCCGGAAACATGCCATGAAACGGCCACAAGCAGCAAAAATGAAAACAAAGACGCTCTCGCATCTCTCGCAAGATCTCCTGCCAACCCGTGGAAGCGCCAGGACGTCGTACCAGCAGCTGAGCTCCGGCCGGCTCCAGCACACTTCGAAGCTCTCGTCCCACCACGAGCCGCTCAGAGGGATGAGTGATCGACCGCCAAGAAGAAAGCCCTCCTGCAACCACACCACCACCCCACACAACAAGAGCAACAGGATGCAACAGGAGCCAAGCCATCAACTGAACTCTGCTTACACCATGGTTTCTCTTGATCCAAGTCACGTAGCCGAGAGCCCCGAGCCAGCGGACCATGCTCTCTAGCGTGGGCTCTGCGAGGGCCGTGACTGCAGTGACTCGACTGTTGACGCGTCTCTGCTCCTTGTGCAGTCGAAAGAAATCCGGATTCATCTGCCCCGCGACCTCGAAAACGATCGCTGCAACGTCCCCGGTCTGGAGCAAGGATCTGGCTCCTTGCAGCACTTCCAGGTCATGTCCTTCGGTATCGATCTTGAGCAGAAGGCTAGGCGCAAGCCCGACCTCCCGTGCAAAGTCATCCAGACGCTCCGTCATCACAGATTCGGATTCCGGTGACAGGTACTCGGCACTCCTTGTGATGGCCGGGATGTGTCGGGAGAGTGATGCCTGGTTGGTGGATCCGCGCAGGCGAGCTTCGCCGCTGGCGTTGGACGCAGCACGCAGATGCCAGCTGATGCACCTTGCTGCAGAGAAGTTGCGACGAAGCGACTACCCGTATCCCACTGCCGCCATGGCCACTCGGCAACGGCTCCCATCCGTGCTATCAGTACGTGCCCGGTGGCCTGCGTGCTGCGCGGCGGCCTAGCGAGAGGTCCCTTCGAAGCCGCTGCTCTGCAGTGCGCCGCGTCCGCTCCAGCTCGCGTGGGAGCGGCTCGAAAGCGTGGATCTGAACATTGGCCGAACAGCCCAGGAGCACCGCCATCTCCGCTGCATGGCAACGGTCAGGGCCTTCGTAGCTTGCAGCACCGATGTCCAGCACCGCCAGTCGCTTCACCCCACTTCGCAAAATGCTCCGACCAAGGCTGGCAAGGGCTCCGAGAACCTTTCTCATGCCCTGATCCTGGCCGGAACCGCCCCAGAACTCCGTAGCCAGGAACTTTTGCAGGTACACAGCGTGGCGATGTCGGCGCTGCAACCCCAGCTCCTGCAACGCGGGCAAGAAGGACCGTGACCTTCCCCACTTCATCTGGCAAAGAGGAGCGCGAGCCATGCCCAAGAGCAGCGGCCATTCCAAGGACGCGGAGGTCTCCAGACGCAGGCGGCCGCATCGAAGCTGCTCGGAGCTCATGGGCAGCCGGAGCTCTCAGAAGGGCCTTTGGGGGGCCTTTGTCTCTGCGACCATGGATAGTGAGACACGCGCATTGGCAGAGATCGTCCCGGGAGACTTGAGCCCAAATCGGACACTGCCCGCTCCAAGATTTGCATGTGATAGATTCGTGGGATGGACCCCGCCTGACACACGCAGTCAGCGCAGCAAGCTGCTCTTGGTTGTGTCTCGCATGAGCCTGAGATCGCGAGATCCAATTAAACCCTTCCTGTGCAAAAAGTCCCAGCTCGGCCTCCATCTGTTCGTAGGCCTTGGCTTGCCTCGGCGACGCTACACGGCTTGTCCACACAGTCTCGAAACTCCATGCTACCATACCTCGGACATGGCTTCCGGCGCAGGCAACGAAGTCCTGCGGCCCATCTCTTCGTGGAGGCGAGCCTGCGCCGTACTGCGTCGCACTGTGTCACAACCCGACGCCAGCCACCAGCAAAACCCCGGCAGGGTCCTCGAGCACGCGCTGCTCTTCCATCTGACCACGCTTCAGCTCGTCCGCCGTCTCGGCGGTGCAGTCGAGTGTGTTCGAAGTTCGAAGTGTGTCGGGATCCGTGCGGATCCCCGTGAAGCCTCGCCTCGTGGCCAAGGCGAGCGGCTGCGACACAGAGCCGCTCCTTCGATCAGACGTTCATGTGACGTGGCTTGCGAAGGAAGAGGAGCCGGTTGAGGTGCACCGATGCAACTGCCAACTGCTCGGTCGTCATCGCGGCCTCCATCACCAGCGCCTTCAAGACTTCCTTCCGCCGGTTGACTTCCCCGGCCTCGTGCAAGGCACAGTGCAAGGATGCAGACAGGCATGTTAAGGCGACTGATCTGGTAGCCGAAAGGCATGAAATTGGCATTTCTCCTCCATGCGAGCGATGTAGCTCTGCAGTGCCACGATCTCCTGTGACAGGGAAGGCGAAGGCCCCAGCCTGCAGAGATGCCTTCTCGGCTCGGGACGAGAGACGAGGCTCGACAAGACCAGACGACTAGACTCCTTTTTTCTGTGGCTGTGAAGTTTTTTGGAATCCATTGAGAGCGGCTGTCGCAAGGTCTTGCGCGGCACCTCTGGCCGCAGTTGTATACAAGCAAATTCCATGTGCAGCTGCACATCTTGGGGTTATGCCAGTTGCCCTGAGCCAATCGCTTCTGACAGGCAAGCAGGATCATACTGCAAATTGTATACTGCATCTGTACATCTGAAAGCCTCGTTTGGAAAAGGGAGGCCTGTGTCATCATTCCACCAATTTCTGTTCCACATCTCCCCCTCTGAAAGCAGAGAGGAAGGTCAGCCAGGCGAGACCTATGCCTGCAATCCAAGGTATCCGCCAGTGAAGGGGCACCTCAGGCTGAAAGCAGACCGACTACAGTGCCGCCTGTGCCTGCTCCGGGATTTCAAGCGCACTCTAACTCTAGGACTGTAGGGTAGGCACCACGGTGAAGGTCATGCAGTGCGCAGGGAGCCTGAGGAGTACAGTTGCAGCTTTCAGCTCACACTCTCCTTTTGGCAATCTCGAGATTTTTCGCAAGGGGTGGTGCTGGCAGCTTGAGGACTCTGTTCTACTGAGGCATTCAATCCGAGGATTCGGAGCCGTCTCAACACGTGGGGAGTGTTACAGTAGGGAATTTCCAGGCGCCCCCCCCCCCTTTTCTCAGAGTCCTTGTAAGGACGGATGGGCTCGTCTAATCAAAAACCTCCCCGCCCCACACCGCTTGCATTCATACTCCTCACCTGCAACTTACTGCGATCCACAAGTCAACTCTCACTCAGGTGCACTAGGCCAAACAACAAAAACCAAGCATGACGGTGGCACCAAGCCAACTCTCAGTAAACCTCCCAAACCCAAAGGGCTCTGAAGAACCTGAAGATTCTTGCAGCGGATGCCCCCAAGAGACCAAAAGCCAATACAACGCTGCACATCTGCCCAGACGTTGGAATACCACTGCAAGAAGATCGTCTTTGGACTGAAGCTTGCAGCTCCCGTCAAGGACTGCACACAGCCTCAGCAGCGAGCAGACGCGAGCAGACGCGAGCGGAGAAAGTTGTCGACAGAGTACCCACCCGAAAACCTAGCTGAGCCTACGCACCCAAGAGGCCGGAGGCAGTGTAAAAGACTGGAAAGTAGAAGAACGGAATGTGAAGGACCTGATCCACCGCGATCTGGAAGATGGCTTGCGCAGGTTGGCGCAAAGCAAGGGCGGAGACCAGCCGAGGGTATGCAACACAGTATATGGCATGCTGTGAGAGCCCGCAGTAGAAGAAGCCAAAGCAACTGAAAACCAGGATCCGCTGTCGGTCGAGCTTCTCCTTACCTTCCAGCATCTTCTGTGCCACAACATCTGCTGTTACGGCTTTACCGGTGGAAATCGCGACGCCAAAAGCGAGCGGATGACGCTGGCAGACATGGTTCAGCCACCTCACCCATTGCGACATGAGATATTTGCGAACAGGACTCTTCACTGACGTTGCTGTGTAGTGTCCAGAGACAAAGACGCTGGTGGCGAGTGCTTCAGGACAAGCTTGCAAAAGGGGTCCAAGCACGTGACAAAGGCTGAATGTGGCAAGCCGAAAGCTGCGAGGGGTGCGAGCATGTGAAGCCAAGAAACTCGGACAAATGGAACTCCAAACCGCAACACCGCGGACAGACCGCAAGGCACATCAAGGCGCGGAAGGGCCTCTTGGAAGACCTCGATCTGCCTCTGGTGATCTCGTCGCTCTCGGATTTTCACCTGCGCTTCAGAGACTCTTGCAGGTACTTGGCGATTGGCGAGGGTACCGACAGTTCAAGACGTGGCCCTTTGTTGGGGTGCTGGCCGCATCGTCCTGCTCCTGCTCCACGAGAGCCTGGCCGACGAGAAACTGCGGAAATGACGACAAGACTGCTCATGGACAACCACACTTGCGATCCAGCTTCAACTATGAAGTTGAGGCTACCGCTCGGAGAAGCATCCATTATTGGCATCAGTTCAATCGTTATAGGTTTGATTCACCATGGACGACTTATGTAGGTCACATTCTTGTCACCTTCATCACCTCGCGAAAGGCCCTGAGAGGGATCGGAGACTGAGAGGCTGAGAGGGAGAGAGGCCGAGGCCGCCTCGACCTGGTGGCGCCACTGGTCGATGGCCATGTGCCGGTGGAGCAGGTCGCTGTCTTTCTGCAGCTTCGCCACCTGAGAACGCGAATCCTTGATGCTCCACCGGAAAATTCCGAGACAAATCCATGCTCAGCCAATGGTCGCCTTGCTCCCCTGAAGCTTGTGCTGATCCATCAGCGTCTGCAGCTCTGCAGCCTGACGTGACGGGGGAGCCGGGCAGTTCTACACGACTCCGGGCCCGCGATTGAATCGTGCTTTCACCCTGAGACTTACGACCAAACTTTCTGTGCACGGGAGCTCTTGCCCTGAAAGAACTCAAGACAAAGCAGCAGGCCCAATCCCTTCGGAGTGTCCGGGCATCGAACCTGCCTTGGCCGTGAGCTGCTGAGATCCATGGGCAACCGCCTGCAGAACCCACACTCAGGAGCTTCAATCTCCCCCTTCTGTTCTCCGATAGACTCGGGCTTGCCTCCTGAAGCCCAGACAGCTCCTCGTCTTTTTCAGCGAGCTCGACCTCCGCCACAGCAAGAAGTACCAGAGGTGCGCCTTGAGAGCCGGCAGCTCCTGGCCTCCGCGGATGCCAGTCGCTTCTTTAACGTGGTCACCTGACGGAAGGGGAAGAAGCAACGACCGACACCAATTCAAAGGTCCCTGCTTTCGCCCTGCAGAGGCCACTCTTTTGCCGGTGAAACCTGGGGATCGACGCCGGCGGCACGCGAAGTAGCGCTCCGGCTTGGGCATGAGACCTGCCCCTTCGGGGATGAAAATGTTGAAAATCAGTGAGAACGACGTCCAGCCTTCAAAGCCGACGCACTCACAAGGCACATTATCAATCGTTATCAAAGTCCTCTTCAAGGACCTGGCTTCCTCAGCAGGTCGCCCAACTGCAACTTCAAACTTCCAGGGCCCGCCGCCATGCTCGGACGGAGTCTCAGCCTCTCAGCCTCTCATGGCTTGGAGGGCAACCTCACTCGCTTCGGCGATGCCGGGCAGTCATCCATCGAAAAGACCTGCCGAACTGAACTGTTGGCTTTGGGCCTGGGTCCGCAGTCCGCAGCCATGGCTCTGCCGTAAAAAACTCTGGGCCCTTGCCTTGTCCGCTGACACCTGGAGCGCGCTGACGGAGCCAATGCTTCCCAGGCTTCCTGACATCCGTCACAGCTGCGCGCTACATCGCTCTGCAGCGGCGGCGGAAGCGCCTCTTCCGCCTTTCCTGCCCTTTGCCAGGCCAGGGGTGAGCGGCTCCTCGCCGGTGGCGCTCGTGGCATCCGGCAGAGGCGTCCAGTCCTGCCGCGCAGCGCACAGCCGCAGCAGCTCCCTCCATGAGAGCTGAGCCTCTGAACGGAGGCCTCCTGGCGCCGCCGCAAGAGCGCGGACATGGGCTCCCGAGACGGATCTCCTTTGCGCGCCGCTCTCACGGAAGCGCCATGTTCACACACCTCACTCTGCCGTCCTTCGTTCAATGCCGGAGACGACTTTGCCCGGGCAAGTGCTGCTGCATTGCCGTCGACAGCCTGCTGGACGACGACCTGTGCATGCGAAGCCTCGCCATGAGCACCGCAGCTGGCCCTACTCGTGTGACCTGCCTTGGGAGGCTGCGTCAAAGGCGACCTCTTTGGGTTCGTCTCGACATTGAGCTTCAGCCCCCGCCTGACAAGAATCTGTCTCGCTTCCGAAGTGAGCTGAGCCGGTTGGCCCCTCAGCCTCTGGGCAATTGCAGACTGGGCGCCGACAGATGAAGATGGAGAGATCTCCTCCACTTTTCATCCGCTCCACGTCTGAGTCTAACCCCGCCACCCGTCGCATCGCACCTGACTTGTTGCAGGTGACATGTGCGAAGGCGAAGCCGGCGAGGCGAAGGCCGACCTGGCGGCGATGACTACGCTTCGCGACTCCTCTCGCAACGACTCGACTCAGAGCAGCGTTCAACGCGCGCCGGGCAAGCGAGGAGGACACGGCTCTTCCTGCACGTTGCGCTGAGGCAAAAGCCACAACGAAAGGTTCAAGAATCAACTTCAAAAACCTTCTCTTCCCAGGCACACGAAAGCGTTGGGGAGCACAGGTACCACTCAGTTTCTCCACTAGGTCCAGAGACTGGAGACCCGTCCACGCTTTGTTTCATGTTGCCTCCCCCGCTTGTCACATCCTGTTGCCGTCCCATTGCGATTGGAAACGGAGGATTCCAGTGTCGTCTCTGAAACTGACAAGAAGCCCGCCCATGCACACATGCATACTGCATCAATGCGTTCCAGCCAGAGCTTTCACCTTGTTGCTGGTCCAACTGCATCCGCACTCGCTGCAGCTCCTTCGAGCCACAGATACGAGGGAGGGGTGGGAGAATCTAACTGTGAAGCGCGCACCTGGTAGAGCGATTGAACCTCCACACACTTCTCCTCAAACTTCTGTGCTAACCATTCCTGGCCCGAGATCAAATTACAGGACACCTTGTATGGCAGAGTCTGAACGTGTGTGTACCAGAGCCTTCTCCTTCTTCTCCTTGTCTACTGTGGCGAGGAGCCATTGCAAGCCCTGTCACACACTGCATTCACACCAACATCTTTGTATTCAGTGACATCTCATGCCGGAGCAGGCTGGCCACGATCTCCTGCCCTTTTGGCCCTAATGCTACACTGCTGGCCGACTGCCAAGTCGCTGTCGACTGCAAAACCACAGCGGCATTTCTCCGCGGAAAACTGAGAATCCAAAGCCCCAATGAGTTGATCATGGAGATTTCGCAACAAACAGTTTGCCATTAGCGTTCGGCTACTGGCATCGGTCTTTACAGTCTGCTCACTCGTTCACAAGCGGCAGCTCCCCGTACGAGTCGCGCTTCGTCGACTGGAAACTTCTGTTGTACGGAATGAGGAACATGCCAGTTGCAGTGCCCACTGCAACAACAACAGCTGCCCAAGCTGCACACAAAGCCAAAGCTCTGTTCATGGCCTGAGGAGGAAAGCTGCCATCCGAGAGGGTGTGCTGCCGGTATAGCCCGGCGAAAGCCCACACCGTGACGAGAGACCAGGCAAAATCGCTACGGATGGTAGCCACCATAACCGCCACAGCTGCAAGGATGCCAATCACAATCACTGCAGCCTGCGGGGTTCCTGCAACTCCATAAGCATCAGTCCACCCGTAGTACCCGGAAAGAGTAAATTTGTTCGCAGCCGCTGCCACCAGCACCCAGCTGATATTGCATGCGATGCCAGAGGCATAGATTGTCCACTCTGCAAACGAAGACGTAGTCTTGGTGTTCATGTCGACATAGATCGAGAGGAGGAATGCCAGGTACACGATAATGACCAACATTGCCTTTCCCCAGAACAGGTTGGCATAGAGCGGCAACCAGAGGGAATTCAGGAGAAAGGCAATGACCAGGCGCCACCGAACTGAAAGGCTTGTGAGGAGGCACCGTTGCTGCAAGAGCTTCTCAGAGCTCTCCGATGGTGAGCACTGCATGACCACGAGTACGCCCTCGAGGGTGTAGGTTGCAATCCAAACCATAAAGGTCATCATGTCAGGAGTGAGGTATGTCGGGTGGTCGGCAGAGACTGCACCGAGCGACTGGTCGGAAAGGAATCCACGTGCTGCCAAAGCATTCAGGAACAGGCTCAAGACGAACGTCGCCACAACGAGGATCTTCTCTGCGAAGGCCATGCTCACTATGCTCGCTCGACAGAGTGGCTCTCAGATAGTCCTACAGCGGCCCCTCCTGTGATCCAGAAACACTAGCAGCAACGACCGAAATGCACCATCGATTGTGAATGCTAGAATGCTAATGCTCGAGGTGACAAAGCTCCGGCCTTGACGCCGCCTCCGGCAAGGCTCGCCTGAGAGGGTGCAGTCGCTATGACGCCCTCGCCACCAGGGCCGCAATCCGAATCCGTGCCGTGCCTCCCCAGGAGCCTCAGAATTCCAGGGCAGGGCAAGGCGGAAGGGTGGAAGAAGGCACTCAGTCCTCTCTTCTCTTCAAGAAGTGGCCTGGAAATCGAGGCTGCTGGCTGACAGCTGACCGTCGAGGCCAGCATGGGCGGCGCTCTGGCAGGTGGCTTCCAGTGGCTTTCAAACGGCACAAAGCATAAGCTCCGGGCACTGGAGGGCATGCTTTCGGTGCAGTTCTGGTCTACGGATGAAGGGGTGAATTGTAATGGTCCTCCTTCACTTGTGGAC
Source organism: Symbiodinium sp. CCMP2592 (assembly GCA_905221615.1). Lineage (NCBI taxonomy): Eukaryota > Dinophyceae > Suessiales > Symbiodiniaceae > Symbiodinium > Symbiodinium sp. CCMP2592. The sequence continues at coordinate 197,120 of CAJNDT010000227.1, forward strand.
AAAGGGGAACGGGGAACTGATCAATAAACGGGCAATGGGAAGAAAAGACCTCGCATGGGAAGACAAAACCTAAGTTCTAGAAACTAGCCCTCCTGCCCGGCCTATCGTTCGTCCATGACGTGCACCAAGAAAACCCGAAAGAAGCCAACAAATAGCAAATTACGCCGCGAAGCCGAACCCAAAAACCCCCCAAAGAACAACACCACCAGAACACCTGCAGACTCTGCCAAATGCGCTGGAAGGGCAGTGGGGCAGTGGGGCCGTGCCTTCTCGCGTGGAAGCGGCGGGACCGGCGGGACGGCAGAGCCAGCCGAGCCCATGGCATGCACCACACGGGCTGGATCTAGAGGAACTCTGTTTCCCGTTCTCGACTGTGGAAGATGTTCCTCACTTCAGCAATGAAACGAAATGAAAGTGGTTTCAACACGCAAAAATGCACAATTGCTGTGTTCATGCTTCTCCCAAAAACCGATGGCTGCAGTCGCATAGGCTCCACGAGCCAGAAGAGGCTCGCTCCCCCGCTGCTAGGACTAGGAGCAACTCAGTGCTTGTTGGCCTGTGTGTCGAGGTGTTTGGCTGAGGCCTGGGCTCCGCCCCAAACTGCTCGACTACTCATGCACAAATGGCTCTCGCCCATGCCTGCAGAACGGCCTGCGTGCTGCCGGATGCGGCTTCAACCTAACAAGTACATCTCAAAGCAAAGGGGCGCAGAGGAAATTGCCTCCTGCCTTGGCCGAGAGCGTCCCCACATGGCCTCCAGCACAATCACCGCAAGCTGCGCTCCGAGTCGCTCTCGAAGCCCTCACTCTCGGAGCACCTGTCGCTTGTCGCAGCTGGTCTTCGGCTTCGTGGATCTTCTCCTCCAGCCGCAGCACCTGTGCGCTTCGCCGCAACCGATGCCGTGCCGTGCCGTGGAACTCTGCGCCTCCTGGCTCCTGGTACTGAGCTCCTGCCGAAGCACCCGCAGCTCCACCTTGCGGGCAAGTCTGCCAATTCGCAGCTACAGCCGCAGAGATGGACACAGTGGTTGCATCGACACCTCGCGGGCGGCAACCTGCACAGGTTGCGAAGTCAGGAACCAGCTGACCCTTGACCTAGCACTATTGAAGACATGTTGTCTCAAGATCTAGTCAATATCCATAAGTTAGACACAACAGAGGCAGCATAAGTTCAAGACCCTGGCGACTACGGCAGTGCTAGTGAAACGATGTGAAACGTTCTTGGCCTCATTCTGCAGGGCGTCTGGCTCCAGTTCTGGCCACCTGGAAAGCATTCGTGTGAATTCATCCGGGATCTCCTGAAAGATCACTAAGCATGCTGAGCCTCTTGTGGTATGGCTTTAGCAACTTTAGCACTCGATGGCGGGGGACGAAACGGCAGCGACAGCACCATACAGCCACGACTGACATCTTGCTCAGCTGCATGCTGCGATTGCGGACCGTCTTGGACGTCCACCGCTGCCGCCACCGCTGCAGCTGGCAACACAACGAAGAAAGGATTGACGATGGTCACTGCAATGCACTAGCATTTCCAAGCCTGTGGCCGCATGTTGGTGCTCTGCTTCGGCGACAGATGGAGACGAAGCGTGTGGGCTGTGCACCTCGTTCACATAATGCTTCAACGGATGCATGAACGGCCAAATCTCTTGCCGGCCTTAGGTGACAAGCTGCCACGGTCGCCCCTGTGCGGAGACCTTAGCCACAGGGTTGCAGGACTCTATCTGCAACCCTGAAAGGCGACTTGAGGCTGCAGCTTTGAGCGGCCAGCCTTGCACGAGCTTCGCAGATCTTCACAGTTCCTATCCCTGTATGTCCCTGCTACTGCTACATCCGTCTGCTTTTACGGCTCCACAAAACTCCGCACTTGGAGGGCCTTCGCCTGCGCTGCCTGGTGTCGCTCGTGGAGGTGCTGCAAGAGATCGTGGTCTCGCTGTGAGAGCTGGCCGAAAGCGCAAAGAGAGGAGAACCAAGCACTGCACGCACTGCACTGCCCACACTGGCTCTGCAGAAGGCACCTGTGGGTGTGGGGCCGTCTTCGGCTTCTGAGATGCCTTTGGTGAAGCCGGAGATGCCACGCCATCCAAGCCACCTCACGAAACTCTTCCATAGCTATTGCCGAATCCACAGGAAGCGCAGCTTGCTACGATGCTTAGAACCGGGCTCGCAGAAGCCTGCGCGATCCCAGTTGAAACCCCCATACATCCATAACACACTCGCACGAAAACAAATCGACTGACACTCCACGACTCTTTTGTGCATCTCCGAGTTGAAGCAATGCCCGAAGCGCAGCGCTTTGCAGCTCTTCGGCAAGAGACGACACCCCCTGCGGCATTCATGGCACACGCATGCGCGGAAGCGGCCTACAGGAGGAAACCCTGCCTCGGTCCGCTCGGCCCGTTCCCTGCCTCAGTGCTTTTGGCTCGGCGAGGGCAACCGCAGCTTAACGGCAGGGAGCTGTGCGAAGCGCAACTCGTTTCTGTGCTCTTTGTGAGGGAAACAAGCAGCTTTCTTTGAGCTGTTGAGGCGATGCCGAGATGCGTTTGCATCGCGTGCATCCCACGGGCGGGCACGGCGCCGATGCTCCCACGTTGAGGACATCGCAAACTTGGAAACTCGTGACTCATGGCCGTGGCGGTCGCGGCTGGCTCGGTCCGCTCGGTATCGGTGGCGCACCTTGCAAAATCTTGCCTTGCAAATAGCATCTTCGCTCATCTCGCGCACCCTCCGCTTCGTGCAACTCAGGTGCCTTTGCGCGGTGCTGGCGGCGGATAGCCGGAAGGGACGATGCCTCCTGGGACTCCGGTAGCATCCGGCCTGCACGACAAGAGCAAGGGGTGGATCAGAAAGCCGAAGACCAGCGGATTTTGGCGCCTGGGACTCTCGCCGGACTTTGGTCGCGGAGGCAAAGGCGACGGGCTCCTTTGCCGAACCAAAAAGCACAAAGCGCCCTTCAGTGCCCTTCATCCCCCTCCACATCCCTCCACTACTTCAAGACTTCTGGACTCTGCTCCTGGGCCGAGCGCGGCTGGGGGTCCCTGGCCGCAGCGGGGCCCCGGCGGAGCAGAGCGCGTGCACCGTCTCCTCTGCCGAAAAAGAGAGAGAGGCGGGCTGGGGACCCATCCCTTTTGCTGTGGGCTCCTGGAAGCCGAGGCGCTGCGCGATCTGCAGCGGTGTATCCCCGAGCTTCGTCCCTGCCTGCAGGAGCACAGAACATCCGGCTCTGGCAAAAGGCGCTTTGCCGTGGACCTCCGCGTCAGCACGCATCTCCAGCAAGAACTTGGCCGCCTGGAAGGCTACAAAGCAAAAGACTGGCTGCGCTGGGAGCTTTTTCCGAGATCAGCCCACCCTCCCATTCGCTGGCGCCTGCGCGTGTCCCTTCCGGCAGACGAGCATCAGTGGTGTCTCACCGGCACCGTTCCGAACCTGGAATCTACAGTCTGGATTTGGTGAGCTGCGGGCATCCGCCCATATTATCCGCCCCATCGAAGCCAGGTGGCATTCAGCTCTGCGCCAAGCTCCACAAGAAGCTGCACGGCTTCGAGCCTGAGACAACCCTCGTTCTGGGCACCTCTGCGGCTCTTTCACATGCTCGCTCTTCTTTCTCCCGATGGTTGCAAGGCCAACTCGTGCTCTCTCGCCGTTCCTGCCAAGTCACTGCGCTTGCTCAGCAGCCACGTGCAAAGGTGTGGCCCCCTGCACATTGATGGGATCCACCTCCCAATCACAAGCTTCAAAGCTGCAGAGTTTCTTCGGGACCTCAAAGCCTCGGACTTTACTTGCAGTATCCCAGGGTTCAGGGCTCAAAGGGATTTATGTCAAAGGCATGCAAGGGCTCGGGCTTGGCTTTGAGACTTAGCGCTTGCTTAGGCGTTTCTGAGGATACAGCTAGCAGGCACCCCAAAACAAGAATCCCAACATTGTTGTCAGGCAGTAGTACCCTTATGACCATTATTAGTGGATATTCAGGGTATAATGGAGGGTAGTTGGGTCTGAGCCCAAAGAAAACTTGAGTTTCAGTTGGGGGATTGTGTCGCGAGGTTGCCGAAGATTTCCGCAGTTCGTAAAGCCATCGGAAAGCCCGAACCCACACTCAAACCAAAAGCACTCCTCTTCCGTATGGAAATGGATCCATAAAGCTGGGCTTCGTCCAGCAGAAGCAGACTTTCTAGGCTTTCTGGCATTGGCTCTAGCCGCACCTCGCGAAGGTGCTCCGACCGATAAGTCCACTTCCTGCTCGATGGAGCTCGCGCTCTCTGCCGTCCCGATTTCGCCGGATCTCATGTCAAGTGCCAATCACCACCTGATCGGAGGCCATCACGCCGACGAGCTGCGGCCCCCGCATGGCAATGGGCGACGACTCGACAGCTAGATCACCTCCCCACGCGCGCGCACGAAGAGCAAGGTGTTGAACATCCAAGTTGTGCCGCGGCAGAAGAGCAAAGACGGTCACAAGCCTTCGGCCTCCAGCGAGAGGGACCGAAGTTAACATCGAAGAGTCTGAGATCAGACTGTGCTGGCAAAGGGCTTTGGAGGGCAACACCAGATCAAGACTGCTGTGTACAACTACCTTTTCCATCCATCGTCAAATCGCCACCCTGACCACGGCTTCTTTTGCCAGCCCTGCCAGTTCTGTGGCTTCCACTCCGGCTTCAGAGACCTGCCAGCTCGCGGGGGCTCTGCCGGTTCAGGCACCGACGGTGGCCTTGGCCTTGACAATCGTCTTCGTGGGGGCTCTGCCGGCTCAGGCACCGACAGTGGCCTTGGCCTTGACAATCCTCTTCGAGGGGGCTCCGCCGGCTCGGGCACCCGCGATCGGATCGGCCACCAGATCGATGCGGAGACGCTCACGTCCGGATCCGGATCCCTCCGTTCCGGTTTCGGTTTCGGCCTTGCCTTCTGCTTGGCCCAAGGCTTGGATTCGGACGGCAAAACACGTTTCTTGGGCATGGCCTTCTGCTTCGGCGCACCAGGCCGAGGCTTGGGCTTGGGCTTGGGCATTGCCTTCTGCTTCGGGATCATAATGGGTGCGGCACCAGACGAAGTCCTTTTGAGAGATCCTAGTCCTAGCGGAGGCGGTTCGTGAAAGGTTTCGATTTTCGGGAGGTCGCTGATGTCTACCGGCCCCTGCTCGGCAGCATCCTTGGGCCTTGCTTCCAAAGAGGGCTTCCACTTGCTCCAGCCCTCGACGTGTTGTTCCGGGGGAGCGTCGATCTTGATCCGCACCGCTTTGAGGCGGACGTGGTCGGGTTGTAAGATCCACTGGCTCCCGGTGCTGCCATGTCTCCGCTTCCGGCGCTGTCCTGGCTGCACCCAAAGCTCGTAGACCAGTCGATGGTAAAGTCCGTCTGGGAAGGGCCTCCCTGGACGAGCATACTTTTCGGCAACTTTGAGACTCGGCGAGCAGAAGACACCGCAGACACTGTTGAAGTCATGTCCGAGCTCTTTGTCTTCGGACGCAAGCACCACGCCTGAAGCTGCCACCAGCCAGAGAGAGTACCACCAACTGCCCTGGTAGGCCGTCTCCCAGGTGGAGCAAACATCTTGGGCCTGGGACGTTGGTCTGTAAAGGTAGCGGTGCCAAAGGTCGCGTCGTCCTCCTCCAACATCGTGGTCCACTGTGTCAACATAATCCAAGCAGTCAAGTCCACGCGCCTTCTGCCATCGGCAAAACTCCGGTTGGACAAGCCTGTTGAAGACTTCCATAGCAAGGTTTGCACGGGCATCACAGTCGAGGTCAGCGTGCAAAATCTTCGGGAGTGGTGGCACACGGCGCTTCTTGCAGGACTTGTTCTGGTCCTTCTGATCTTTTTCCTCCTTCCGCCAGAGTTTTACAAGGGATCCCCGACATTCCGCTGCTTCGCGCAAGGCATCCGAGTGGTGGCAGAGAGTTGTGGGAGACTCTTCCATTTCCTTGCATCTGGATGTGCATATTGAGCCGACATACAGCAGGAACAAAGTGGATTCCGTAGGACGTAATTGACCCCTCAACTGTCTCCGTCGTTGCCGGCTCATTAATTGAATCGCCCTGGAGTCACGTCTGCACTTCCCGCCTCCACACCGTAGCCCATGAAGAAGCTGATGAGCTCCACATCTCCGAGCCCAGCTGCAGCGTGCAGAACTGAGTCCTTCATTTCTATTCATTTCGACCCTAGACGCTCCCTCCCGGGTCCTTTCTTCGGCTCTCCTGTGTCTCGGGGTGCGCGGCCGAGCAGAAGTCGATGCCATGCGCTGCCATGCATTGGATCATGGCCTAATCATTCTCTAGCATTGAGTAAACGGGCAGCTTCCATACAGTCTGAGAAGCTCACGGCGTCCCGGCGGCCCACCGCATCCAACAAGCGCGCGCCGTCCGTCCACTGCTCCACGTGGCTCTCCTGAAAGGCCCACCCCCTTGTTAACTGCATCCTCCTGCGTACAGGTGTTTCGGATATCCCCGATGGCATAAAGACACACAGCTTCCGCAACTTGCGTTGTCCCCAGACTCAGGCAAGACCAGACAGGCAGCACAGCTTCTCCTTGTCCCGGACTGCGATCACTTCGTCACAAGCCGGGCACCTATAGTTGTTGCCTGAGCAGGCAGCAACACTGGCAGCGCACATATCAAAGTCGGTATGGGATGAGCCGAGTCCCTAGCGGTAGCAGAAGACGCTGTGCGACACCAAGTTGGCTGTCGGAATCTCTCGACCGCAGTTGCCGCAGACAGACGTCCCTGCAACTGCGAAGTTGCAAGTAGAAAGTCTTAAAAAGAGTGGATCCAGTCGCCTGATTCCTTTCCTCCACCTGGTTCCTGTGCAGCTGAGGCCAGGATTGTGCGAGAGCCGCGAAAGAATCAGAGGATGCCCTTGCCTTGTTGTCCAAGTCGAGCACTTCAGGAGCCCCTGCGAGAGGGAGCTTAGAGGGAATCCGAAGGATGAGAGGATGTCGCAAGGCTACTCTTGAAGAGGCGTGCCTCCCCGGACAGGCAAGCAGTGTTTCCCCCGTGCCTGACAAGCATCACAAGGTCGCAACGGGACGGGCTCCGCGTGAACTCCACCTGCTCTGATCTTTTAGCTACTTCGCTGCTCTTCGCGCTCTTCACAAGGCCTGCTCTTTGGGCACAAAAGACTACAAAAGAAGCTCCCGGAGACCGGAGTCCGGAGTCAAGAGTTTCGGAAGCTGCTCTGCACTGCTACACTGCTACTTCGCACGATAGAACGGAGATGCCTTGATGGCATCGATGAATGCAGGGCCTTCCTGTTCCTGAACCTTTGCCTTGAGGGTTTCTGGAGTATCGGTAGGCTCCACGGCCACCTTCCGTTGCACCACCACGGGTCCACCGTCCACCTCCTCTGTGACCAGGTGCACAGTGCAGCCGCTCTCCGTCTCCTTGGCCTCGATCACGGCCTTGTGCACCTCCAGGTCCATGCCACCAGCGTGCTTTGGGAGGAGGCTGGGGTGGATATTGATGCAGCGCCCTTCCCATTCCCTGCAGAACTCGGGGCTCACAATGCGCATGAAACCACAAAGCATCACCAGCTCGACGCCCTCCTCACGCAGGGCCGCTGTCACTGTGGCATCATACTCGGCCCGCGGCGTCCCCTTCTTGCAGGGAAGGTGGACGGCCTTCACGCCTTCCGTCCGACCTCGCTCCAGGATGCCCGCATCTCCCTTGTTCGAGATCACCACCACGATCTTCGCGTTCAGCTCCCCGTTCTTGATGGCATCGAAGGTCAGCTGGGAGGATGAGCCGCGAGTCGAGCCAATGAGCCCGATTCGAAGGGGTGCTGACTCCGCCATGGGTCTAAACACCCTTCTGCTTTGCCTAATCTCGGAACCCCGTGAGACCCCCTCAAGTTTCAAGTTTGGCTAAGGCAGTGACAATCTCTCGAGGAGAAACTCTGAAAAATGCTTGCCCTGACTCATCTCAGCAACAGCCCTCACCTACCTTGATTCATCAGCACCAGAGTCGGCTTTGCAGTGCTCTGTGCGTTTACGCGTGCTCACGGGTCACGTGTCATGCCTGCGCTGCACATGGTCAACGAATATGCTGATCTCAGCCTCGATCCTGTCGATGACCGCTGCCGTTTGAGGACGGCTTTGTGCATCATTTGATTCTAGCTCCTCCGAAGGATCTGCTGCACTTACTGCTGTCTGCGTCACGATAAACGAAGGAGTCCTTTATTCTGTTGAGCAGAATCTGCGTAGTGGACCGAAAATTGTCCACCATGTCATCTTTCTCGTTCTGCAGAGCCTGAACCTCAACGCGGCTGGACTTGCACGCACAAGCCTTGCACATCTCTGGCATCACTGCAAGAACACACAAAGCACCTTTGGCAAGAACAGTGCTGGAGCGGTGGCCTTGCTGCGGAGGCGGCGCACTTCCGCTTTTAGCAAGTTCAGCTGATTGCTCACCTGCGTGTCGAGGAGTGACCTGTGCATCGTGTGTAGCAGCGCAAATGTCGAGTGTCGCTCAAGCAACGACACACCTCAAGGGAAGCCATGCTCATCAGCATCCTGAAACTTTGCGCTGCCTTGCCAAGACATCGCCATGAAGCGATTCCAGTACTCCACGATCTTCATCCTTAGGCGAAATGGCCAAGCAAGTGTCAAAGCGTCATAGTGTGAATGCAATCTGCCTCGTCATCCTCGTCAGCCTGGTCACTGAGTTCCTCGAGTGACGTATGCTTCGGAGAAGTGAACTCAGAGGACCAAATGACCTGAAAAACCAGCTCCTCGTACATCAACTACAGGTCGACGAGGAGAGCTGCGGCGGCTTTCGCCGGGCTTCCACGGCTGCACCCACAGCGGCGCATGGCGACGCTGCAGTTGCGATCTTCTTTCAACGAGACAATCATCTGACAGAGTGCCTATTGGGAACGCTGCGGCCTGGTTGGAATGATAGCAAGTAAAAGGTAAGACCGAGTTCTCACAGGTTTTGAACATCAGCTCCGGAAAAACAAGTTTGGAGTTGTGCCAGGGGAGGCCTCTGAGACTCTCCTCGCTTTGCGGCTTTGCCTTTCCTGCCTTGAAGGCCATTTCTGAGCTCCGGGCCAAGCCCCCCCGGGCCCGGGCCCGCCGAAGCCGTCTCTGACAGTGCAAGATCCTGGTCACTGCAGGCTGAAACGTGCGTCGCGCGCGCGCTGCGTCTGAGCCTTGGGGCCCAAGCCGGAAGCTGTTCACACGCAAGGAGAGCCGTACTCAGCGCAGCGACATCCCAGGCCAGGCCCTGCTGAAACAAAGACTAAAGACTCGTCCGCTCGCCCGGTCATCATTGAACACAGCCTGATGGCGGATTTCCTCTAGGATGCGCAGCGCTAACCTGCAAGGGCTTGGAGCTGCCAACATCGGGAATCAGATATGTAGGCTCAACGGCGGTGTGGATCTTTGAGCCTTTCTCTGCCAGCTTTCTGGCACGCGCTGGCCACTGCTGTAAAGGTTTGCCTTAGCTGGGCTCAGTCTAGCAAAGATCTCAACACAACCCTTTAGGCCCCAGGTCGTAGGTGCTGATGCACTTTCATTGTCACAATCAATGCTAAAGGCCCGGCTCGTTGCACAGCAAACGGTCCTCACAACCCACACGTCGCTGTCTTGTGCTGTATAACCGTTAAGCACCTGCATGTGACATCAACGGCGCCCACAGACAAATCAAGACTTTAAGAAGAACCAAGCAGACAGGTCATGATCAAGACTTTCAAAAGAAACCCAGAAATTCTTACTAGCCCAAGCGGGGGATGTGTCCTATCTATTTAGCCCTCCTACTAGCCCTGCCACTCCTCCTGCATTCGTGAAACCGCAGCGAGCGAAGCGGACCATCGTAAACCTGTCGGGATCCGTCCCCCCACAACACGACAGAGCACGGAGCACTGCGAGATCTTGCAAGAGTTGTGCCTTCCTCGAAGGCAGTGACCACAGCCGTCACGGAGATCTTCGCACGGACGCAAGCGACCCCCATCTCCAGCTTTGAATGCACTGCGCTGCAGGCCACGTCGGCTCGAAGCCCTCGCTGCTGCAGGCTCTGCAATGCCTGCACTTCGTGACGACAAGGGCGCCGAGCTGTGCCGCATTCGTCTCAGCAGTCGCTAGCAGCCTCCATTGCTGAGGACCAAGGAGTGCTGGAAAGCAACCTGTCTGAGCCATGGGACATGGGATCCGGACAGGACCAGAAAAGTCCGCCAGTGAGTATGCCGATGGGACGCGCGTTCCAGGTGATGAGGTCTGGCAGCGTGCTTTGCGCTGCCAAGGCCTGGAAGCAGGATCCCTCTTTATGGGACTGTGAGCAGACTTCGCTGAGAGAGCTGCGAAGCCCAGTGTTGCCAAGGCCTGGCACGTCGGAGCAGTCTGTGGGCACGAGAGCCGCAAGAAAGCCGCCAGACGACGCCTGTTGCCACATGGAGTCGCAGCCGCTGAGGGCCGCGTTGAGCACGTCCAGGTCCAGGTCGAGGCCTGTGCAGGAATTCCCAGGACCTCCAGGCGGAGCCCGGGCCGAGCCTTGCGCCTCCTTCTTTCACCGAGCCACCCGAAAGTCCCGTAAGCCGACTTTGGTGCAAGAGCTCCAAAGCCCAAGCCTCAGAGCAGCTCAGAGCTCAAGCTGCAAGCTGCAAAACATCGGCCACTGGGGCCCCGGACCCAGCGCAGGGCATCGCATGCCGCAATGGCCGACACGAAACCACAGAGCTGGTTCTTTCTATCTGGGCTTCCATCCAAGAGTCAAACATCACTCAAAGCCGCGAGCCATCCAGGACCCCAGCACTGCAGCGTGATCTCGCCTGACCTCGGCAATACCCAGGCTGCGAAGGCTCTAAAAGTCGCCTGGGCTCGACCGGAGCTGCGCACCGTCTGGCCCAGCGAGGACTCAGCCTGAGACAAAAGCACCAAGCAAGCAGCATGAACACCGTTCCAACCATCGAAACACCAACCGGCACTGGAAAGTCAGTCATGATCATGTCCTGACAAATCCATCTCCCACCCGTGCTGAATGAGCTTGAAAACCCAGCACCATGTACCTGAGAATGCATCAGCTATGCGCTGTGCAAGCGCTTTTCCTGAGTAGCCCGACAGCACTGCGATGGACTCTTCCCAGAGGAAGGCCTCAAAAAGAAGAGAAGTGTAAGAAGAGTTTCTGATTCTGATGAGACTTCACACAAATCGACTTCTGCGCTTGCCAACCTCGGCGGCGGCAGCGACTGCTGCGCTGCGCGCCCCGGAGCCCAGTCCAGGCAAGCCGCGCCTCTCCAACAGAGAAAGCAGGGACGCAAAGTCTGCTTGCCTGAGGCTACCTGGCTACCTTCTCCCCCAGGCCAATCGCTCCAGGGAGCTGGTCCAGGCACCGGGCGACGCCACCTTGAACCCCTTTCCCTTTGACTCCCCGCCAGGCCAAACCCCAAATGCGGAAAGAAACAGAGAAAAACGGAGCAAAAACTGGGTTCCCAGCAGCGGCCACGAAAGCCACGGAGTCGAGGCGGAGCCGCGTGCGGCAGCAGGCCTCTGCGGTATTTCGTGAAGCTCCTCTCTGCTGGTGCCCTCTCGAGTCTCGCTTGGGCCTGAAGCTGCTGAAGCCCGTGAACCCACGTGTTGGGAGCCTCAGCAACTCGACTCACCCGGTTCCGTCGGAGCCACTTCAAGCAGGGAATTCCAAAGGGCAAGCAAAGCAACTTTTCAGCTTTCGGCTATTTGGGCGGTCAGCACCACGACCTGCAACGCAGCGTCTCACTCCGCCGTCTCAGGTGAGGGTTGTTCACAGGAACGAGCACGTGACGTAGCGGGAACCTTTTCTCAGGAACCGACCGAGACGAAACAGGTACCAAGGGGACATGCAACTGGAACTGGGTTGGGGCTAGCAGCTGTAATCAGCGGGAGTTGTAACGGAAAACAACCAGACAACGAAACCGAAACCGGCCGGGTGTTGGGTTGAGACTTTAAGTTACAGCGCTTACTCCTAGAGGGCCCTTCCAGCTCCTCTGCAAAGCCCTCTGCAAGCCCTCTTAGAAGCCTGCCACAAGCTGTCAAAAAGCCTTTATAAGCCCTCAGAAAGCTTTACAACCCCAATAAGACCCATATAAGCTTACAAGTTCACGCTCTCAGAAGCCCCGTTGAACGCTTTACGAACCCTGTAAGCCCCTTGAAACCCTCAGCCTGAAGAAACACTTCAGAAGCCCAAACCTTAGACCCTTTAAACCATAAACGCCTGACCCTTAAACCCTAAACCCCAAGACAAGGGCCTTACCTCTCCTCTTCCTGTCCCCTTCCTCTTCCTCTCCTCTTTCCTCTCCTCTTCCCCTGCTCTCCTCTTCTTCTCCGCTCCCCAAACTCTACATCTTAAACCCAAAGTCCAGCCCCCCATCACTCATAAATTCAAGAACTTCTAACAGTTTATCATGAGAGCTCTACTTTCCTCTATATTCGCACACTCCCGCCAAGAACCAACCCCCTCTTAATACACCCCAAACCCTACACATATATCAATGTATCATATACCCCATACCCTAAACCCTAAACCCTAAGCCACCTTGAACCCTAAACCCTTAACCTTTACAAACCCAGCGGTTTATTCTCATTTCACAGGAATCCTCATACAACCCGTGGTTTCTTATGGCTCTTGCTGTAAGACTATGGTTAACGAACAGACCAAACCATAAGCCCAAAACCCTAAACCCTCACCTGCTCGCACACGAGGCGAACGCAAGGCAAGTGTTGGTCAGGCAGTTCCTGTTAAAATGCCCCAGTTCCTGCTACAGCAGGCCTGGTTTTTGAGACAGTTTCGAGCCAGTTCCTGAAATTAAGCTTCCTGTTACAACCCCCTGGTTCAGGTTACTTAATTTACTCGTGTGGCGAAAAGCTCTCTGAGACTGCAGCATTTGGCAGCAGCATCTTCGTGCTGGCGATCGAGAACAATTGCAAAGGCAATCGCCAGCTGCCTCACACGGGCATCGGACCCGCAGGCCCACAGCAGCGCCAAACCCACTCCCACGAAACATCACGACATCACTCTAAGAGAAGCCGACAACAGCAGTGTTTGTACATCTTGAGCCTGAACAACTTTGGGATGTCTTCAATGTGTGCAACAAGCCGACGCGGGAAATCAGATTTCAATGTAGACCTCAGACATGCGACTTTTCTGCCGTGGCCCCCTGGCGGGCGCGAAGATGCCCTGGTCTCAAGGTCTGTTCCTGCCATTTTCCTTATGAGGCTTGACACAGAGAGAATGTGAGAGTGAGAGCGAGAGTGAGGGCGAGAGTGAGAGTGAGAGGGAGTCTGAGGGTGAGTGTGAGCGTGAGTGGGAATGTGTGAGAGTGTGTGGGAGTGATACAGTGACAGAGTGACAGAGTGAGTGTGAGAGTGCGAGAGTGTGAGAGTGAGAGTGAGATCTCTGGGCTATGCTGTTGGTGCTTTGTTGGGAGTCAGCCGGCAATGTTTGCTGGAAACCCCATGAACACCCTTGCTCTTGCTCTCCTTCCTTGCTGCCTTACTCAACGGTCCGCTGAAACTACATCGGGCGCTCGACAAGTGCCTCCTCAGCTTCGCCCTCCGACGCTGATGCATGTCCCATATGCTGTCGTGTTGCCCCCCCTCCCCCCCTTACACCGCGTCGTCGGTTTGGCCTCGTCACCTTGTGGTGTGGTGGTGGGTTATGGGTGTAACCGACCCATTCCTGGTATGGTCTGCTGTGGTGTCGGTGGGTTTGGGTTGTTTGACCGCCATCGTCCCCCTGTGGTGTGGTGGGGGGTTTTGGGTCCTTTATCCCCCCTCTCCCCCCCTGCGGTGTGTGTGGTGGTGGGTTGTGGGTTTCAGGTGTTGCAGAAGCGTGGGCACCAGGTGCTCATGAGACAGGTTTGGCACGCGCTGCCGCTGTCACAGGGAAGGCTGCGGAAGTAAAGCCCTTGGGTCACGACATGGAAGTCACGTTGGAGCTGCATTTCAGATCTTTTATCATAGCATGCTGTATAGAACATTTGAAACAACAGCCTGCACTTTGTACACCCAGCAGGATGACTCAGATAGCATGCAACTCAGCACTTGTGTGTTTGTCGCGAAAAACCGAAATTCGTCCGAGTGCTTTGCTGATGGTTCCTTGACGGATTCTGCAGGAAGCCTCGAAGCCTCTGAAGCCAATCGGCTTCATCAGGTTTAGTGAGTTTAGTGTTGAAGCCCCTCCCCCTCCCTGTAGTGTGGTGGGTGGGTGTTGGGTTTAGGGTTTGCACCCGCAATTTTATGTGGTGCGTGGTGCGGGGGTGGGTTTTGGGCTTTTCTATCCCCCCTCTCCCCCCTGTGGTGTGGTGTGCTGTGCTGTGGTGGTGGGTTGTGGGTTTGACCGAAACAATGGCCAATCTAGGTGAGTGTCGCCACCGTGGACACGCGACGAAGTTGCATAGCTTCAAAAGCCACAACACTTACGAAGTTCGGGGGGCCCATCCCTGTGACTGTTGGCACTTTTTGAGACAAAAGTGACGACCCTCACGAGGATTTCGGGTGCATACCATCCTCTGCTTCTCTGACTTCTGCGTGCCTCGTCCGCGGCCGGCGGCTGTGAGGGCTGCGCTGCAAGCGACGGCATCCTCGAAGGCACCTTCTTGGTCGCGCAGAAGCCTTCAGAAAGATTTCAAGAGGCCGAGTCCGAGCTCTTCGCAGATCTGCGGCCCGTTCTGGGGCCAAGGCAGCAGAGATCCTTGCCATTTCAAGAGGCCGGTCTTGTCGGACGCAACGGTGGTGCCTGCCACAGGCAGAGAGCACGGCACCGCTGCGACCGAGACGCACTGGGACGCACTGGGCCCAGGCGCGAGACAGCGTTCGGGAGCAAGGCAAAGGTGGCCAGGAACGAGAAGAGCTCGAGCGCCTCTTGCAGCAGACGAGCGCAGCGGAGAGCGAAACTTGCCCTCCGCCACAAGAGGCCAACCCGCCTGCAGCCAGCGAGCTGCCTTGCTGAGGCCAGAAAGTGCCGAGTTGAAGCTGACCAAGTCCAGCTGCTGGAGTTGGGACCTCAGATCCCGCTGAGCGCGGCTCGCAGATCACAAAGGTATGCGGCACGCGCTGGGGCCACAGCCGGAGCTGAAGCAGCATGAGCTGCCAGCGACCATCTCTGGCGAGTCCCGCGAGCATCTGAGCACATGCAGCACGGCATCTGCTGCCTGGCCGGCAAAGGCACCACCAGAGCCTTGTTGACGCCGAGCAAGCTCACCTGCAGACCAAGAGAGGCAGGGCCGGCTGGGGCGCTGGACGGCTGGGGGCTGCCCAGATTGGGCCTGAGTTCGCATGCTGCGCTGGACCTCATGCAGAATGACGCTGAGGGCGTGCCACACTGCGACAGCTGGTGACGGCCTGCCTCCAAAGCAGCAGCTTGCCATGTCGGCCATGTGCGGCTCCGTCGAATTCCAAGTCCCTGCACCGACGTGGCATATCCCACTTAGAACTTCACAGCGTCGCAGCCTGTGGAAGCGCCTTTTTCGGGCCAGCGGTGTTCATGGGTGCACCCCATGGCAGGGTTCCGATTTCTGGCTCTACCTGCCTTGCCACTGCGATCTTTTTTAACGCTGAGACCATGTGGGCAAAGCGATGCAAAAGCCATCATGATTCAGCATGATGCATACATGCACAGAACGTCCAACTCAGCTGGCTCCCTGCACATTTCTCTCCGGGTATGCACGCACTGGCCTCTGCTGCCTGGCTTGGCCCCGCTAGAAATTCACGCTGATTGTGCTCTGCGGCACTACGGCCTGCTACGTCGTAGATGCTACGTGCAGTTGCAAACTCCGGTCTGTCCACATGCATGCAGTCTTTGTTGCGGCAGTGTATGCACGCGGCTCGGAAAAATGCATGATCGGGCTCGCGTCTGCACCTCGGAGATCGCCTGAACAGGGAGGCGAAGCCAGAAGACATGGACACACTTCGAGTGAACCGCCTCACATGCGGAGCAGATACCAGAGCGAGAACAAGATGAACAGCGTGAGGGCCATCCTGAAAAAAGCGCAAAGCAAGCGGAGGAGCGCCCTCCACAAAAGATGTGCCAAGCATCTGACCCGCCGTAGACCAGCCACTTGTCCCCGGTCTGTCTTCGGTCAATTACGTTCACTAGGCTCTGCGACACCTGTGTCAAGCATTGTGGCTGCACTGTGCTCGGCCACTATCAGAAGAACGCGAGCTGGAGGCTGCGTGCCCCAATGCTGTTCGCCGCGTCCAGGAGCTTCCGCCGCGCATTCTTCAGAACTTTGTTCTGGCTCACCTCGAGAAACAACTAGGACTATACAGGCCCTAGGCCCAAACAAACCTACGCCCAAGGTCGAACCTCTCGTTTGTTTTCTCTGGGAGCCCGACAAGGTTTCCGAAGATGGAGCCTGCTTGCTCCAAGACTTCATCAAGGGCAGCAGCGGAGTCTCGGAGCGAACGATTCTCCCGCACCAAGCCCTGCCGAAATCGCGCGAAATCACAGGCATGGCATGACTTGCACAAATCTCTTTGGCCTGCGTCTCATCGTCAGGGCCATCTTTCTTCTTTCTGTCACCGAGGAGCTTCTTGCGATTCTCCTCTTCTCTCTTCACCTTAATAAGTAGGCCCAGCCGTCATAACAATGCGTCCCACGGTTGAGAAGCTTGGATGCCGGCTCGATAAAACGCTCCCAGCTGCTTGTCCACAGCATTCTGGATGACCGACCTCACTGAAAGACTCGTGTAATGCGGCAAACTTGGAAGTTCAGCAAGCCTTGAGCTGGGTATGGCACACGTCCTCCTCTAGTCGCGTAGTCTTTCTGTCCCAGGCCGCGCGCCCTTTTTCAGGCATCGCGTCCACCTGAATGACGACCAGGGCCGAACATCCAATTCGTGCACGGGCCGCGGGCCGCGCCTCTTCTCGGACCCTCTGAGTCGTGTTGGTTAAATCTGCAAAAAGCGCTGCGAGACCTGCGGGATCCAGACATGGTCCAAAATGGACCAAATGCCTTCTTCGAGCTCCCTGCGCTGCTGCATGGCAACATCGGAGCCCGCCTGAACAGAACCGAAATCGCATCTGCATCGCGTTTTGTGTGTGTCAGGTCCACGCTCTTGGAAGATTCGGCCTTGTTGGCAGCAAATCCTTCCAGAGTGGAGTCAACATCCCTTTTGAGCCTTGCAGCTGTATCTGTGGCCGCTGTTCAATTCAACACTCTGCGTTGCTCAGATCTTGACGTCTCGGCTTTGCGGAGCAGTGAGCTCACATCCCCTGTGGCCTCACGAAAACAGAAGTGATTGGAAGTGGGACCAACGGGTTTCTGCCTCCATGCCGACACCGGGGTCCAAGTAACGCGATCGGCGACTCGCTCTGAAACTCCCGTGGCTTGAGAAGCTATGCTGGAGTCCACCATGCAATGCCTATGACCTACGATAAATCCACGACTGATCCATGACATCGTCTATGTCCCACGGCCCAAAAAGAGCTGCAGCATGCCACACAACACGCAACTTTGAGCAGGACTGGATCAGCAGGACCAAAAGCGATTGCAGGGAAGTGGGCGGTTCTCGCACCTTTGCCATTGCATGGCCTGTGCCTGCGTGTCCACGAGCCTCCACTGGAAGTTGTGGTGGAATCTGCGGCTGTGCCGGGGACGGACGCCCATGAGCGCTGGGGGCGGCTGTATGGTCGGGAAACTGCAGAGGTGTTGCATGCTGAGAGAAGTGCTGTGTCGGTGTGTGGTGGTGTCCTGCCTTCGCGGCACATGATCCTGGAGTGTGCGGGTGCTGATTGGAGCTATGCGTGGCATGCACTGGCAGCGCCTGTGCCGGCTGAGTGGCATTTAGCTCGTGATGCCCGCTTTGTGGGGGACCCGACTGGAGCGGGTGAGTGGGGTGCAGCTTGTCCAAATGCTGCAACAGTTCCTGGGGATGCCTCAGCTTTCAGATCCGGGCGAAGCTCGGATCTCGAAAGACAGAGAGCTGCGACATGTCTGCTCCCCAAGCTCGGAGCATCCGAATGGTGCCTGGCTCGGACGGCAGGGCCTGCAAACGAACAATCCAACTTCTTCAAAGCTCATGCAACGGAAACTGCCTGCAAAGCCATTTGATGGCCCCCAACATCTGGAACACGCGGGCCCTGCATTCGATCTTATTGTTACGTGGCTACACAGAATCAAAAAGCTAATTTAATCAGAAAGCATTGGCTGTCCTCCGCTTGCCCGAGCTTTGAATACAGTCCCGCCTGACGCTGCACCAATCAATGTTTCTGCCAACACCGGCACACCGAAAACATGCAGCATTTCGCATACGAACTGATGGTGTAAGCCATGTCACTGGCAACGACTTCGTGGCATGGGTGGCATCGACCATGCCAGCCCTGAAGCTGCAGAAGTCTTCGGAATGAGCCGGAATGTAAGTAAAGAAACTCAGTGCTCCACGACCCAAGCCGAGGCGGCAAATGCATGCTCTGAGCCATGTTGGTGCAAGTGTCCGAACTTGAATTGCCGCATGCTGACACTCCCCTACGCCTGCACAGAATAATGAGATTGTTGAGACCATGCTGCTACGAAGCCGTGTGATGGTTACAGCGATGCAAATATTGCGGATAATGTTGTTGCTGGTGCCAGGGTACGATGTGTTGCAGATGCTTTGGCGAGCGCATCTTTGGAGAACATGGCCAACATGCCAGAATCACTGTAAGTGACGCCCTGTGCAAACGATTGGTTGGAAACCACTGTCAAGACATTGTGTGGGCCGTGCTCACTCACACACCACCACGGAGGTTGACACTGGTTGAACTGACTGTGTTTGGTGGCTATCGTGCGTGGGATCCTCTTTACAGTCCTTACACCATCGACCCAGCCATACAAGGGCAAAAAAAGTCTAAGTCCATGTCCCCACTACGCTGGGAACTCCAGATCACGTGCCATTGTCGGCACATGCAACACGACGTTAGTTAAGCAAGACACTCAGACATCGAATACCGAGCCCGCCGCAGTGTGTTTGCAAGGTAAACCCAAACAGAAAGTGGAACTTTGACATTGCAATATTGTTGACTGTGCGGGTCTGTTTCTTGATATCCAAAAACTGTTGCAAATAGTCGCAAGTCGCAGACTCTCTCTTTCTTTCACCATGACCAGGCTTGAGGGCACGCCCCGCGCGGCACGCCTGTAGGTTGGTGGCGCGCACGGTCTCAGGAGCATGTTGCTCCGACTCCCCGCAGGCAAAGATGCAAATGAAAGCAAGTATATAAGTCTGATGTTGCATCTGCTTGGTGCGCGCCGTGACATGACAAGGGGTGAATGCTGGCCTCGTTTGGCAACCAGAGGTAGCAGTTACAGAAAAGTGCAAGTCCATCGCTACTTAGTGCAGCTCGCAAGGCACGTATCCATGCAGAAATTTGGGTCCGAGGACCTGGTGGCGTGTTTTTTCGCGTGTTCGTGTTTTCACTTGCACTCTCAGATGGGCTCAGGAAGCTCTTCGCTTCCCGCACATTGTTTTAGCAGCATACAACATTTTACGACGTAGTGTGAATTGACAACACATTCCACCAAACCATTTCAAAATGTTTGTGCATAACCGAACACCAGTTCGAGAGAGAGATAAAGTTATGGGACAAACTTTCAAGGACATAAGGGCATGGCCTTAAGGTGTGGCTCTAGGACTCTAGGCCTTGGAGTGTGGAGGCCTGGAGGCCTGGAGGCCTGGAGCCCTGGAGCCCTGGGGGGGGGGGGGGGGGCCAAAAAATACAAAACAAATCTGGTGTGCAAAATCTATGGTCCAATTTTTTTTTTTTTCGCCCCCCCCCCCTCCCCCCCGCCCCCAGGGGCCTTCTGGACGGAGATCCGGAGGGCGCATGTCTGTAAGCAGAGGATGCCTGGGGCCTTCGGCCTTTGGCACTCCCAATCCAGTGTTACTCAATCATTTCAGGGTTTCTAGTATGCCACCAATCCTGTCCTATCCAATGAAACATCCCTCTGTCAAGACTTTACGCTTGCTATTGTTGTCCACCACCTAGGAAAGCGGCTCCAACACCTGAAAACGGTGACATGGGTTACTGATGACACTCATACATGACAGAAGTATGATGGGTAATTCATTGTACACAATAAAAGTATGATGGGAATAAGATCCTTGTACCGCGACCCAAGTTCAGAAGGAGTTATTGGGCCTCGAACCCAAATGCATATGATGGTCTTAACCGTCTCAAGAGATGCTGGGTGGCGAACCCAAAACCTTGGACTGAAAGTCGAAATTGGCTTCCAACATTCTTGGACATCGTAGAAGATATTGGACCCTCATCCGGAAACTTAGACAATGCCAGCAAAAATTGCAAGCTACAAAATACTTGTTACATTTGAAGCGGAACATATATAATTACCTGCAAGCCAACCTTGGTATACATATAGGTGTTTGTACCTACATATATATATATATATGTATATATGTATCTATATATACGTCTGTGCATGCATGTTGGTATATGACATGCAGGCATGCATACACACCTACATATAAATGTGTATGTTTACATACACATATGTTCATGCTGTTTCCATGTTCATGCTTCTGCAAAACTTTTGCACACATACATATATGCTTAATACATATGAACATACACGGGGTTATACGTACATACATAAGTATCACGGAAGCATGTGCAATATTTCTGAAATATGCGAACATATGTGTATGCAACAATGAGGCATTTAGGCAGCCATGCACTCAAAGGAAAATGGAGGGCCTCAGGCTCCTATCCCAAACCGCTAATGGGCGTGGTGGGTAGAGGATGCGGAATCTCAATTCTCCTAAAAAGATTGTTTCCTTCGGATCAGAGCATACCAAGCAATGGACGTATGCAAATGATCGTTAGCGATATTTCGCCAATTCCAATAACTATAAAAATCACTCACAATATATACTGGCATATAGCCTTCTCAAGTGTTAATCCAGCACAGCTACTCACAGCACTCGCAACGCTCCTCAACTTTTTTATTGAAAGGCGGGGGAGAATCGCGGTGAAAGTCAAAGCCCACAACAGACCGATGCCACAACGGGTATCTCCCAGCATCAACAGTCTTGGGCGCACCCTCACCCCCACTTTGGGTCGGGCGGGCGGGAAATGCAAAAATTTTGCCCCACCTCCGGAACTTGAGATATCAAGGCAGCACGGGGCAAAATTCATAAGCCATGCGACATGTTAACAGCACAAGCTCATGTCACATGCAGAAGAACCCTTCTCCAAAAATGAACTTCGAGTTTTAGCCACGCCCAAAAACGGGCACTAAAACAAATGGAGAAAGGAAAAACTTTTTATGGAGACAGTGGCGTCGTGAGGCACGAAACTTCCTTCTCCTACAAAGATTGTTTCCTTCGGATCAGAGCATACCAAGCAATGGACGTATGCAAATGATCGTTAGCGATATTTCGCCAATTCCAATAACTATAAAAATCACTCACAATATATACTGGCATATAGCCTTCTCAAGTGATCCAGCACAGCTACTCACAGCACTCGCAACGCTCCTCAACATTTTTACTGAAAGGCGGGGGAGAATCGCGGTGAAAGTCAAAGCCCACAACAGACCGATGCCACAACGGGTATCTCCCAGCATCAACAGTCTTGGGCGCACCCTCACCCCCTCTCCTTTCTGCGCCTGCTGAACAAGAGGGACTCGAGCTCGGCCTCTGTTTCGAAAGCCCGGCAGGAGCTGGTCTGTGTAAGGTGCAAGGCGTCCCCAGGCACGCCCCTTGAAGGGCCATCAGCAATGTTCGAGAAAGAGGGCACGCGCTCGATCCACAAGTAAGCTGGGTGATCCAAGTTGGGGTGATCCCAAGCCTGCACCAGCCGGTTCATGCTGTGGCTGCTGCTGCCACCTTTGATGGATGCGAAGCGTGCCGCTTCGTTGTCACAGAAAATGATGACCCTACGGTGAGTCCATGCTTCCTTTTGAAGGTGTCTGATGAGTGCCATGGCGTACAACTCAACCTGCGATATTATTTGCTCCTGAGTGTGATCTTCGGTTCTCAACCACAGCGCAGTGATGCTGTTTGGGATGCGGCCAGCCCAAACAGCACCCTTCGATGCTATGGGATCCCACTCGACGGCCCCTATGCCCGCCTTTCCACTTTCCCAAGAGCCATCGGTCCACACCAGAACTGGCTGGCGCACTCGATTGCACACTAAGGTCCGGGGTGGGGTGCTCTGAAGGATGATGGAGATGCGGCTGCCCAACTCGTCCAAGGAGTCCTTAGCTGAAAGCCAATCCTTGCCCAAAAGATGATTCAAGTCATAGGCCACATGTCGCAGGGCCCGTCCAGCAAAGAAGCCGGAGGCAAAATTCAAGTGTCCAATGAGGACCTGCAGAGATTGCCTGAAGCTCCCATTTCCCAGGGATGCCGTCGAAACCTTTTCAAGAATTTTCTCTGCCCTGCCAACCTTATTTGCTAGAACTATCTTCCCCGACAAGATCTCTCCCAAATCTAACCTAGTCCCTAGGACGTCGGAGGAACTGTCAAAGGGCTTGCCCTTTGACCCGGACTTTGCATGCCTCCACCCCAGCAAGTCCAGCAGCTGGGATACATCTTGGTCCACGGACGCAGCTGACGACGCTGGGTTAAATAACGGGTAGTCATCGAAATAACAGGCACATGGCACTTTCAAGCACTTATTTATTATCCACCACAGCGATCGACTCACCCTTACAAACGCAAACACTGATGCCGAGGCTCCGAACATCAGCGCATTGCAAATGTGGTAAGTTGCAACTCCATCATGATCCTGAATCATGATGACACACAGGTCGCGATCTCGTGGATGGACTGCCATTTGTTTGTATGCTTTCGAAAGATCTAGGCACTTGCCATGCCACGGCATGCGCCTGTCGGCCTTGAGGCCCTGCAATCGTTCGGCGATGAAGAGGGCCAGGGAGGCCACATAGTCTGAGTCGTGAAGCTGCAGAGCAATTGTGGAGGTATAAGCCGCATTGATTTGTGCCTCCAAGCAGTCATCTATGGGACGTACCTTGCGACCTCCGTCCTGAACCAGAACGAACCTTCCTACCACACCCCAATTCTCGTGACCGAAGAAGGCACTGACCTCTCCAGCAGTCATACCCCGTTGAAGGAAGCCAGCATCGACCTCCTCCGCAGTAGCCTGGGCCAGCAGGGAAGCATCCTCCTCAGAGGGGAAACTGCGCCCTAAACCCAACGAGCTATTCCTGCGATGCCGGGCCGAAACTCTAAGCTCCTCCTCCGATAAGGATGCAGGGGATACCTTCTTTGCAAAGTCCTTAGGATGTTCCTCACAACCGACCAACCTCACACCCTCCTTCATGAAGCGCACGCAATCAAGGTCGGTGTAGCCGGTCTCTTTCAAGAGTTCTTCCCAATCTAGCAAATTTTTGCCTTCAAGAACTTTCTGCATATACTTTGGCATGCCTCGGTGTAAGGCATCCTCTCGGGGCTGAAGGCGGCGAATCTTCTCTTCCAAGTAGCCTAGGAAGGATTTCCTTTGCTCGGCAAGGGTATCCTGGTCCATATGCAAGGAGGAATCGATTGCTGCTTTCGTCACCATGGCTACCGGCTTGGTAGTATCCATGGGGTGAGCCAGGGACGCAGCTTTGTGAAAGAACTCGCTCGGAGAGTGCCAGAGGCCCAAGGTCACGGCACCTGATGGTGAAGGGGCCGGACCAGAGGAGGGTGAAGGAGTCGGACCAGCCACATCCACCCCCTGAAGTTGGCTGGGAGAGAGCACCTCGGCACCAGTCGGGATTGGGCTGTCCACGGGGACTTGCACAACCGACTTATACTCTGGAATTAGAGGCTGGTGCCGGCGGGGCTGGACCCCAACGGATGCCAAGGATAGGTCATGCAAACGGATGGCACACGGCAGGGCCTTGCCGGCTTGGCTCATGAAAGACAGCAAGGCCGATACCATACGCTGACACAAGTCCAGAGGATATGCAGTATCCTCGGCAATCTCCACACGAGTGCGACTGCTTCTTGTCGCACAAGACCGCAAGGGAATCAAAAAGGCCTGCAGGGCATTTAAGCCGCAGGGGCTTTGCACGGGAACCTCCAAACATGCAGCAATGTAGCTCGATCGACTGCAGTGCCTGCCACCTTGCTAACACTGCGGTGTCCTCTAAGGCCTGGGCAAAACAAGTTAAGATTTGCCACAGTCGGGAGCCAGGAGGGTTCTCCATGCAAAAAGGGATACCCTTGGCAAGGCAAAAGCAGGCGACCTCAAAAGAGAAGCGATACATCTTGTTAGCCTCCTCCACGCGTCTGGCCTCAAGACTGTCGGGTTTCAATTTAGGGCATCCCATAGGGTGTTGCGAGGTTCGCAGCGCTCCTGACGAGGAGCCGCGAGCAGTGGTTGTGTCAGAAGGCAGGCCCATATGGACAAAGGCCGGGCAGCAGGAGTCAAGGAGCGACCACACGAAAGCCTGGCCGGATTCGGTGGCCAGATCAGTCTTGCAGACCGGCACGAGGCTGTGAGCCAGCCTGTGGTCCATGGACAAGACCGTGAACCCAGCACGGCGTAAACACTGCGAAAGCCGCCCCCGCCCCGAGAAGAGTTCGAGAGCCGAACGCTAAAACCTTAGAAATCGAATATTGCATCAATCATAAAAATCTTCGTCACTCAATGGAATATCTCAAAAGGCAATCCAATAAAAATTAAAGGACCGGATAACCCCACATGTGAAGCTTGTTTATTGGTAGATATTCTAGAGACGGAAAAGAGTGAATGAGTATGGGAGTAAATGGATGAGTGGATGAAAGAATGGGTGGGTGCTGTTGTGACCACGTGTGTGTATGTATAGATGCGATAGAGCTGAGATCGGTTCTAGTGACCGCCGCTGGCACGTCGTTCTGCGCTGCACTTCCGCGGTGTGTGTGTGTGTGTGTGTGTGTGTGTGTGTGTGTGTGTGTGTGTGTGTGTGTGTGTGTGTGTGTGTGTGTGTGTGTGTGTGTGTGTGTGTGTGTGTGTGTGTGTGTGTGTGTGTGTGTGTGTGTGTGGTGTGTGTGTGTGTGTGTGTGTGTGTGTGTGTGTGTGTGTGTGTGTGTGTGTGTGTGTGTGTGTGTGTGTGTGTGTGTGTGTGTGTGTGTGTGTGTGTGTGTGTGTGTGTGTGTGTGTGTGTGTGTGTGTGTGTGTGTGTGTGTGTGTGTGTGGTGTGTGTGTGTGTGTGTGTGTGTGTGTGTGTGTGTGTGTGTGTGTGTGTGTGTGTGTGTGTGTGTGTGTGTGTGTGTGTGTGTGTGTGTGTGTGTGTGTGTGTGTGTGTGTGTGTGTGTGTGTGTGTGTGTGTGTGTGTGTGTGTGTGTGTGTGTGTGTGTGTGTGTGTGTGTGTGTGTGTGTGTGTGTGTGTGTGTGTGTGTGTGTGTGTGTGTGTGTGTGTGTGTGCTGTGTGGTGTGTGTTGTGTGTGTGGTGTGTGTTGTGTGTGTGTGTGTGTGTGTGTGTGTGTGTGTGTGCTGTGTGTGTGTGTGTGTGTGTGTGTGTGTGTGTGTGTGTGTGTGTGTGTGTGTGTGTGTGTGTGTGTGTGTGTGTGGTGTGTGTGGTGTGTGTGTGTGTGTGTGTGTGTGGTGTGTGTGTGTGTGTGGTGTGTGTGGTGTGTGTGTGTGTGTGTTGTGTGTGTGTGGTGTGTGTGTGGTGTGTGTGTGTGTGTGTGTGTGTGTGTGTGTGTGTGTGTGTGTGTGTGTGTGTGTGTGTGTGTGTGTGTGTGTGTGTGTGTGTGTGTGTGTGTGTGTGTGTGTGTGTGTGTGTGTGTTTATTTTCCAACGAAACTTCCGTTAGCGCGCGTTTGGGAAACCCTAACTGCGCTGCAGAGGAACCCTGTGCAAAAACACTCTCTTTTTTCTCCTAGCGGACATGGGGGGTCAGTTCGGGCCCGATCTTCGGGCACTGACGAAACGATGCCACTGGCATCTCGATTCAAAACTCGACCGCTGGTCGATGGTAAGGCGAACGACTGGTTCACCCCCCCTACCAGGGAATAACCCGTACCACGGGAAGATAAGGTGAAACATTCTCTGACCTACTGGGTCACTGCAGCTACCAGTTGCTACTCTGTAGTCTGACGGCCTACGGCCTATGTACAAGAGCGCACTCTGTGCTTACGCCTCTCTGCGAGAGAGAACATAGGAGCGCTGCTCCTGGCAGCTCTGCTGCCGAAGCGGTGTCCCAGACCCCGCATACTATACAGGGTGTGGTGGGTGGGACAAAAACTTTTTGGATCACAGATCCAACTCCAAGCCGAAAGCTGCACGGCAAAGTATGTCTAGTGTCACTCACACACAAGTGAAAACACTGTTTTCCTTTTTCGACAAACTTTGTCTACACTTTCGGCGGAAAATAAAACCCATTCACGCACGCATGATGGATGCTTATTTTCCAACGAAACTTCCGTTAGCGCGCGTTTGGGAAACCCTAACTGCGCTGCAGAGGAACCCTGTGCAAAAACACTCTCTTTTTTCTCCTAGCGGACATGGGGGGTCAGTTCGGGCCCGATCTTCGGGCACTGACGAAACGATGCCACTGGCATCTCGATTCAAAACTCGACCGCTGGTCGATGGTAAGGCGAACGACTGGTTCACCCCCCTTGAAGGCACTCGAAGCCTTACTCACCCCCCATCTAGTCCGCGCCGAGTGACAAAGCCAACGGCACTGCGTTGGGAGGCAGGTATTGGCGCGCTGCGCCTAGCCTCTCGGTCTCTTCCCACCAGTCTCTGCTGGGGCCATCAGCGATGTTGCTGTCTGTCGGAACTCGGAAGAAAGCAGCCCTGCACTGCAGAGACTCTTCAAAGTCCACCGCTTGCGAGACTATCGCTGCACCTTCTACCTTGCGTGTGAAGGCCTTGTGCAAGGAGGTACGCGCTGCGTCGTTGTCTATCCAGACAAACAGGTCACTGCCTGCTATATGCTTGGCCCACAGTTGAAGGCTAAGCAAATAGGGCAACAGCTCGCACTCGTAGACCAGCTGCTGCTTCTGTGCTCTGGCAGCCCACTGGGCTGTAACTTGGCTGCTGATCTGAAGCCCCCAGGTGAAGGCGATGCCTTCTCCAATGAGCACTGCTCCGAGGCCACACTTGGGCACCAGTCGCGGGGTCTCCCACTCGCAGGCCCCGTCGATGTACAGATGCACCTTCCTGCGCGCATGGATGGACACTGTCCCGGGCGGACCGTGCACTACTCGTTGCAGCAGGAACGCCATGGCTTGGCACTGCTGCTCGGTGAGGGGGACTTGCTCTGGTCCGTCCCCAAGGACGTCGCCTACGCAGATCACTGCCATGCGAGTATTGCGACCCAGGCTTGCTGCTCAGCGAAGATGAGCCTGCCCCGCAGGCTCTGCGCTTCCAAGGGGGACATGCTGCCCCGGGCGAGGGCCTCGCTGAGGACCAATCCCAGCTCTGCTGCACGGGTCGGCTTGTTACTCACGGAGATTTCACCAAGGTGCTGCTTGGACAAGTCGACTCGCACGCCTAGCACGTCAAAGACTTCGCTGAAGTCGGCGTTCTTCTTGGGCTCTGTGGCCACTTGCCAGCCCAGCTTGTTAAAAAGGTTGGACACTGCCAACGTGACGAGCTTCGAATGCGCGCTGCGCGTAAGAACGGTGAAGTCGTCGAAGAAGCTCGTCATGACCAAAGCAAGCTTTTCGCGGCCGATGGCCTTCAGCGCCTCGCTGCAGCGGAGGAAAGCGTGCACGGCAGCCACTGCGCCGAAAGGCATGCTGTGTAGGTGGGCGATTTTGACCTTCCCACTCTGTGGGTCCACCATGACGATGCACGCGAATTTCTTGTGTGCGGCCTGCACTGCAAGCTGCTTGTAGGCACTCTTGAGGTCCCAGGTCCTGCCTACTATGCGGTGGGCCCGCTCTGCGGGCACACCCTGGCGCAGCCACTCGAGGCACACGGCAAGGAGCTCGTCGATGCTATCGACTTGGACCTTCTCTGTGGTCCCGCAGCAGCTGTTGATAAAGCTGCTCTTAAAATTATCAATGGGGCGCACCTTGCCCTTTTGCACGACACCGAAGCGAGACGATACTATCGTCTCGTGCAGACTTTCCGGAGAAAAGTCCTCCAAAGAGAGCCAGCCCTGCTGGCCTTCTTCTATTGTGCTTTCCCAGACTCTGTCCGAAACCCCTTCCTGCGAGGGGCGTAGAGCGCTGCGGACGCCGCGCATGCCTATGCTATGGGCGTTTTCCAGAATCGACTTCTCATCTAGAGAAGGAGGCAGAATCTGCACTGGCCACAACCCACTGGGTTGTATCCAGCCAAGCAGGGGAAAGCCTTCCCGCACCTGCTGTGCCAAGGTCTTGTCCGGGAAGTCGATTTCATTGAGAAGCTTTGCTAAAGCTACTGTCTGCTTGGGCTTGGTGACACTGTTCACCTGAGCGTCATTAGAGGAACGTACCCCGGCCTCGAGGGCTTGGCACTCTGTGCAAGTTCTCGATATATGCATCGATGCCAACGTGCGACGCTTGGCCAGCAGGACAGTGTCTTCGTGCACTTCGGCTGCGATGGCACGCTTGAGGGATAGAGGCACTGCCTCAATGTCTCTGGCTGGGTGATCTATGAGATGCGCTCTGCGCACCCAGTGCAGATCGATGATGGCCTTCTGGGAGGCTTCGATCCACTGGATGAGCCTGGAGCCTTTTGGGAAGCAAGTCCACGACTGTGGTAGCTTCTGGGGGGTCTTCCAGCCTCGAAAGCACCGCGCTGCGGGGCCTTGCAGAGTGACTTTGTCACTGAAGTCTGGCTCGTAGCGCAGGCGACGCAGACGCTTGCGACTGAGAGGCGCTGCCTGGAGTGCTGCTGCGCATTGGTCTGCCGCGAGGGAGACCCTGACCGAGCTCAGCTGAGTGGTGTAGGCGCTTTCTAGGGAAGTGGACCACACTGTGGAACCATCCACTGAGGCTCTGCCCCAAGGCAGGTGTTTATGGCCTCCGTCGCAGTCCCTGCTTAGACCGGAGAACCAATCCAAATTGGAGAGGATGGCAGTACGCTTGCGGCGCATGCTTCCGAACATGCACGCGTCAAACTCCACTCTGTGAGCTGACTGCAAGGCCTCTCTGAGGCAGGGCATCCTCCAAAGGAGGCTACGGGCTGGATTTTCTATGGACCAGCAAACGCCGCGCTGCGACAGAGAGTGGCAACACTGTGCCATGAAAGCGACTAGGCTGTTCGCGCTGCGAACTCGTGCTGCGTCCGCTCCTCGGAGGCCTTTAAGGCCTGCTGGGCGCGATTCGCTGCGCAAAGGACCCGGCGCTCCTGGCCTGGGAATTTCTCTAGCTCTGCTAAAAGTGCCGCACGGCGGGGCCCAGTGGACCCATCTCAGGTCTTGGTGTGAGAGCACTGCCCTCAGCAGGTTGCGACCCAGCTGCGTACAGAGGTCGAGCTGGAGGACCTTGAGGCCTCTGGCCTTCGTCT
Source organism: Symbiodinium sp. CCMP2592 (assembly GCA_905221615.1). Lineage (NCBI taxonomy): Eukaryota > Dinophyceae > Suessiales > Symbiodiniaceae > Symbiodinium > Symbiodinium sp. CCMP2592. The sequence goes on from CAJNDT010000227.1 coordinate 226,441, forward strand.
TGTGGTCCACTGCGACGTTCGAGAAGCCTTTCTCGATGGCTGCCTTACTAAGGCGACCGAGGCCGCAGAAAACTTCCACAAACAGTGGCGGCCGAGGGGTCGCTTTCGGAACGGGCTCAGGGAGAGGAACTCCCGGAGCGTTGTCTGCAGGCACGCTGTGCTGTTCCGACAAGAGGAGCGCTGGGGGGTCGGCGTTTGCCGGTAACCCTGCGTCAGCCGACGGCGCAGCTGTGGCACATCCTGGCTTACTTGTTGCAGGCGAGTGCGGCAACGGTGCCGAGGTAGGGGGTTCAGGGCTCTGCCCTGCGCTTGGCGCGGTGGCAGGGAGGCCCAGCGCTGCTGGGCCAGGAGCTGCGGGCGCAGTGGCCGAGGGCTGTTGCGGCTCTGCCGCACTCAGGGCAGGGGTGCCTAGTCAGGCGGCCCCTGCGTTCTTGGGGCAATCTGCGGCACCGTGGTCGGTGCTGCCGCAGCTCATGCACTGATGCAACCCCCTGTCGCACTGCTTGGGGGATCCGGAGGTCTCCAGGTCGCACCCGCACTGCAGGTTGAAACCGTAGCAGAGGCGCTTGCCCGACTTGGAGACGCTGTTCAAGTGGCGGAGCTCTTTGGGCATGCTCGGCGGCCTGGAGCGGTCTGCGCTCTCGTGCCGTTTGCCCTTGCCCTTTCCGCGGCCTTTCTTGCCGCCTTTCTTGCCTTTGCCGGTCGTGCTACGACTGCGGTCTTCTTCGCTGCGCGTAAAGCTGCGGCCCTTGCCCTTGCGACCCCTGTCCGCCACTGGCGAGGGGAGCAGGTGCAGCGTGACAATCGGATCGGACCACATGTTCTCTACTAGAGAATCTAGTGGCCTCTTACCATCCTTGTCCGGTTTGCAACCCTTGCGACACTCTCGCGCGAGCAGCGTCCACAGTTCTTTATCGGCCCGTACTACGTGCCAACTGTTGCCGCGCTCCATCCCCGGCGGCGCTGGCCGGTTCAGGACGGAGAAGAACTGTCTCACGAGTCTCTCGTGAATCGTGAAATCCAACACGCCGACTCTGTCGAGCGCGAGACCTCTGCGCGTGAGCGCCTGCGTGAGCTTTAGCTCATTGCCGATCTCGACGTGCACGCTGTGCTCCTTTTTCTTTACTGTGATTTCCCCAGACTCTAGGGAGAGGAAGTCCTTGTCACGCCTCACTGAGGCGATTTCGGCATCCCGGCTGACGCACTGCGACGGCGGGATGTAACGCACGATGCCGTCCTGCAGCATGAGCGCGGCCTTGTCCACGAGGCTGTGCGCGGGGTCGTAGTCACCTTCGATGACAACGCCCCGGAGGCGCGCGACTTGCGCGGCGCGGCGCTCCTCGCGCTCGTGCAGGGGCAGACTCTTGGGGGTGACGCTGTCACCCTCTACCCTCATCTTCAGGTCCTGGATGCTGAAGGTGAGGCTTTCGAAGGCCAGACGCCGCGCTGCGGCTTTGGTGCCTAAGGTCGGCTCTGCCGCCCCGAAGACCTTCTTGATGAGTTCTTCAAACTTCGCATCGCTGATGCGGTCGGGTTGGTCGGCGACGCTGTACGCGAGCGTGCCGAAAGTGCGGATGTCTGCCGCAAGGAGCTTCGCCGACTCGGCGGCTCCTAGGAGTTGTCCAGCTCTGCTGGAGAATTCCGCGACACTGTCGACGAGGTTCGCCATTGTCCTGCAGGGCAAGCGAAGATGAAAAAGAGAGAGAGACGCAAACGCGGAGCAGACTGCAAGACCCTACTAGGACGGACAGGCTCGTAAACTCGCTCTCTTTTTCACTCTGCATCGAAAGACTTGCTGCTCCAGCAAGTCTTGCAGTGCGGTCGGCCTGGTGCGAGTTCGCGAACTTCGCAACTCGTATACTTTTCATTTAAGCAGCGACCGCAGAGAAGCCTCTTGGCGTTCTCGCCGCGGCTCGCGTGGAGCTTGCCACTGGCAAGATGACACCACGAAAAGGCCCAGTCTGGGAGGGTGCACTGCACCTCCCTTCTGAGGCGAGGGTGCTCCTCTACCTCGGGCTCGGCGACGAACTCGTCTTCTCTGTCAGTGTCACTGGCACTGTCTTCTGTGTCGCTGAGCTCCTGTTGCTGCGAAACCTTCAGGGCTTCCACCCCCACTGGGGGTGCCGAGCCAGAGGAGGTTTTCCTGTGAGAGACCTTGCTAAGGTTCTCTCGCTTCAGGTTAAGCTGACTGCTAGGCAGCGCGAACTGTTTCCCGAGCGGCTGGTCGGGAAGGAAGTCGCCATCTCTGATGGCAATGAGAACCTCCTCCAGAGCCCGCGCTGCGGGGATGAGCACGTTTCGACTGTACTCCGAGCACTGTCGTGCACATGGTGGGCGAGGAGCCTGCGCAGGTCCAGGTTGACGCCAGCTTGCGAGGCCCAGGTGAGGCACGTCGCTTTGAGACTGTGACTGCTGAGGCGCTCTGCGCCTTCACAGCCAGCGTTCGACAGCGCGCTGCGCAGCCAGGAGGTGATTTCTTGAGAATTCATCGGGCGATCCGCTAGATCACCATCCGATGTGAAGGCAGGGATCACTGACCCCAGCGGGATTTCTCCGCTGGAGCTGAGACCCAGCTTTTCTCGATTGGCGAGCCACTGACTCACCCACGACTCTTCGAAGAAGACCACCGGGGCTACCAGCGGGAGCAGCAGGCGGCTTCTAGCCCCTACGGCGGTTTTCGCTTTGTGCACATTCGCCTGCATCCACACTGTGGCGCAGGGGTCCTCTGGGAGCTCGACCGAAAAGGAGGCAACTCGGGCCGCGTCGCTGGCGCGGGCGCATGCGAAGAGCATGAACAACAAGCCCCCAGACGACACTGTCGTACACAGAGCCAGACAGCGCGATGCGCTCTAGAGTGGCCACCTCTGAGGCCTTAAGGGCCGGGGCCCGTTTCGGTGGAGGCGCACTGGCTTCCGTGCTCTTACAAAGGCCAACGATACGGGAGCTGGTCACCTCCGACTCGAAGGACAGACCGAAGACTCCCGAGCACCAGTTCAGACTCTGAATCAAACTCGAGGGGCTGCTAGCCCCTTTTCCATTTCGCATCATCCACTGGATGTAGCGCCAAGTGGCGCGCTCGGACACAGGGAAGGGAACCACCACTGGGTCCTGCGAGTTTGCCCACTGGGCAAAATTACTGAGAGAGTTGAGGCGACGAACCACTGTGTTGGTGGCCTTATAGCTGAGCGCTGCCTCGATGCTGAAGTCAAGCTCGTCCAGGTCAACGCAACCAGCCTCGTCGGCACACTGTGAGACGATCTCAAAGGCCTCTGGCCATGCCTTTACCAAGGCCGTAAGTTTGAAAACCGCGCTGTCGCGGCGGTCGCCTTCGTACGCTGTACGACGGCAGCAGACCTTAAGTGCGAAGGCAGTGTCTTCCGCTACTAGCGGCTGGGTGCTAGCGGAAGCTTTCCGCTTGAGCATCAGGCTGGACTCGTGCAGCACTGGCACGGGGCCCACAGAGGCGGGGCGAGTCACTGACAGCTCCCAGGGCCAGCTTGCATTTCGCGCAAACCATGAGGCTGATTCCCACGGCTGACGAGCACCAGCTCGGCGTGGTATTGACGACCAGAGGTTACTAACCTGGTCGTTGAAGTCGCCCTCCGGGGCGCTGCCCCTGGGCAGCATCCTTGACACAAGGAAGAGGAGCACTGCTCAAGCCAACGGCTGTCGTCCAGGTGGCTTGCAAGAAAGGGCTACTAGCACAGGAACACAAGCGCACTCACTCTGGAAAGCTCAACTGAAGCGACGCGCTGCGACCCGCACCCTTCCCGGGCAGTCCTGAGGGAGCAGAGGAGGAGGAGAGAGAGAGAAGGAAGTGAGGCTTAAAAGGCTGCGGCGATCACGCACTGGAGAACTCAAGGCCTCACTGGTGGCACTGCACCTAGAGCTACCTCCAAAAGACCTACCAGGTCTTGGAGCACTGCGTAGAAACCTACTAGGCAAAAGAAAACTGCAGCCCTACAAGGTCTGTGTGCACACGCAACCTGCGGTGTTCTTTTTCCGACCTCGCGGTGCGAGTGGCTGGGCTGAGCCCGCTAGTCAAGGTGCGCTGCACCTGCCTTCTGCGATCCGCAGATAGGCCGGTGAGCAGCGGAGGCTCCTGTGGCCGGACTGTGCCGGCACTACTGTGCTCTGCACCTGTGTGAAACGGGCGCAGAAGAAAGGGCCACTGGCCCTTCAAAACTGTGTCCGAACACTGTTCGGAAGGCACGGGAAAACGCCGCTGGCGTCACTACCAGTCGCGGTGGTTCCAGCGCCGATCGTGGTCCCAAGACCAGCGACCACGGGACCACTGGTCCCGGTCCTCGTCGTCACGGCGGGACCTCTGGTCCTTGCCTTTGCCCTTGCCCTTGCCGTCTCTGCGGCGGGCCTCCCGATCGCGGTGCTCGCGCTCACGGGCTTCGGCTGCCTCGCGCTGCAAGGTCAACCGAAGGGACTCGGGCGGCCCCCTAGTAGGGCGGCGCTCGCCCCTGTACTCGAGCTTGCCGTCTGTCCGCGGGACAGTGCCTGGGCAAGAGTAGTTCTTTGCGCAGCGTGGGCAATGCATCACGCCGCATTCTGGACACTGCCAGGCCTTGCTGCGGCGCTCGCCTGTAAACTGTCCCACAGCGCCACTGGCGCTGGGCTGATCATAGGCATGCACTGCTGCCTTGAAGGGGTGGAGCTCGCCGCATGCACTGCATACGAATTCCGATGACGGATCGCTCCAGATGTTCATCTGCATGTTGTCGCAGACCGAACATGCGAAGACTCGCTGCAGCTCCGCCGCTGGCGGACGCGCCGCCGCTGGCGGGCGATCTTCCTGATCGTCTCGATCAGTGTTGTCGTCTGATGCCGGGCCGCTGGCCCGGGTCCCAGCAACGCCAGCAGGGTTGTTGCGCGGGGCCTGTTGGCAGGGACGCGGGCGGGAGCTCTCCCCACGGCGTGCCACTGGCGGTGGGGGAGGCCGCTTGTTGTGGCGTGGGGCGGCAGCTTTCGCAGGCGCCGCTGGCGCCTGGTTCCTGTCGGCCGCCGGCACTGCCGGGCTGGAGGACTTGCGCGCTACCTTGCCCTCCAGGGGAGGATGCGGCTGCGCTGGCGGTGGCGGGGAGTCGCTCTCCGACTCCGACTCCTCCGAGCGGGAGCCTCGTCGTCTTCTGTTTCATCCCGCCGCCCGCTGGGCTCCTCCACGTCCATATCCTCAGGCGCTGCCGAGGGAGCTTCCGCTGGAAGCGGTTCTTCTTTGATACCAGAGCCCGCGTCCTCAGCGGGACTGGTCGGGGAGCGCTGTCGCGAGGCTTGCGCTGCAGCCGTCGAAAGAGGCAAACTGTCCACCGCGCTGCGGTGGCCGTCGGAAGAAACACCACGCGCCGCCACTGGCGGCTCGGTGTTTGCCGGCACCACTGGGGGCTCGTAGCCGAGCAGAAGTCGCTGAAGCGCGACTGCATTGGCTTCGGTGCCGCCACTGGCGGGCTTCGTCCAACCAGCGAGTTCCGCTGCCTCTGCCGCATTCACCACCACGTCCCCTATCTCTGATAGGGAGACGGCGGCTTCGTAGATGGCGGCCCGCTGGGCCTCCGGCACTGCGCTGAGCGCCTGCAGCATCTGCTCATTTGTCGGGTTCGCCATCGCTGAAGGCAGACAGAGGCTTCCGCTGAAAGCGGGGTTGTGTGGGCACGGGGGGGCGACTTACTAAGCTGAAAAGGCTGCGGTATGAAAGCACTGCTTGAGAACCGACACGGTTTAAGAAGCTGACTCAGCTGAGGAGGCCTACCAGGCTCGCGTGACACACGACTGAAAAAGGCTAGCGGCGATCTTTTGCCGCCATTCAAAGCATGCCGTCGGCCCGCCGCTGTGGGCGAGGTTCCAAGTACCTCGGAAACGCCCGCCCTGAAGAGGCTGCCGGGCCGTCGGCGGTGAACCAAAAAGAGGTGCACTGCACCGACGGGAGGGCGACTCGCTGAGAGGCTAGCAGCTACCCGCTGCACTCAGTGTCTAACGACGGCCGCCCCTGACGCCGCGGTTTCGGGGTCGCTGACCCCGGCTGCTGCGATAGCAGTTGTCGCATTCGTGATGATT
>CAJNDT010000227.1:237500-269454 GCA_905221615.1 Symbiodinium sp. CCMP2592
GGAATCTTTTCTCACTACTCGCTCTGCTGTCAGGCTGTCTTGAGCCTACGTTTGACCTACGGAGATACGCAGTGAAACTGGTGCTAAATCGGGCATGAGGGAAAATTGAACATTCTGTTACGCCCTCATCACGTACACAGCATTGTCGTGTCACGTGATTCTGTGAAACTTTTTCCTAACTTTTGTACTACTCTTGCTTCTGTTTTCGCATGCTCCTGTGAGCCTTCATCTTCACTTCTCGCACGCTTCTTTAAGCACTTGTGGGACATCTTTATCGTTTTCTTCCTTTGGTCTTCATCCTCACTCTTCTGATGTCCTATAGCAGATTTGCGAATTGCTTTCCACACACATTAGGCATGGACTCACTCCACTCTACATGCACACTCACTTTTTCTGTACGTCGCTGTACGCGAGGTAGTCGTAGTCCATCCTTGCCCTTCGGCAATCTGGAAACTTTTGTCGGACTTTTGTCTTTAGTCCTTTCTGTAAACATTGGCTTTTGAATTCATCGTGGTGCTCGTAGTGACTTGACGTTGCCGTGGGACTTTCGTCCACGTGGCTTTTGTCGTTGCCGTGGGATTTTCTATCCTCGTGGCTTCTGCCTTTTTCTTTTGTGAAACGTTTGCCTTGGCTGATCTAAGCCTCACTTTCGCCTTGCTGGGCGTCTTTGTGAACGCCCTCACTCTTCTTGCTTCTTTAAACCGTCGCCGCAGTTTACATAAGCTCTTGCTCATTCCGCTGGCGTCTCTCAGCTCTTTCTTGATCGAACGGAGATACGCTCTTACGCTTCTTCTCCTTTTCAACCTTCTTTGTCTTCTCAGTCTTGTCAGATTTCTTCTCCTTGTCCTTGTCCTTGCTCTTGGACTTTTCCACTGGCTTCTTCTTCTTTGGATCTTTCTCTTCTGTCTTCTTCACGGTCTTTTCTTCAGCCTTTGCCTCTTCACTTTTCTTGGGCTTCTTGGGTTCTGCTCCCCAACTGTCTTTTGGCTTGTATCCTATGCCCAATGTCTCTTGGAAATCTTTCAATTCCTTGTCATACTTGTATGCATTATCCTCCAGATAGCTTCTCACTTGGTCCTTGTAATTGCAGATGTCTGGGGTATGGGTACCCCAGCCAGTATATCTGAATGACCTTCCGGCCATCTTCTGGAAGTAGATATAACATACCTTGCAGAAAATCTTGTGAGCGGTGTTGCTGGCTTCGGGCCGCTCTCCGCTGTAATACATTCGCACAGCTTGTTCCATCAGAGGACACTCAGTCGCTCTGTGGTCGGCTGACTGCTTGCAGTAATAGCAGTTCTGATATCTTGTCTTCTTGTAAGATTCTTCCTTTTGATCCCCTTGGCCTTTGAGCCAATACGGATTCACTTGCCTCTTTGGTGGCGTTCCTTCTGGTTCGCTTGGCTTGTCTTTTGCATGATCAACTTTTGCCCTTGCTGCTTTGTCGATCATCTCATCTGTTGCTTCTGCGAAACGCTCTTGCAGCTTGCGCTTCAGCTCCAACTGCTTTTCTTTCGTATTCGCTGCACTTCTCTCTTCTTCAGAAATAGCTAATCCTTCTTTGATAACGCTTGGTGCTTTCTTCGGCATCGCTTTGACCTTTGCTGCCGGTGTTGACGGATTACTTCCTTCACTTTTCTTCTTGATCATCGTCATAAGCTTTGCTAAGGCCTGTCTTTCTTTCTCCTTGTCTGGATCTGGCCTCTTGTACAAGTCTAGGTCCTTGAATTCTTCACTTAAGGCTGACAGTAGCTTGTCTGCCATCTGTACAACTTGACCTAGCTGTTCTAATGCGCTTTTCACGTTGTTCGTCTTCTCAACGTCTCCTCTTGCTGCGACTACGTCGTCTTCAAGTTCTCGAACCTTCTTCATCCTTACTTCAAGCTTTTCTCTCATCTCCTTCTTGAGCTCCTTTTCATAGAGGTCCATCTCTTCTCTTGCTTGCTTGTAAGCTTCTTCAGCTTTACGCTCGTCCTCGGTGAGCGTTGACATGCTTTCTATATACTCTTGCACGTCGTCTTCTACTTTTGCCAAGAACTCTGAAGTTCTTATTCCGTACCCTACCGGAAGTGTTGCAACGGGTCGTCGCATTTGTTCCTGCCATAAAATGAACTCACGCTCCAACGTCGACGATGGCATGGCTTGTCTGATAGACTCGATATTCACTTGTGCCATGACCGTTGGGAATATCGACACTGTCTCCACGTTGAACTCATTTCGCAGGGCTTCTTTCGCTTCTTTAGCCTCTTCATCAGAAGATTGGACTTGGCTTACATCCTCCTTTTTCTCTTCTTTTTCCTTTTTCAATCCATCATCTTTCTTCTCTCCCTCTTTCATTTCTTTTTCTTTCTCTGCTGGCTGCTCATTCTCTTTCTCTTTCTCTGCTGGTTGATCCTTCTCTTTTTCTTCTTCTGCTGCTTGCTTCTTCTTGTCTTCCTGCTCTGCTGGTTGCTCCATTTCTCGAGCCTCTTTTACTTCTCTCTGTTCCACAACGGCGTCCGCTTCTGCCGTAACTTCTCTTCTTCTTTCCTCGGCTGCTTCCTTCATCTCTTCCAGCTGCCGTACCTTCTCAGCCATAATTTCTCCTTGCTCTCTGATCTTTTCTTGGACGTCTTCAGGTATCTTGATGCTTCCTTGCCTTAACGCTGCGAAGTTAGCTTCTTGAGACTTCTTCAACCTTTCTGCTTCTTCTGCCAATTCTTCTGCAGTTTTCTTGAACGTCTCCAAATCTTCTTCCTTCTTGTCTTCCGGCGCTTCTTCTTCATCATCCTTTTCTGCTGACTCGCTTTCTTTGGATTCATCGGACTCTGGATCCGACGCTGCTTCACTTTCCTCCTTTCCCACTTTGGGATTCTCTGGCTGTTCTTCCTTCTTCTTTTCAACAGATCTCAACTCGTACTGCTGATTGATTGCCTCTACCTCCTTCCAGAGGTCTTCAGTGCTTGGCCTTTGTGCCTGATCTCTTTTAAGCACTTTTTCGAGGTAAGTTGTAGCTTCGATGCTTCTGCTACGCTCTGTGATCATATACTTGACTGCTTCGTCATCTGCCATTGCTCTTGTCCTATCTTCTTCTTTTTCTTCTTCCTTCAGGACTTCTTTCTTGAGCAAAATGGCTGCGCTTGCAACTTTATGCATAATCGCTGACATGAACATGCACAACAGTATTCTTCCCAGTCCTTGTTCTCCTTCTTCACCGAATCTTCTTGCTTCAGCCAATGATATCAGCACTGCGGTCGTAACCGTCTGGATAATCCTTGTAATCATCCTTTCATCAAATCTTGGAACACTTCTTGTTCTTGTTCTTCTTACTTCAGCTTCTTGAACTTCTTGTTCACTTGGCGTCAGAAATTCACCTGTGTATCCTAGGCTTAGCATATACTTTCGTATTTTCTCCCGTGTCAGGGATTTGGTCCCTAGATCTGAGGGATTGTCCTTTCCTGCTATCGCCTTTATGATAAGCTTCGGAATTCTTTGGATCCATAAAAGGTCCACTTGTAAATGGCGTGCTCTTCCTAAGCCTTTTCTTGAGATTAACTGTCTTGAGCTTGACGAATCACTGTATAACATCAGTCTTGGCTCAATTCCTAGGATTCTTGTCAGCAATCCTTTCAGGAATACACCTTCGCTTAAGATTGACGTCGCTGCGATTGTCTCAGCTTCGCAAGATGACAATGCTACGCTTTTCTGTCTCTTGCTTTGGAAATGAATCAAGTTTCCATTCACCATGATCACTCCGCATGAAACGCTTTGTCTTGACTCTCGGTCCGCTGCCCAGTCGCTGTCGCTTATCACTTCTATGAGTGCTGGCACTTTGTAGTTGTCCCTTTCGTTTCCTTTCTCACTTCTGTTCTTTACTTCGAGGAAACTTTTTCCAGGGTAACTTCCTTGATGTACCAGTGCGAGCTCTGGCGATCCTTTGAGATACTTTCCAACGTACCTTAACAGTTCCATGTCTGCTTCAACGGGCGATGCGAGCTTTGTTGACAGTTTCTTCAAGACGTACATAATGTCTGGCCTCTCGGGCGCGAGATACAGTAAGATTCCTACTCCTTTTCTGAATGTGTGGTGATCTTCTGTACTCAGTGGTTTCATTCCACCTTCTTTTGTCTGAAACGATCTTCCATTGTCCGCTGGACACGGTAGTTTCTTAGGGTATGCTCCTTCCAACTTGAGCACTTCTACCAGTCCTTCGATGTACTTTGAGTTCATCGTGATCTCTACGTTTCCATCTCCCATTGGCTTGAAACTTCTCTTCAGGAAACTCATTGATCCTTCATTCTCATCCATTGGTCCTTCCACTTTGATCTTCAACCCTTTGCTTCTCAGGAATTCGACCAACTTCTTGAATTCTTCTTTTGACGCGTATAGCTCCATGTCATCTACATGACTCAGCACGATTATTCCAAATCCTTCTTTGTCTGGCTTCCTTGAGAATAGTGCCGGGAGTCCACTATCACTTGCTAACCCATACTCTTCTAGGTAGCTTTTTAACTTCCCGAACCAAGCTGCACTGCCGATTCGCTGTCCGGGCAACGTGTACCCGAGTTCATAAATTTCTCCATCGACTTCGACAATCGTCGGCTCTTCCTGCTCCACCATTATATAGGCGTCACCTACATCAATACTGCCGAGTGTGTACCCTTCTGAAGATGCGAACAGGGCTGAAAGTAGCTTCACTGTGCTTGCTACGCCGGTTGGCGAAAACAAACTTGCAATGTCCGTATCACCTAACCACTTGAACTCTCTTGCTACCAATCGTCCTCTTCTTCTCCATTCTTTGTCCCTGTGCCTCCAATCGTACACTATCTTTGTCGAGAGAAACTTGTACTTAGAAACATCGGTTCCTTTTGGCAACTTGTTCAGCACTTTCATCTTCTCAAGTCTTTCCAATTCGTGCTTCTTGGACACTCCTTCGACTTTCTCCATTTCTTCATCTGCTAGCTTTGGTGGTCCATTTTCGAAATCATTCGACCATTTTGGCATGTCTTCTGGTATCTCTTCTTCACCATCTGATTCTTGCCATTCTTCTTCTTCATCGAACTGTGCTTCTTCGTCGTCGTGATATTTCGGAAGTTCTTTCCTCAAGAATGGTTCTATCTTCTTTACGCTTCTCATGTCGATAACTCTTCTTACCGAACTTGATGATTGTCCCGAGGATCCTTCACCAATGGCCACAAACTTTTCTGGCCGTTCTTCAGCTTGCGTTGTGCCTTCATCCATTTTCTGCCTCACCGCCTCTGGCTGCTCGCCTTTTTCAAGGTTCCTCTTGGGCGATGATGGCGGAGGATTCTCTCCTCGAATCAGCTCTTCAGAATCATCACTTCTTTCGCTTCTTCTTCTTGTGACTCCTTTTCCACGACTGCTTGAACTGCTGCTTGTTGATCCTAAATGTCCTTCACCTGGATCTTCATCCATGTCTTGTTCAGTCTCGCTTGGCGGATCTGATGCTGCCTCTTGGCTTGGGCTATAATCCTTCAATTCATCTTGTTGCTCTTGACTTCTTTCTCTTCTTGGAACCAACTCTAGCTTGTCACCAGTTGCTATCTCGATTCCACTGTGTGGTGGCAATCGCTTCGTTGATTTTCTTCCTACCAACATGTCTTGTGTGTAGTGCCACGGTGTCCCTGTCGCTTCTGCTAGCACTTCGACATCATACAGTGGTGTACACTGTCTTATCGTTCTGCTCTTGATGATTCCTTGTCTTGTGCTTATCAGATTCAGGTTGTTCACCGAGTCTTTTCCAACGAAGATTCCTTTTCTCCATGCTTCTCCCTTTTCTTTAACTTTTGGTACAGGCTTTGCCAATACTACGCTTCCCCATGGCGCTAATGTTCCTTTGTACTCTCTGTCGAATAGCACTTCAAAGGGTGTTGATCCTTTCTTCACAACAAACCTATTCAGCAAGAATGCTGCATGTCTTGCTGCCCATGGATACAGCGTACTTTCTGAAGTAATCTTCACTTTCGCTTGTGATTCAACTCCATACACCAGTGTCTTAGATAAGTTCCGAACTGTTTGAACCCATCTCTCAACTTGCAATCCTTGATGTTCATCTGGTGCTACATCTTGTATCTCTGTATCAAGATTCTTCATCTTTCGTATCCCTTGTACTTTCTTTCTCAGGGAAATCATTGCTGGTTCTGTGTCAGTTCTCAGAATGACCTTCGAATTTAACAGCATAAGTACTCTGCAGACTTCTTCGAGGTCACTTCTTTTGTCGCTACTGGAATGACATGTACGAACTTTGTTGCTTCATCAACCATCACAAGTCCGATTGTCAATGCGTCCTTGTTGTCCTTTGTGTTCTCTTCATCTCGAGTTCCAGTGAACTTGAAATCCATTGAGACTAACGATGCTTCATTCTTCTTCTCAGATACATCGAAATTGTCTTCTCTTGATCTTGTTGCTTGACAGCTTTCACACCAATCTGCTTTCGGTAGGTGCGTCAGTTCATGCTTCTTCCTTTCTTCCTCAGTTGGCATCTCTGGTCTCTTTTCTCCTTTTGGTTCTCTTGTGAATTCTAGTTCTAGTCCCTTGGAGATCTCAACCAATTCTTTCATCTTGTTTGCTGAAATAGCTTGCTTCAACCTTTGCCATATCTGAGTCTTGCTTCCAGTCTTTCCTATCTTCAGGAATTCACATGCTGTTCTCATCTCTTTGAGTGAACTTTCTGGGCTGAGTTCAACTCCTGCCACAATCATAGCTTCTTCCATCTTTTCTCCTAACTTTGGCAGTTGCTCTTCGATTTTCTTCCACTCTTTCATTTCTTTTTCTTCAGGTGGTTCACTTGGAAACAAGTTTTCCATTGCTTCTGCTGCTTCCTTTTCCACTTGCTCCACGTTCTTCTTTGTATCTTTTACTTCTTTGTGAACCTCCATTTCCACGTCTGCTGCTCCCACTTCTTTCTCTTGTTCTTTCTTCTTCTTCTTTGAAGATGTTCTTTCATAATCACCATACTCTTCAAGTCCCAGAGACTTTCTCTCCAAGATCGTGATGATCACCGAGTTCTCTTCAACTGCGTTTATCGCAATCTCTTCTCGGTCTTCCCACTTCTCAGCACACTCCACAAACTCCAGTTCGCTCCATACGATGTTGTCGCCATCGTACCTCGATACCAAAGTAGTTCTGAACTTGAATGCTTTCACATCATCATACGTGGGGTCATAAGTCACATACTTGTCATAATCGATCCTTGCTGGCTTCCCATCTGACATGAAAAACCATCCTTGATGATACTTCATCTTCTCGAAATCATCTTCCATCTGCTTGATCAGCGTAAGCTTCCTCACTTGTGGTTCATCACTTTCAACCTTCATTTGTGCTCTGTAGATCTTGAGGTCCGTCACTGTTGAGTTTCTTGCAAACCTCACGGGCACTTTTGCTGAACCTTTCTTCAGGTAAGCATTGAACTGGTCTAGAGGATCAAGTCCCCATCCGACTTTCCACAACTTGCCTACTGCAAATAGTGGTTGTGTTACATCTCCGAACACAGCTGAATCTCTTACCTTTATCACTTTTCCATCTGTTCTTTGGAATTCAAACGTGATGTTCGCTCTTGTTTCAGTGGTCCTTATTCTGTTGCCTTGAGCATCTTGAATGACCATTCTCAAAGCTGCGAACTCAACTGTTCCTAAGTCTTCACTGTAGTAGCATAGCGGAAGTACATGACAATCCGCTCCACTGTCTAACACGACTTCAACTAGTTCTTCATAGCTTGAGTTGATAGCTCTTACTCGATGCACTTCTGGCTCTTCATCTTGAACGCTTCTGAAAAGTCTTTCTCTTTCTCTTGCCTGACTGGCATTCTGCTTATCCACTTGCAGATCTTCATACCACTTGTGAAGTTCATCCTTCTCATAATCTTCTTCATCACTCTCATCGACCATGCTTGACATGAAGATAACTGTGTTTACCTTCACTGCTCTTGTTGCATAGTCCATCACCATCTCTTCAAACATTCCTACAAGATCGACGTACTCTTCTTCATCGTCGAACACTTCTTCAATCACTGGCATAGGCGTTGTCACCAACCTACGCACTTGCTCATTTCCTTTTGCTCCTTGTGGTGGTCTTGCTTGTGCCTGTGTAGAAGAACTTGGTTGCTCTTCATACCATTCTTCCTCGCCTGTCTCTTGGACGTTGCGAACTTTTCCTTTCTTTCCTTTTCCTTTCGGTGGTAACCAACACTCCGAAGAGTAATGTCCAGTCTTACCAATTGAAACACACAGGTCCGTTTTGTCCACCTTTTCCTTTTCCTTTATCATTCTCGTAGCCTTTCCCTTCAGCCTGCCTGATGCTTTTTCCTCCTTTCTTTCCATATCCTTTTCCTTTTTCCAAAAGATCTTCCTTTTCCTTTTGTCGTGGGCCATCGTCGTGCAACAAATTAACCGTGCCTTGCACGGTCATCCTCCTTTGGAGGGCATCGCCCGTGGGCGGAAGAGGCTACAGCCTACGGGAGAGATGCTCATCCCTGATGTGCAAAGGAGTGCAAGCACGTCCAGGGGAGTGTGACACGTCCCCGCCCTGAGCTACGGCTCTACGGCAAAACTGACAGGGCAGCACATCGAGGAGTGTAACACGTCCTCAAACCAGGAGTGAAGCACGTCCTGGAGGGAGTCGAAACATCCCATACCTCTAGCCCTCCGGGGGCCCCCTGAAAGAGGCGAGGTATTCTGCGACGGCCAGCACGTGAGCTGCCGTCATGAGGTGTGCTTGCATATGTTCCGGGCTGGGTGCCCTCACACGACACGCTATGCACCAGAGCATGTCCACACTCACCACTGGGGGGGTGCTGTCCTGATGCAGCTCGTGTGGCATACAACCTGGCCGTGGTCGATGGCACCCTCATACACAAGGGGTCTCCCAGAGGGATAGGTGTCTCCTCTGGGAAGAGACGCAGGGCCCCCAAGTTGTAGCCCGTGCGCATGTGCAACCTTTCCAGGACTTCCCTGGTGGTTGCATGTCCTGGCACTGGCAACCTGATGACCTGCAGCTGCCCTCCTGCCCGGCACTCCACGTCGAGACGGTAGAGCCACTCCGGAGGTGGGAGAGTTGGGATCAGGGTTCACCTCTCCCGGGCTCTCGGCCTCCGCCTCCAGAAGGGAGTCGTCGTTCCCTGGCGGGGGACCCATCCGTGCCCCTTGAGCCGGCTCTGGGGGTGGGGCCTGCTCCGTGCTCGGGGCGGATGCTCAGGTGGCGGGGGCGGGGATCCTGCCCTCCGAGGAGGGGTGCTGGCCTGAGCTGAGTGCTCAGGCGGTTGCTGCGGCGGCTGCTCTGGTCGCCTTCTTAGAGGGGGAGTGTGTGGGGAAAGTGGCACTTCTGCTGCCAAGTTGGCCCCGGTTGTGCCGGCAGTTGCCGTGACGGGTTCCTCTGTGTCGGCCAGGTCGGAGGTGAGGGGTGTTGTAACGCCCTCGCCCCTGGGTGGCGAAAGGGCGGCCTCCCGGGTCTCTTCCTTCGGTCCTTCCTCCTCCGCCTCGGCCTCCGTGTGGTCTGCGGGGGAAGTTGGCTTCCCGTCCGGCGTGCCCATGGCATCATCTGCCTGCTCCTCCTCCGAATAAAGCGCGGATCTGCTGGTGGCGGCGCTTGCCTGCACAGGTGAGTGGCCGCAGCTCCCGCCTCTGCGCGACGCTTGCCTGCACAGGTGAGCGTTTGCCTGGGCCTGCCCTAAACCCTAAACCCTAAATTCAAAACCTTAAACCTAAACCCTAAATTCAAAACCTTAAACCTAAACCCTAAACCTAAACCCTACATTCAAAACCTGAGACCTAAACCCTAAACCCTAAATTCAAAACCTGACACCTAAACCCTAAATCAAAACCTTAGACCTAAACCCTTAACCTAAACCCTCAATTCAAAACCTTAAACCTAAACGCTAAACCTAAACCCTAGATTCAAAACCCCAAACCTAAACCCTATACTCAAAACCCGAAACCTAAACCCTATATTCAAAACCCGAAACTTAAACCCTATATTCAAAACCCGAAACCTAAACCATAAATTCAAAACCCGAAACCTAAACCCAATATTCAAAACCCACTACAAGGCACTACAAGGCCGTGGGACAAACGAAGGCTTCAGGCACTCACGCCTTGGCATTCCGCAGCTTCTGCTTGCACCAAAATAAAAAAAAATCTGACTTTTCATTGCATCAAAATAAAAACATCTGACTGCTTTCCGAGTTGATCTCGCCGCAAAGCGCCATCCAAGTACTTATTACAAGCGTGAAAACAACTTCGTTGGCAAACTTCCGCATGCGACATGAAAGCACTACAAGGCACTACAAGGCCGTGGGACAAACGAAGGCTTCAGGCACTCACGCCTTGGCATTCCGCAGCTTCTGCTTGCACCAAAATAAAAAAATCTGACTTTTCATTGCATCAAAATAAAAACATCTGACTGCTTTCCGAGTTGATCTCGCCGCAAAGCGCCATCCAAGTACTTACGACATTGACCCAGCCCAATAACACAGCGTTCCAAATCATCCCGCAGCCGTAAACTAGGGTATCAAATTCCGCACTTTCTCCTATCCGTCAAAGCACATGTCCAAAATCATTCAACACGCAAAACAATCGGCTCCGAACAGACACTTTCGGACCGATCTGCTCTTAAAGCAGGCGCAGGTGGAACATCTTTTGTGCGGTCCGCGAAGCGGGAGTCAGCTGTGGTAGGATCAAGGCGAAGGAGTACGCATTTTTTTGCGAAACTCCTCGGTTCGCCTGTCCCGCCGTGGACGCCTGGCTTTGAGAGTCTTGGGGCCCCTTGCAATGGGGTGGAGATTCAAGCCGCCTAACACGGATTTGTAAAAGAAAGCCTGCTCGCTGCAGCTACTGTGCACAAAATGTGGATGTTCATCCACGACACGGCCCGTGCTAAGCACATACATCACAGTGTACTTGTAGAACAATTTTTTATGCATGGAAAAGGACCACTGCCTTGGGTTTCCCAAAGCAGTGCGAAAAGCAGCTTCACCATCTTCATACCAAGAACAAAGTGCCAAGTCCAACCGCTGCACCATGTCCGTTTTCTTGTTCTTGGCATACTCCAGTTTGTACTTTGGCATAACGATGACTGAAGTAATGTCCACCGTCCGACAGTCCACCCTGATGCGGCCCGCAGTCTCGTACTTGAGAAAGGTGTTTGCGTCACCTTGCAGCATACACTACTTCACTGTTTTAACCAAGCACCAACACTGCTTTTGGGAACACTACACTCACTACACATGCCGCATGCCTTCCTTATCTCGCCACTGCTGCATCAAGTCCAATGTGAGCCGGTGGGATTGGATTCCTTCATCATCTTGCTCGGACTTTAACCTTTTCGCACTGTACGCAAGTGACTCAGGAGGCTCCTCGATTTGAAAGCATGCTTTGGCATACTGTCCTCCGCGCACCAGAGTCTGCAGGGTCACTGTTGTTTCACGCACCAATTGGCTGACATCCTGGTGTCGGAAGCCTTTCTTGAAAAGACCTTTGATCGAACGCCAAGCCCGCTCTTGGGAATTCGACACATAAGTACCGTAACCCGGGCACACTTGACCGAGACCACTCTGCCAATCTGCGCTCCACCACAAGCCTTTCTTCTGCAAGACCCACTTCTCCAAGTAATCCGCGAATTTCTCCTCAAGCAAACCTACAAGCTCCGCTGCGCTACCCCAAGGCAGCTTTCCCAGCAGCAGCCTTCTGGTCTATCAACCCAGTGCTATCAAGATCGAAAAACATAGTCTATAACGCCAGCTCAAAAAATCGAAGAAACTAGTCGATCAACCCAGCTACCAAGATCGAAGAAAATAGTCTATGAAGCGAGCTCAGGAATCCACTTTACACACACACACACACACACAAACTGCGCTGTCCTGATTCCAGTCTTCGGGGTCACGCAGCCTTCGCAACGTGTCTTCCCAGATGACATGGAACTGTAGTGGATGTGCGATTTTCGCGCTGAACTGGATGATTTCCGTTATCTCCAATGTCAACTCTGAGTCAACTTTCTTCTTGCTCCCGGTGCGCTTGACGTCTTTCTTTATGTGTTCTAAGTCCCGGTGCAAAGTAGCGTCTGGATAGCATGCACTTGTGGCATTGATGGCACCGCCTGCACCATCCATGACCACATTCGTCACCAGTTTCCATGTCGAGGAACGCGGGGGTGAGATGGCATCACACAGTTGGCAAAGAATCCTAGCACATCAAAATGAAACGACAGCGCCATTGCGTCGGAGCTTGCCAGAACAAGCGAACCGGTTAGTTGCCCGACTGTGCCACCTGGCCATGCTTGTGTCGGTGGTGCCCTTTAAGTGCGATTCAACAGCAGACCTTGGATACCCTGAAGCGTCTGTTGCTTGCTTTTGCGATTGGCTGGAAAATCGAACGAGCACCGGACATCGCTTAAGATTGATGATTCTGAAGCTTGTGGTTGTTTTTTCTGCCAATCCAAACCCGAAGCTTCCAATAGCTTCTGGAAAGATCGACATAAGAGAGCATAACACGGTTCGTCTTCCTTGTCACACACAGCACAAACCACCGGCCAGAATCGATTGCGCACCACTCCGCCAACCTGGTCCAAGATGACCAGTCTGAGGCTAGCTAACACAAGATCCTGCACATTGGTCTTGAATGTGGCATCCATGACGAGCACACCGATCCTGTGTGCGAAGGTAGGCAATCACGGCGTCCAAATTCTCTTGCTCGTAGAACAAGACCCGAACTGTTTCTTCTGAAACCAGAGGTGTCTCTTCCGGGTGCAAATCTGGAAACGAACTTGCCGTCATAGGATTTGCTCTCTTCCAAATGTCGGTGTCTGACACCATCTAAAGCTCGATCACTTGGAATGTGTTCCGCCGGAATTCCCAGCTCTGTCATTGCCTTCTTCGCCTGTTTTGCTGGAAGGTGGCGTCCAAACTGGTGCTTATTCAGATGCTGCTCGACCTCTACAATGACCTTTCCGTCGTGCTTGCGACCCTCCCGAACAGATCTTTCAACACGCAAGTAAAAAACTTCCTCATCCAAGCAAGTCTGGTGGAAGTGCAGAACCTTAGCACTCTCGGACATCGCTTCACAAGAATTTTGAAACCGATTTCCCAAACAACAACAAAGCTATTTCCAAAGAAATTTTTGCATGGAAGCCCATTTAGTTGAACCACTTCGAGCTTCCTGGAAGGAGCGAGTAACGGAGCTGCCGATGGTGAAGGAGCCGTCACTGACGATTTCGAGGAACAGCAGACGATTCTGCACGCTTAGTGGCAGGAAGGCCGCCTGCACAACTTTGAGTACGCATTGTGTCCGAGTGGTTCGGATTCGAGTTACTCCAACCTTAACCTCAGTTAACCTCCACCTCAACTCCGGCTGCGTGGGTTAGGGTTCGGGTCAAACCAGACCCGGGTTTGTGAAAAGTTTGCTCCTTTCAGGTGTGCCCTTGAGTGCCGACATGCTTGTTTTGCGCATGAGAAAGGATTTCATCCTTTTTGCCTTGAACTATTCTGTTTTGGAAGCTTGAACAGGCATTTGCATGGCTAACACATGTTTTGGCATGTTTGCAGTTGGTTTGAAGACCGTGATAAGCACTTACAGCACTAGAGATGCTTTTGGGCATCCTTGAAGAAGTGCGTGCTCTGACTGCAGTTGCTGTTTTCCGCCGACCCTGCTGTTTGAGTGAGTACAGAAGTCCTGAGAAGTGTTAGGACAGTTGCATGCGTCATTCCTCTTTATTCAGCAAAGTTGAGACGCCACTGCAGAAGAGAGTTCGGGACCAGCTGCGGCAGCGCCTGAAGCGGCTGTCAGCAGGGAGCGAATCTGTTGCTCCTGTCCAAGGTCCGGCTCCTGCTCCTACGTAAGCACAGCCTTCTGTACCAGCGGCGGGTTCGCCGACTGGTGCTACTGTGCCTCCTGTGCAACCTGTTCAGAGTCCGAAGGCTGCTGCTCCGAGTAGCAGCTCTGGTTCTGCAGGTTTTATGCCTGAGCAGATGCCTGGATTCATGATGGAATTGCTTCGTCAGCAAAGAGAGATGATGGCAATGAACCAGCAGCTCGTTGCGACGATGCTCCGGAGAATGGATCTGGAGGAAGAGAGAAGGAACAAAGCGGAAGAGAAAAGCGGCCAAGCAGGCAGCAAAGGCAGCTGAGACTCGGGACCCCTTCCAGCCGAGCACTGCTCCCGCGAGCAGTTCTGCCGCGAGTTCGGCAGTTTCTCCGGCAGTTCCGTCTCCTCTGGGTACTCTGGTGCTGGAGGCCGTGCAGAGAAGTATCTGCCGAACCTTCCGGTGATAGACCATCAAGGCATGGGGAAAGGGCGCATGAAGGAGGTAGAAACTTGGCACTCCTTTATGGAGACGCTGAGTTCCTGGCTTGCCCTGCAGGAAGAAGCGTTTGTTCGGGAACTGCAGCTCTGCATCCTGTGAAGAAGGAGATTGTGCAAGCTGACTTGAATCCCGAGACTGCAGCGCGTAGCTCCAAGCTGTTCTACTACTTGACGCAGTCCCTCGCCAAGTGGGAGCGGGGAAGCGAGCTCTTGAGGTCCTGCTCGAGGAGGCAGGGGCAGAGCGCCTGCGGCTACGAGGTGATTAGAACGATTACCTCTCAGTACTCCATCGTGTCGCGGATGGAAGCTGTCTTCGTGAGAGAACAGGCTTTGAAGTTGTACCAGCACGTTGGGCATCTGAAGAGGCCCACCGACTTGATTCGACATCTTGAGGATTCGTTTTCGAAGACTGAAGCGAAGCTGAGCAACTTTCCGGAGCTTCAGCTGTCTGAGGCTGACCGCTGCTCTGTCCTTTTGCAGAGCTTGGGTGCAGAAGTGCGTCAGTACGTGGTACTGCACGGGTCCAGCTCGAACTGGGAAGCTTTTCGAAGGACGCTGACTTACTACGAGGAGCAGCTGCGACTGTGTGAGGCCCCTGGGTCTTCGGGCCGAGCCTTGCAGGAGAAGCTTTGCGACTACTGCGGGAAGAAGGGCAGAAGGGACACACAGCCGACAAGTGTTGGCAGCGCCAAAAGGAAGAACGTGAACGCGGTGGTGCTCCGAAGGGCAAAGGGAAAGGAGACAAAGGAAAGCCGAAAGGCAAAGGCGACCAGACTCCCAAGGGATCTGGCACGCCTCGTGGTTCCGAGAAGGGCAAGGGCGACAAAGGAAAAGGCGACAAAGGAAAGGACAAAGGCAAGAAGCAGAAGAAAAAGAAGAAGGGACAGCCTGGAAAGGGACGCTCCTTGACAGAGCCGGAGTCCGAGGCCGAGTCGGGAGGAAGCGCAACAGTGATGGCGATGAGGTTTTCCTGTCCTGGGCGTGGTTCTTCGGAGCCCTCTTCTGCGGAACGCCGTGTTCTGAGCCAGCCTGAGAGACCTGAGCCGTCCGCCCTTGTAGTTCCGAAGCCGGGTTCAGGACCCGAAGGGTCGCCTGGGTCTGAGAGTCGAGGTTCTGAGTCTATGGGCTCCTTAGGATCCCGTGTGTTGAAGCACGGCGACGTAGCTCATGTCTGCAAGGCCCTCGAGACTACTCCTGGGGACCTGTGGCTAGTCGATAGTGGAGCCACCTGCCACATTGTTTCAGACAAACATCTCTCAGGATTTCGTGTTGTCAAGAAGTACGACCGAACGGCCAATCTGTTCAACGCCTCGGGTGGTGCGATCGTCGTTTCGGGGGTTGTCGACCTTGAGGTTCATTTTGGAGATGTTTTCCTGAGGTTGGAAGAGGTCTTGGTGGCGGATGTTGGGTTCAACGTTGTTTCGCCTTGGACCGGGTCGGAACGGGGCTGGAAAACCTATCTAGCCAAATCGGGATCACGATTGTACAAAGGAAACGGAAAGAAGAGCATCAAGCTGATGGGCGCTTCGCGCGCCTGGTGGGCTCTGAGCGGGAGGTCCAAGGGCCGGGGGAAAGAGAATTCTTCCAGACGCCCCCCGAAAGGGATCGAGGATATGGAGATAGATGCCTTGAAGGACCGCGACCTGCTAGGATCGAGCAAGGAGTCCACCGCAGGACCCCAGAAGCCTGGAGAAGGAATCCTGAAGAAAGGAAGAAAGACTTCGGAAGAAGACGAGTCTGGCCGCCACGCTTTGGCTGCCACTCCTTTTGGGTTTCTGCTTCGGGGTCTTAGGGCGGAAGTTGCTCCAAGAGCGCCTGCACCACGGGAGATTGAGCTTTGTGATTTTCTAGAAGAGTCTAGTGACTTTAGGCAGTGCACGGCGCTTGATGTTAGGAAACAGTTGCATGCTGGCATGTCGCTTGATTTTAGGAAACAGTCGCATGTTGGCATGGCTCTTGATTTTAGGAAACAGTCGCATGTTGGCATGGTGCTTTGCATGTTTTTGGCATGTTTTTCCATGGTTTTGCGATGGCATGTTTTCATGATGGACATGGTTGTGCAAGCGCAGTGGGTTTTTGCTGCTGTGCTCAAGCGGGCTTTTACCCTTACGGTTTTTGCAGAAAGACTCGGCATACGCCTCTTTTTCCTGCTATGGGAAACTATCTGGGCGGATCAAAGCCAGAATGCGAGTGCCGGTGCGAAGTGTGCGGAAAGCAGGTCTGCGTCAGACGCAAACCTGCGCACACCCATCATTATTGCTGGGCCTGTATCCAACACTGGTCGGGGGTGCAATGGCTACGTGCCCACGACGAAGTTCCAGATTCGCAGTATGCTGAGAGCGATGCTGATGGTAGCATTGCAGCTGGTTGGGTCTTGCTTGATGGCAAGTGAGGAAGACAGACCCTTCAGCCACAAGAGGGTAGAAAAAGGGTTGCGAAAGCAGTTGCCTGAGCTTAGGAAGCAGCGGCATGAGCCTAGGAAGCAGATGCGTGAGCCTAGGAAGCAACTGCGTGAGTCTAGGAAACAGCTGCGTGAACCTAGGAAACAGTGGCATGTTGGCATGCTTGGCTTGATTTTGCAAACGCTGATGTTGCCGAATGTTTGCGCTAGCACTGCGCACGATTCATCTGCAGCCGTTTTTCTCTTTGGTGAAGAGAGGTCTCCCTTTGGAGATCATAATGGACGGTGCCAGCGGGGACAAGTTTACCCCGAGTGTTGCTTTGAGCAGCCCAGGCTCTCCTGGGAAACCGCCTACTCCACCGGCTTTGGAGAGCCCCTCTTTCGAACTACCGGGGGTCGAGCCGCCGGGTGGGGGACCATCGTCGCCGGTGGCGGTCTACCCGTCGCCAGTGGTGACGGAAGCAGCGGAGAGCTCTGCAGACGGCCCTTCGCAGGCAGATGCTGCTGGAAGCCCTGTGGAGGAGAATGCTGCGAGGAGTCCGCCGAAGGCGGATATTGCAGAGAGCCCTTTGTTCTCAGAGAGCGAAGGGGAGGAGAGTTGGGGCACCCAGTGGCCGAATCCTTCGAAGCGCCTGCGCGCTGGGGTTCCTTCAAAGGTCGAGGGGCCTACGCCACCGCGGGTTGGAATCCCGGCGAATATCTCGCCGGGCTCGCTGAGCCCTCCGTTTGGTGCTGTTCAGGTGGATGTGGGAACCCAACTCCTCCTGAGAGCGTTGAGGCTGGAGGCTGGCCGCAGATGGGAGCATGCGGAAACACTGGGCCTTGCAAAGGTCTCGGTCGACTCTACCGAGCCTATTCCGTTGCTCTCGCACTTGGCGGGGATTCCAGCGAACATGAACGATGCCTACGATGCCCCATCCCTGGCATTTTGTGCGCCAGGCCACGCCTTGAGAGCACTTTGCTCTCCGACGGCGACGATGCTTGGTCCGATAGGCCTGCCCGACCTAGAGCATCCAGCTGCTTGGCTACCAGCCACTCCAGTGATTCCTGTGACAGCGGCCTATCCAGAGGAGCCAGTGAGGGTTTCGAGGCCGAAGATGGTGGAATCGGAAGCCCAATGTATCATTGGGCAGCAGGAATGGGAGGTTTGGTTGGGACGTTGCCTAGAGGGCAAGAGCCTAGCAGAGTACGGGATTCATATGGAAGACGTGGAGTTCGCTGTCAGGGTTACCGAACTTCTGGAGGCTCCACGGGCCGCTCGGGCAGTGTGGAAACGAAGGTTCCAGGAACCCAACCCTGTGTCAATGTTACACTATATCTTCCATTGTCGAGCTGTACTGCAAACCTATTTGGCTACGCCTGCTGGATACAGGGGACTGGTGGGAGCGCGGGCGAGTCTGCTCGTAAAGGTGCCCCAGTCTGTCACCTCGCTCGAGCTCAAAACGGCTTGGGCATACCTAGATTCGGGCATATATCTCCGTGTTGCCCGATATTACAGGCGAAAACGAGAGGAGGAGCGCCTCCACGAGGCCCGGGAATCCATGCGAGCGGCAAGGGCCAAATCGGCAGCGATCCCTCAGGGCGGTGTTGTGGACACCACCTCTTCGAGCTCCGACGAGGAGTCCTTGCTCCTTGGAGAAGGAGAAGTTACGGCGCTGAACAGGGCCCAGGGCCAAGAAGATTTATCCGACATCGCCATATGGCGCACGTTGGAAGAACTTACAGGCCAGAGGCTGTCCCAATTGGATGGCTTCGTTGGGGCCGACGAGGGAAATCAGCCCGCCGAGGCGGGACAGCCGGCACCGCCGAGCCCGGCTTCCTCGATGCCACCTGGAGAACTGGTGGCTACTGCATTCAATCTCCCGAGGGTCTCAGCACCTACGCTTCCGGAGAGGATGCAGAGTATCAAAGACACGGCGTGAACATCCCGCCGTCGGTTCCAAAAAGATCTCGGCTACCAACGCCTCCGAGAGCTATGAGTGCTTCTGCCACAGGACAGACTGCCCAGGAACGGGCATTTGTGCTCAGCCCGCCATCTTTAAGCCACAGTCAAGTGACTGCGCAGGTGAGGCAAGCCCTCGAAGAGGGCCAGAGGTTTTTGGAGTGACTCTGCGGCGATCCGCACCGAGGGGTTGGAGTTCAAAAGTTTTTTCTTGCGAGCACGTTTTGCAACAGCACGCTTTGCAGCAGCACACTTTGCAGCAGCACGTTTTGCAGCAGCATGTTGTGTGGCATGAGCGTTGGCATGGTCTGTGGCATGTTGCGTTTGCTCGAAAACCAACCCAACGTACCTCGAACCCTCCTACCTTCGAAACCCGCACCTTTAAAACCACGGCCGCTTTCAGGAATGGTTTCACGCCAGGACTGGATCTTGGTATCATCGTGCTCCTCCTGACGGTCTACAGCCTCTTCTGTGGTATAGCTTTGTGGGTTTCTTCAGGGTTACTTCGGTGTTTCAGGAAAGTGGTTTCGCGAAAGAGGCCACGGAAGTTCTACAGGGTGTTTTCTAGAAAACGCGGAAGCTACTTTAGGATTAAGCTGCGGGACCGTTGGGCCCGCGTCGAGGTGAGTAGGAAACTTCTTTTGAGTCGTGAGGTGAAAGGTTTTGGGCAGCGCGTTTGTGAGCATGTCTGTGAAAACTTAAAGTGCGCATGTTGCGGCATGTTTGGCATGCTTTGTGCCGGAGATGATGAACCGGCCCCGGCAAAGAAGACGGAACAAGTTGAGCACGTGCTCCGAGCCGTGCGCTTTAGAGGTTTACCGTCGCCGGGGACCGGTACACGTTCTGATCCGTTTGACTTAGACCCCGAACCTTCCTCGAGACCTGCTCCCGAAACTTCCTTAAAACCTGAAGCTTCTAGTCGTAATCCTTTAGATCCTGAAGGAATCTTTGATGAGGACCCTGAACCGTTAGGGTCTGCCCCTGGCTCTTCCAAGAAACCTCGAAAAGAAAAGGGTCCAACACCACCTGACGACCCGGTTGGACCTGAGGACGAGGAGGACCTGAGGGTTCCTCTTTCTTCTGTTTCGTTGTATAATCATCGGAGCCGAGGGCATTTTCCGTTTGATTCCAATTGTGAAGCGTGTTGTTCTTCGAAAGGGCGCGTTCCGGCGCGTCGCTTGAGGAGGAAGCTGCAGAGAGAACCAGACCATAGGTCTTGATTTCTTCTATTTCGGAAAACTGAGGGTACTCTTGATGATGCACCTCGGTTCTAAGTATACTGTCTCTCTTCCTGCGATGCACCTCGATGACCCTGACCTGCTCCACAACATCAACCGTGTGATTCGCGAAATGGGATTAGTCGGTAAAGCGGTTACATTTCGGATGGACCAAGAAGCGGCTCTTGGAGCCCTTGCCGAGAAACTCACTAAGTGCGATAGCAGCCCTGCCAGCGCAACTTTGATTGACGTGGTTCCGGGCTACAGGCCCCAGTCGAAGGGATCGATTGAGCGGCAGGTTGAAACTATGAAGCAGGGTTTCTGGTCTGTTTGGTTGGACCTGGAGAAAGAGGTTGCTAAGGTGAAGCAGGAAACGGAAGCCGTTGAGCTTGGGAAGTATCAGTTACCTTTGGGAGGTTTGCTTTGGCAAGCCTGTGTTTTCTATGTTGCTAGGTGCTATAACCTCTGGTGTACTAGCGTCGGGGATTCGAGCACTAGCATAGATCGACTGCATGAGGAGATTGTGAACCGAACTCGGACGAGACCGTTCGGGTGTCTGGTTCAAGCTCAGGTCAGTAAGTCCAAGGCGCACCATGATAAGTTCAGGGGCGCCCGGACCGTGAAAGCGGTTTATCTGGGACCGGTGCACGCCAAAGGTGGCGGCATCTTTGCCGTCCCTGTCGGAAGCAGGGAAATAGATATATTCCCCGTCGCCAGAATGATTCAGGGAGGTGACATCTACGATGCCAAGACCCTGGAAGAGCTATCTTTAGCTAAGCCTCTTCTGCAGGACACTGAGGACCCCGAGAGGCCCATACTGTTTGATCCGTTGGAGGCTCCTGGTGATGATGCTCCTGATGAGGGGGCTGGTGTGGGAATGGATGAAGATGGTGATGAAGAGATGATTGAAAATGAGCTTGCTGACTATTCTCCGTCGGAAGCGCCTGAGAACCAGGAGGTTGTGAACGATGAGGGGGATATGGAAATAGACTGGCTCACGAATCACTATCTTGAGTCCCTGTTTCGAGGGTCTGACCTGCGAGCCACCTCCACTGCAGTTGCAAAGTCGTTTGATTTGAAGTTTGGGGGTACGAAGATAAGGTGTGCTGTTCCTCAGAACGCTGTGTCTGAGACTTCGGGAGAGAAGCTAGAACCCGATCTTCTTTACGCATCAATGAAGCTTGAGTTGGAAGAGTTGGAATCCTTCAAGGTTGGGGAAGTGATCCCTGAGCGCGAAGCTCGCCGTCTTGCTAAGGAAAACGGCAGGCGAGTTTTGACTAGCAGGTGGGTCAACACGGTCAAGAAGAAGGGACTGTATAGATCTAGGCTAGTCGTGCGGGATTATGCCTCTATGGGAGGTACCACCTTGAGTGAGGGAATCTACTCTCCTACTGCTTCATTGGAAGGTCTGAGATTGCTTCTGTCAATGCTCTGCCGACGTGGCAGTGTGTTGTCCTGCGATGTCTCGGTAGCGTTCATGCATGCTCCCGTAGCGAGGGCAGAATTCGTAGAGTTGCCGAATAATGTGAGCACCCAGGGGACTGGGGAACGAGTTTTCGTCAAATTGCGTAAAGCGATGAACGGATTGCGCTCTGCTCCATTATCTTGGTATTGCGAGTTGGCTGAATACTTGCGCTCTCAGAACTTCGAAGCAAGTTTGGACCCAACTATATTCCGTCGTCTTACTAGGAAGGGTTTGACGATTGTGTTGTTTTATGTGGATGACTTGCTGATCTATAGTGAAGATGAAGCTGAGGGGCGCCGGTTCTATGAGGAGTTGCGTAAGAGATACAAAATGAAACTTACGGGCGAGTTGATTCAAGATTGCCCCGGGGAAGTTTCGTTTCTCGGTCGGCGGATCTTTCGCCGTGAGAAAGGGGAACGTACGGTTTTTTTCGGGCTAGACGAACAGTACCTGAGTTCCTGTTGCGAGGAGTACGGAATCACCAAACCTGCACCAAAGCTCCCTTCCCTTGAACGCCGCTATGCTGAGTTGCTGAAGAAAGGCCAGACTGAGCTGATCAGTCCAGCCGCTCACGAAAGGTACAGAAGGACTCTGGGCTGTTTGGCCTGGGCGGCTCTGTCACGACCAGACCTGCAGTTTGTGTGTGGGTTTCTGGGCCGCCACCAAGCAGCTCCTGACGAGGCTGCCGAGACCTGTATGAGGGATGTCCTTCGTTGGGTCAAGGGTCTTCCGCACAAGGTCCAGAGGTTTCCTAGCAAAAGGGAGATCTTGGAAGATGATGCGGACCCTGCCTCTGTATCTTGTTTTACGGACGCGAGCTGGAGTCTGAATTCGGTAAGTGGCGGGATCATTACGTGGGAGAACTGTTCCCTGAAAAGCTTCAGCAGGAAACAAACGACTACCGCACTCTCCAGTGCGGAAGCAGAACTCGCTGCACTCACAGAGGTTGCTCGTGAAGGGTTGTACATTGCTTTGCTTGTGGAGACCATCCGCGAGGGTATGCCGAAAGACAGGGAAACCGGTTATTATGTTCTTAAGGGATATTCTGATTCCGAATCGGCGGTTTGTGTATCGAAGATGCAGACCCTCCTGAGGAAAGTGAGGCACATCGAACTGCGTGCCGCATTCCTTCAGGAGCTGGTGGCCAGGGGTCGTTTTACTATAGAACACATACCGGGAGTGATAAACCCTGCGGACGCCCTCACGAAGAGTCCCACCAACGAAAGTTTGGCTAGTTTGTACGATGCCTCTGGCCTTGTGGATGAACCGAAGGCCTGGGAGAGTGAGCCTACTGAGGTGCACGTGTCTTTTGAAGAGCCCAATGAAAACGAACGTTTTACTCCGTCTGTTCCGCCTTCCTGGAAAGCCGCTGCTTTGAAGCTAGCTCGTGGTGAAGCTAAGTACGTAGTGGTTGAACTGTGTTGTGAAGAAGGAAGTGCGTTGTCCAAAGCCTGCTCGAAGGTCCCCGAGATCGCCTACTTTGGGGTGACTAAGGAAGTTGATCTTCTGAGCTATAATGGCTTGTGTCTTCTGAGAGAGGTTTTCGGAGTCGTAGCTGAGGGTGAGGTTAAGGTATATGCTCACTTGTCTACTCCGTGCTCTGCTGGGTGTGGTTTAAGGCACCTGAGGTTTAAGAAGGGAGGAAAGGCCCTGGAGAAGTGGAGAGCGGCTCTGGCCGTTCACAAGAGGTCCTGGAAAAGGATCGAGAAGCTGTTGGAGCCTTACGTGGGCTCCCCGAACCTTCTGCTTTCTCACGAGTGGCCTGAGAGGTCAGGACTGTGGGATGAGACTGTGTTTAAGAGGGTTTCTAAAAGGCTTCGTTTGGATCAGGGTTGCCTTGTGGATCGTTGTTGCTTTGAAAAGGGTGACCAACGACCTTG
Organism: Symbiodinium sp. CCMP2592; assembly: GCA_905221615.1. NCBI lineage: Eukaryota > Dinophyceae > Suessiales > Symbiodiniaceae > Symbiodinium > Symbiodinium sp. CCMP2592. Next base: position 260,695 of record CAJNDT010000227.1, read on the forward strand.
GAAAAGATGGTGGTTTGTGTCTAACCGCACAGAGTTTGTGTGGGGACTTTCGTCTCAGTGCTCTGAGGGACACGGTCACTACTACCTTCCTCTTCCTGAGTCAGGTGTGTATCCAGAGGGCTTAGGATTCGGTCTCCTGAAGAACGCGAAGAAGACTTTTGAGGAGAAGTGAAGAGGACTCTCGGGCATGAGGGGGTGTGAAAAGTTTGCTCTCCGTAGCCATCTGGCTCAAGTTGCCGTGAGTGCTCAAACTTGAGGTGCCGACGTGGCCAGCCTTGAGGCCTGCATTCTAGAGCTCTCAAACAGGACCCCAAACGTAACCTCGTAGAGGTCGTAGGCCGGATTAGCCGGCAAGGGCTGGGAGGGAGCCGTAGACTGTCAGGCGCTCTGTGCGCCACTTTTCTTGAACACCACCGCAACTTGCAACCCTTGAAACATCTTGCTTGCACAGATCGCTTGATTTTCTTGGAAAAGTTTGTTTTGAGGGCCTTGCTTGCAAAAACGCCCTTTGTTGCCAAACTTTCTTGCGTACAGTTTTCTTGAAGGACGGCAGCAGAAGCACAAGGACTGGTGCAAGTCAGTGCGACATGTCGCGCTTCCGGCCGTATGTCGTGTGCAGGAAGTGCAAAGAGAGCTGGCTGTATGCTGATCGCATTTCAGCCCACCCGTGTTGTGCAGTTTGTGGTGCAGCGTGGCCTCGACAGGCAAAGCATAAGGTTAGGTTTGTGCAGAGCGGTGATGAGGCATCTGAGACCTCATTTAGGCCGCCCAGGCAGAGTAAGGAGCGAAAGCCCGGCAAGGCGGCACTCGCTTTGCACACAGTGTGGGAGAAGTTGACTCCCGAAGCCCGACTGGCGATCGAAGAAGCTGGGTGGAGGCCTCCATCCGCGGCAGCGGTTGTCCCGCCTCCGGGTCTCGGCGATTTTGATGTTGACATGGATGCATCTGAGGCCTGCGAGGCTAAGCAGAAGCTGTGGTCTGAAGCCACGGAGCAGCAGAAAGAGCTCATGCTCAAGGCAGGCCTCAAGCCGCCGGAGCAAACTCCGGCTCCCACCTCTTATGAAGTTGGAACCGCAGCAAATGCAGCTTTTCGTAAGGCCACGGTTGCACTGAAATTGCTTGGAGACAAGAAGATTAGCTTGCAGAAGCGTATCGACCAAGCTAAGGAGCAATACAACGCAAGACTGACCGAGATGAAACAGTTGCAGACCAAAATTGAAGAGGCGCAGCAACAGGTTGCAGATGCGGGCGAGGAGCTTACCACCAAAGTCCTGGCCCAAGATGAATCTTTGAACGGCGAAATTGCGCAGTTTCTTGAGAAGTTTGGGATTTCCTTGACTGAAGAGCAGGAAGCAAAGATTGCCGCAGTGCGTGCCGGCACACATGGAACCCCTGACAGCCAGGCTTTTGACCTTAAGGCCGCAGCACCCAACACGCAAGAGGTGCCCAAGAAATCTGAGCCAGCGCAGAACGGACAGCGTGGCACCAGATCCAGGTCGCCAAGAAAGACGCAAGAGGCTGCCGCTGAGAAGGAGGATCTGTAGGATGCAGGTGAGGGTCTGGGTTCCGGGGATTTTCGGAGGATTCCGGGGTTCTCTTCCTGGGTAAGGGTTACGAGTTCCTTGGTAAGTGACTTGCATGTGCCTGAGGCTCCTGCTTTTCCTTGTTGGCCCCAGACCCGCACCGCTCCTCAGATTTTGCAAAACCAGCAGACCGCTGTCAACACAACATGTTCGCTCTGTGTTGCGCCCCTGGCGTCCTCACGAAGTGTGAGTTTCCACGTTGGGTCCAGCAGCATGTGCGTTTGTAATCCTTGCTCTCAGGTGGCGTCGGCTAGAAGCTGTGCTACTCCTCATTTTGCTGCGCACTCATTCTCGGCAGAGCCTTCGGTTGCGCAAGGTTGGGTTGCTAGGTCTTCGGTTCGAAATTCGGGCTTGAAAGAAGGGGCGATGCAGCTTGCATGTCAGGACTTGTGTTGTGCATGCTGCCATACGCCTATGTCAGTGCCCCCCTTTGTCCCTAGGCCTCCCGAGCCAGCTTTGTGCCAGCACTGCATGCCGAGTCAGAGTGAGAGTTTTCATTGTCGCCGTGGCTTTTTTCTTGAATCTTGTGCGCTTTCAGGCCAACCTGTGCCCAGGATCCTTGATTACAGAGTGCCGGCCAGGGTCTTCCGCCACAGGCCGCCCACTTGGCCACTGTGCTGGAGTGCTTGTGCTTCCGCCCGGAGGCATGAAGGCACCCTTGAGTCCAGGCCCATTTCTAGCCCGAACCCGTGTGCGCCTTCGGGAGTTTTCCTTAACCCCAATTTGGCCTTTGCGAGTGGATATGCATCGGAGCTTGAAGAGTTTGTGCAAGGGTGGCCTCCTTGTTTGAGTTGTGGCCAGAATGCAGTGCTTGGTCAGCAGGATTTTCCTTGGATTAGGAGTTTTCTTTCAGCAAGCAGCCAGGTCATGGTACACCGTCCATGTGAGGACCTTGCCACGGCTGTCAGTGATGTACTCTGCTACTGCCCAGGGTGTTTGTGTCGCTGGGCGGACCGCCCCACCAGCACCGAGGGCCGGCCTCACATATCCGCTGACTTGTCAGGTCCACGTTTCTTTCCTGCCAGTGCTGCTCAGGAGTGTGATGAACAGGGCGAGGTGTATGGTTCGCGGGAGCTCGCAACTGTGAGGCCTACATGTATCAGAGCATTCTCGTATGGGCCTTCCACGAATCGGAAAGCCCCTGCATCCAGACGGGCCCGCCGGCGCCTCAACCGCCGATTGCGACACGTGCTTGAGGGTTCAGGGACCTTTTCTGATCCGATTTCTCACGGTGGTGATTTGCTTGACCCTTGTGCAGTTGCTTCGGTCCATGCAGAAGTGGTTGAAGTTGACGGCTACAGGTCGCAAGCTGGCCATGAATTTTCATTTCCGTTCCCTACCCCGTGTGTCTCCCAGTCTTGGGACCCTAACCCCAATTTTGATTGCTGGGATGCTGCTCCTGGGCATTGCGGCATCACTGGTGAGTTGCACGGGCGGCCTGACCAGGACCAGCAGCCTTGGGGTTGCGCGGCTACCAATCTTGATGCCATGAGGGCCCCCAGGGCCCAGGAGGAGGGTGGTTATTATGGTGGTGGTGGTTTCGTTCAGGAGGAGGTGTGCCCGCTGGGCGAGGGTCCTGGGGGTCGGAATTTTGGGATTGCTTCCCTTAATAGAGTTTCCCTCCAGGGTCCAGGAGGTGGGTATATCACACAGGCGGAGGATTGGCCCGCAGGAGGAGGTGCGGCCGCTGGCCGAGGACCCTGGAGGGAGCAATACATCCCGCTGTCTGAGAATTCCGGGTGTGGCCCGAACTTTCATGATGATCCGGTTCCAGCGTGCCCTGAGGCTGGTGACCAAAGCCATACGCTGTCCCAACCAGGCGTTGCTGTGCGCCCTGCAGGCTGCACTCAGGCTGACCAGGTGCTTGTGCATTCAACTTGGTCGGGCAGTGCTCTCGCTCAGTCTGGTGATCCAGGGGTTTCGGCCCTTTGGGCCAGCTTGCTGCAAGGGCTGGAGCATATGTGTCATGTACAAGTGCTTCAAGCTGTGGAGGCCCTAGAGGCGGGCCAATATATTCTTGAAGATACCTTTCCCTGGTTTGCTGCTGAGCTTGCTGTTGAAGCCGGTGATGATGTTCCTTGGCACGTTGCAGCCTCGGCTATCAGGGATGTCATCGCAAATCTTGAATCCAATGCCGACGGAAAGAAATTGCTGTTAGTCAGCTCCAATGTCACCAAGTGGCGCAAGTCCTTAGCAACCTTTCTTGCGGGGATCAGGCCAGACCTCTGGCTGGTACAGGAAACACACATTAAGGAGGAGCAAGGGGATTTGCTGGCCACTCATGTTGGGGCCTTTGGCTATCAGGCCTTCAGCTTGCCAGGTCACCCCACTGGGGGAGGTGGTAACTCAGGAGGCCTTGCGATTGTGTTTAAGAAGCACCTTGATGTCCGTAAAAGCCACCACTTCCTTCACCAAGGTGTTGGTTTTCAGTCTGTTGTTCTGCGCATCCGGGGTGTTGATATCTTCCTCGTCAATGTTTACTTGAAGACAGGGGAGGGTTTCCGGGGCCCGACTAATGCCATAATTCTTTCCAATTTGATTCCCTTCCTTAGGTCGCTGCAAGGTGAATTTCTTGTTGCAGGCGACTTCAACGAAGACATCAGTGTTCTGGTGACCACCAGTTTGGCGCAGGAAGCTCGGGGCCAATGGGTCCACACGGGGGCTTCCACGTGCACAGGGGGTGGTAACATTGATTTTGGTTTAGTTTCCAAAGGGCTGGCCTTGGGAGTTTCGGTCCGGGCTGACTGGATCACTCCGTTTGCTCCACATGCTGCCTTACATTGGTGCATTGACAGGAGGCAGTGCGAGTTGAGGTTTCCCCAGCTTGTGGGTTTCAAGCCGAAGCCCATTATGCCGCAACCCTTCGAGCCCCCTTTTGCAGGTTGCTCTGGCCCTCAGCCTGATCTGGAGTCTGCCTGTGCCGGGCACTGGGGTGGCTCCATACCTGAGCCGGCCCTCACACATACCTTTGAGCAGCTCAGTAGCTCTGTTGAGTTATCGGTCTATGGCTGCACTCAAGGTCGAGGCTGCCTGCCCAAATTTCGCCGTGACAAACTCCTGCGCCATACCTCACCTGTGGGTGCTTGGGGGGGGGCTCAGGCCTCTTTCTGGAAGCGGGTCCTTTTGGCTGGAACTTTCGGCGAAGCGGAGTTGTCCTGCACCCTTTGGCCACACATTTTGGTCGCAGCTTGAATTGATGTGGCACGGATCCACAGCCGAGCTCAGTGTTTTCCAAGCCCAGCTTGATGCTGTTCTTAAAGGTGCTACGCCCTCGGCTTTTCCAGAGTTGATTCAGGTATCGGAGCAACAATTTCGTCACCATTCCAAATTGTGGATGCAGAAGCAGAGCGCAAGCTACGGTAAGTGGCTAAAGCAGGCTTCGTGTAAAGGCTTGCGTGGCCTCTTTACCAGTGTTAAAGCGGATGAAGCTGTCCAGCTTCGCCCTTTCTTGCACCAGCCTGTGCAGGAGCGCATCTACCTTAGGTGGAGGCAGTGGTTTGAGCTTTGGTCCGCGCCGGGTGGGGTCGACCCGGCGCTCCTCAGTGATCTCAGGCAACGTGCCCGAATGCAGGCCAAGGAGCTTGGGCCGATTCCCCTAGATCAGGCGGTTGCGGCGTTCAAGCGAGTGCCCAGCAAGGCACCAGGTCTAGACGGGTGGACATTTGAGATGTTAAAAAATTTGCAGCGACCGGCTGTTGCATCCATCATTTCATTTCTTCACCACTGTGAAACTGAGGCCACTTGGCCTGCCCAGATGGTGTTTGCACTTATAGCCCTCCTCCCAAAAAGCGAGAAGCGGGAGAGACCAATAGCACTTTTGCACGTGCTTTACCGCACTTGGGTGCGCATGAGGTGGAAATTGGTCTCCGATTGGCAATTCCAGTACTGTAAAGCCGCGGTCTGGGATAAGGCAATGCCTGGGAGTCAAGTGCTGGACGTCGCTTTGGGACGCTTACTTAGAGGCGAGGCGGCTAGACAGTCCGGTCAGCACTTAGTTACAATTTTCATTGATATGGAGACTTTCTATGATAGATGCCGTTTTAATGATGTCATTTCTTCTGGCCTTTCTTTGGGGTACCCTCCCCTGGTATTGCACCAGGCCCTTCTTACTTACATGGGCCCGCGTTTTCTTCAATCTGAAGGGTCTTTGTGCCCGGCCATTACTCCCACGAAGGGGGTCCTGGCTGGGTGCCCGGCCGCCCCGTCTATCAGCAAACTTGTTGTGCACCCCATTGCAGTTGCGGCCACTTCCAAGCGTGCGACATCCAATTTGGACGTATGGATAGATGATCTGTCCCTTGACTGTGTCGGTGCCTCGGCCAAGCAGATTGCCTCAGACGCTGTGCTGCTTTTTCGCAGCCTGCGTACCAGCATCGAGGCAACTGGTGCCAAGTTGTCATTGGATAAGACTTCTTTTGTTGCATCGTCCTCTAAAGCGGCTAAATGCTTGCAGGCTGTCAGAGTTGACACAGACCCTGAAGTCCGCACCTTCGCCAGGGACTTAGGTGTCACATCGGGGGGTGCACGCCGCAGGGTTTTGGGTTTAGCTGAGATGAGGCGAGCTAAGGCCAGTGGCAGGGCGTCTAAACTTCGCAAGTTGGGCCTTGCCAACTTTTCACATAAAGTGCGCATTACCCGGGCCTCCATATGCTCTGCAGGTCTTTGGGGGCATCAGGCTGCAGGCGTCAGTCCTAAGCGGCGTAAGTGGTACAGGACTCTTTGTGCCAAGGCCATCGGCCGCCAAAAGTTAGGTTCGCTTGATGTCTCTTTCCTTTTGTTGCGTCACAAGTGTGAGGACCCGCACCTCACCATTTTGAAGCAGCATTTTCGAGCGGTTGCCAGGGTTTTCCGTCGTTGGCAGATCTCGGACCCGGAGAAATTCAGATCGACTTGGGCCAACATTTGGGCCTGGCTTTCAGAGTCGCCCCAACCTTGGAAGCGCGTCAATGGGCCCTTGGCGGCCACTTTGGCATACTTGATGGATTTAGGTGTGCAAGCGCCCCAGTCCCACCGTTGGACGTGCGGCGAGTGTCTCCTTATCATTGATTGGGCCAGTGTTGACGCCACCCGTCGGGTGTGGCATTGGCTTTTGCCTAAGTGGGAGGCCGCTAGGCTGCTTCGTATATCTCATCTGGAAGCCTGTGAATCCTTAGCCTCTGGAGTCGACTTGAAGGTCCCTCACCGCTTGCTTAAGCGCAAATTCTTCAATAAGAGTATGGTGACTAGTTTGCAAGCCCTGTGGCAAGGAGCACTTTTAGGTCAGAATAAGCCCGGGTACTGTAAACTGTGTGCCTGTCCTCTCAGCTTGCAGCATGTTCTGTGGGACTGCCCTTATCTTGTTTCTAAGTATCCTGAACCACCGCATTTCCCGGCCTCCCGCCGCAGTTTCCCGTGGCCATGTCTTTGGTTGCGCGGTTTGTTGCCACAGCGTGCCACTTCGCTGGGAGGTACGGATACGCAGAAGGGTTTGGTTTGTGAGGGTTTGTGGAGCAGCCGACGGGTCCTTAATAGTGATAATCTTGTTTTTGCTTCAGATGCGTCGGGTGGACCAGGTGCCCGTGACCACCGCGCGGCATGTGTTGCTTGGGCCATTGCGGCATATGAGCTTGCACCGGAGGGGCCGAAGCGTGTTGCTAGCATCACGTGCTTTCCCGAAGAGCCCCTGTCGGTGGCCAGTGCGGAACAACAGGCTGCCTTTGAGCTCTTTGGTCGTGTCTCCGGTGCTTTCGACTTGACGGTGGACTGTCAGGCAATCACACACATTCTACGGAAAAACATGCCGCCCCTTGAAGGCCCGGTCCCTTGGGGTGAAATTTGGGGTGACAGGTCAAGGGCTAATATCACTTGGGTGCCCAGTCATAAAGACTCTTCCTATTATGCTGAAAAAGGCATCCCTGAATGGCGGCGTTTGCTGAACGAGGATGTTGATTCTTTATGTGGCAAAAGGGCTGCGCAAGTGTTCCAATCAGCGACTAAGCCGAATCTTCCTGTTCTTGATGGGCTCTGTGAAGAAATTTGCCTGCACCTGGCTAAGAAAATTGGCTTTGTCCTCAAGCACAAAAAAGATAAGGGTTTCCCTTGGGTTTTTGATAGGTGCCTCAACTCCCAGCCTTCGCCCCAGGATGCTAAGCCCTCGATCATTTCCCAGGGTAAGTTTGGTAAGCCCAAAGGCGGGTCCAAGCCCAGCAGTCAGCCCAAACCCAACAAAAAACAGCGCCTTAAGGAGGCTCTCGCCAACCCGGACCCTGGGCTGGGTCATGTTTGGAAGGATTGTGAGGCCAAAGCCAGCAACAATTTTGCGATCCAGTGCACCGTTTGCCAGCTTTATGTGGAGCAGTGTAACCCTCCCGAGGTTTTTGATCGCAAAATGTCCAATCCTTGTCGTGACAGAGCTGCCCCGGTTCCCGCCTGCTGGGGCATACATGGCAGTCATGACATGGTTAATAAGGGTTCTTTCTTTATGTGCTCCAAGTGTCTTGCCATGGTTAAACTTGGTGCCACCTCGTCGTCGTCGGTCATGAAGTCCACTTGCAAAGGGCTCGGGCGTAAACTTAACGCCCAAACGAGAGTGCGTTCCATGGCCCAGGTTGAAGCTGATACGAGCCGGTCCATTGAGGAATCCTTTGAGGCCAAAGAGTCAAATCCTGCGGAGGTTGTGCAGCAAGGCGGTGGCAGTTCTGTTTTCCCCTGCTCTGCCCAACCTAAGCCCAAACCTAAGTGCAAGCCCAAAGCCAAGTCTAAGGACACCTCCAAACAGACCCGTTTGTCGTTTCGGTGAGCTTTTCGGGCTGTTTCGAGGGTTGGGCTAGGGTTTCCAAAAAAAAAAAAAAAGCAACCTCAAACATGTCTGGTGGAAGCTGGAGTGCGCTTGCTGGCTGCACCCGTGTCATTGGCGGTCCACGATGGTCATGCGACTGATGGCTGCAACTACGCTCGCCATGGCTTTCATCTGATGTAGGCTACCTTTCCGCATGTTCAATTGCTGCCCTACAGGTCACATGCTCGGTGTGCGCTGTTGGCTGCACCCGCCTGTTATGCCTTAGGGTTATAGGTTTAGGCTAGTTCCGCCGGTGGTTGGGTTGTGATCGCATGCTTCCTTGCCTGGTTGATGAATATGCTTTACCCGACTTCGGGCCTTAACAACAGAACACCTGGGAGTTTTGTAATGGCCTTTGGA
>CAJNDT010000228.1:0-175000 GCA_905221615.1 Symbiodinium sp. CCMP2592
TCCCGGCAGGGTTCCCTGGACCTCATGTGAAGGTGCGGTCCTTCAAACATTCAATATGCTGTTCTTGAAATCCGCAGAAACTGCAAGCGAGGCACTTTACTCAGCCGTGCCGCCAGAGGCTCGCTAAATTCCCCGTCGGCCATAAAGATGCGGATCTTGTCTTTGAAAGCATTCCGGAGGGCTTCCTCCGGCAAGAAGCTGGCCAGGGTGTCAGGCAGCGATCTGGCTTTGTCCAGTGCGGCCTCGGCTGGCAGGGCTACTGTACTGGAACCCGATCTGCCCTGGCTCACGTGCTGCCCAGCCTTCTCAGCCGTGGCCAGGTCTAGCATGCGGCAATGAACGGACCAGTCGGCCATGACGTACCGCACCTTCAAAAGCTCGAAGCCGCCTCTTGCATCCTGCAACACACGACGCACTGAAAACCGGCATGGATACTACTCTTGGCATTCGGCTCCTCAGCCAAGGCCACTGCCCGAACGGGTTGCTGCAGGCGACGGCGGTCCACGTTGAAGGCGGCCTCAGCCGCAGCCTCCATGATGTTGTAAAACATTCCTCGGGACGAACGCCCCGTTGGCCATAAAGTCGGATTTGTGCGATTGTTGCTCAGACACCGCCTCTGGTATTCGTGCCCGGAACCTCCAGCAAGTAGAACTTCCAGTGCCGTCAAGCATTGGGCGGCTGTGGGGCCGCCAGTATCAGACGAGACCAGCCGTTTCACGGTTGTCTTATCTTCGTCCACCCCCTGGCCTTCATCGTGGTCCTCAGCCTTGCCTTCAAGGAAACGGACAGCAGCCAGGTGGAATTTGCTTTTCTGGGCATTGGCATTCTGCTTCAGGCCGCCGTGCCGAAGCATGTCCTCTATTTGAAGAGCAGCCGGTCTGCCGCCACACCTGACATGAAGCACGAGAAGAGAAAACCTCAAGCACACCATGCACCGCTGTCAATGCCATGCCATTCGCGATCCCAGGCACCGAAGTCCAGCACCAACGCTGCATTCGATCCAAGGCCGACTACGCAGTGGCACGCATTCCTTGCCGCCGAGGGCTGCGGCATACTCACGGCAGACTGAGCACCCGATGCCGAACTTCGTGCCCGGATCAGACCGGATCAGCCATGACCTGGTCGAACCTGGCATGACAGACTCGCTCGTCCTGTCTTACCGCCTTCGCAAGATTCCCGCCTTTGATGGTGTAAGTACACCGCTGTTTCCAGTCCGCAGCATGTGCTATCCACCGGCACTCGTTGCAATGCTTTTTGCCTTCCTCAGTCAAGAAAGGATTCACTGCAGGAACATGGCGAGGCAGGCACACATGGTCAGAAGGCAAGTCGCGGGGCATCGCCGCAAATGCTTCTCTTCGGCAATACGCTCGGCCATTGTTGCCCTAGGAGGCCCTGTGAACTATTGTCACGACTGTCGCAGGTGCATGCCGCATACATTGGCATCGGACTTGCTATGCTTCTACTGATGTCATGCCTCTCTACAACCGTCCTAAGGATCAAGCCTGGGCCTACACGGCCTCTGCATCGGATTTGTTATGCAGCTCATGATACTCATGATGACATGCCTCAGGCTGCCTTGTCAGACTCAGCGATGCAACAGACTTTCGGCGCCACGACTGCTAATCGTCTCTCTGCAGGGCGAGACTAGAAACTTGCCCAAGCCCCATGCTTCAGGCGGTGCTGTTTCTAATAAGCAACACCCACCGCAAAGAAAATGCTTCAGACTGGGCCTTGAATCCTGTGCGATTGCATACACAACGGCTCAGTCACGTTTGTTCTTCTTCTCCTTCTTCTCCTTCTTGGACTTCTTGCTCACAGGCTCCACCTGCCCAGGACAACAAAAGCATTTCTCCCGCAGAAGTGTCCCCAAGCTTGCCTCCTGGTTGCAGTGTGGGCAATAGTAAGCCCGCTTCGAGCCCTGTCGCACAGGTACAGTCTTCTTCACGTGTTTGAGGTAGATCTGTCCTCAGGCAGGAAGATTCAGCAAGAGACACAAGGTTTCAGGCTTTGCAACCAGTTCGGCCAGGGGGCTGGCGATGTCCATCACATGGCCACGGGTGAGGAGGGTCGGCTTGGAGAGCTTGCCGCCATATTCCGCAGCGAACCCCATGCATTCCAGGTCCTTCTTGTTCTCAGGCGACAGATGATCTTCTGCTTTCTGGATGATATTCCTTCCCAAGAGGTACACACGACCTCTTGCTGCACGAGGGCACACAAAGGCCATATGGCCTGGGATGGTGGCGACCTCTGCACGTTTCAAGTAAGAGTTTGACTGACGAGTGTCTCTTATTATGTATTCGCCCTTGCAGGTGCAAATGCTCGAAAGCGGCCTTGTGGAAGAAGCCACCATCGAAGATTCCCTTGCTCTCGGCTACCCGATGATACCACAGGCCGACACGCTCGTCAGCCTTCTCAGGCGAAGGTGGAGTCCCGCAGGGGAACAAGACCACCTCATGCTTGTCAGACCAGCCTCATACGGGGGCGACAGGGGACTGAAAGACAGCCGGTCGCTTGCAACTCCAGCCTGCCATTTGCACCTGATTCGGCGGGTCAAACAGTATATCCAACGTCGTGATCTTGCTCCTTGGAGGAGGCAGTTGAAATCACTCAGCCGGTCATCTGTCTGTGTATCGTCCGGACTTGCATGTCTAGTTGCTCTGGTGCCGACTGCATCATGAATTTCAAGAGGTCCCGCATGCCGCTGTGGTGCTGCACGGCCAACCCCTTCACTTTGAAGCCCTCTTTGATCTTCACCAATCCATACGTGGACTTCGTGGCCGGAGTCTTGCCCTTCTTCTGCATCAGGAGACTCACAAGATTATCCACCTGGTCGAAAGAAGCAAAGTCGATGTCGTGTAATGGGATAATATCCGGCTACTTCAGGTCCCGGGCCCGACTAATGGCCGCAGCAGTCGCTGCATTCGGGATGTCAGACGCTCCTCATCAAGGAAACGTGGAAGACAGCATAATTCATAGTCATGAAGAGCAGCCCGAGAAGAACTTACACAGATTTTCCTGCCTGAGCCCGCCATGCCAAAAATGCAGCCCGGGCTGTGCACAGTGGGATCTAGCACTCGGAGCCCGAACTGCAACTTTCGTATGCTTCCCGGCAAACAATCCAAGGTCATCCGACAAGACGGTGCAAGAGACTGAGATGGTGACTGACTGCACTGCTCCCGCAATGCTGACCCAGACCTACAGTCAGCAGCAGAGGTCAAGGCTGCCGTGCCTTGAAGTATCAAGCAAAGCTGGGGCTCCTGCTTCACATCTCGCTGCACGCAACGGAACCTGTCCAGGCCGTCATTGTCATTCATTGCAGCACACGATCACACCGACACACACACACACGTGCAGAGGCCAGCAGAGACGCACACGTCTGCCACTTCAACGTCGCTCTGCATGTTTTACTGTGCTTGCAATGCTTCGCGAATCACCGCAGGCCATGCTCCTCTGCAAGCTGCTGGCAAGACCGGCGTTTTTGGAGCACCGGTTCAGCCATCGCAAGCCACATCAGACGGACTTCCTCGGCAACCTCCCGACTGGCATTGCTCAGTCTGAGGACAGACCGTGCTTTCTTGTCAGGCGGGCCCGGGTTGCAGGCATCAAACAATTCCAACAAACTTTCCGCTGCCTTCCAGGGGCTCATATGAAACAAGGCCTTTTTGGTAGCTGCCTGGTGAACCGTCATGGCCAATGCCCACGCATCGGCCTTCACAGTCAAAAATTTCTTGAGGATCTTCTCAGACATGCCCTTGGCAACCTCAGGCGCTCGGTAGGCATAGGTGTACACCCCTGCCCCGTCCTCCACGAAATCCTCTGCCAGTGGAACGAAATCCTCTGCCAGTGGAAGCCGGTATGTCATCCCGAAGTCGATGATGAAACAGGAGTTTGTCAATGGATCATAAAGAATGTTCTGCGGCTTCACATCACCGTGTATATGCTCAGTCCTCCTGTGCAGGTGGGCCAAGCCGGCGAGCACTTGATGGGTGAGGGCCAACTGCTTCTCAGCATCAAAAGCTCCAACGTTGTGCAAGTAATGCAGGACGGAGCCCGCGGCCACGTAAGGCATGATCATGAAGGAGATCTGGCCGGGAACGAACTCATCCTCAGTCACCACCGACTCTGCGAGCAACGGCAGAAAGGTCTCGTGAGCCAGCTGCTTCAGCAAGGCGACTTCCTCAGACAGGTGGAAATTCGTGTTGCTGACCTTGGCCGCATAGATGCGATGCGAAACCCGGTGCCTTACTTTCATGATGCCGCCGTAGCCGCCCTGTCCAACCCCGGCCTGAGAGCCACAGACGATGTAGTCGCCGAAGGTGATGTCGTCCGGAGCACGGTCAGACAACAGAGGCTCAGGTGCCACAGGCGGGTCGGTTCGCTGAGAGTTTCTCAGACGAACGCCTGCCTTCTCTGCTGCCTGCCGTTGGTTCGAGAAGCCAAGCCTGGACGCCGCCAGGAATTCTTTTCGTTCGTTGTCCCCCAAGTCACGCCAGGCACTAGCCGCCTTTCGTGGACTCAGGCGACGCTGCTGGCAAAATAAGGCGAACGGCTTCACGGCTTTCTTGACGACGCCAGCAGCGACTGCCCTCTGCAGCTGGGTCGCCTGCCTCTTGGCAGGCCGCTTCATGGCGGCACTCAGACTCCGAGCACAAAAATTGCGGATATTGAGAGATTTGACCAAGTCGCACCTTCACCATGTTGTTTGACAGATCACGTACTAACTTCTGCAATCCTCGGGTGTTTTACCTCGTCTGCCATCCTTGAGGGCGAAAAGTGCAATCTGCTGGGTCCACGTCTCAAACTGGACGTGCTTCAGGCTTCAGCTGCATGGTTAAAAGTGCAATGCTCCATCAGACTGGACCCAAATGGCCTTCTACTTTTCTACGTCCTCGCCTGAGCTGCTGTCAGACTCACCAGACGGTGACGAGACATCCGTGGTTTTCTCAGGCGGTGGCACCGTCGTTGTCTGAGGCGGTGGCACCGTCGTTGTCGCAGGCGGGGGAACCGGAACCGCGGGCGAGGCAACCGCTGTCGAGACAGGCGGCATCTCAGGCTCAGCCCTCTGCGGCTCAGGCACGCGGTAGAATCGCTGGTCGTTGGCATTCTTGACGCGACCAGCCAGCTCCTGTCCTCACCACGTTGATGCAGGGCACCCGCTGTTCTGCGGCGACGACGCTCAGGCACCCCGACCCCGGAGAAAAGTTCACGACACAGGCAATGGGCGAGACCGTGTGCAGCAGCATCCGGTACACCTGTGGGCTCCTGCCAATTCAATTCACCGGCCCAGACAATGGACTCAAACTTGCGACACAGCCAGCAGCTCCTCTCGAAGTGCACCAGAGGGACTGTGTCGGTGTCCTCCACGTGCTCAGCCGGTGCCACCTCCCGGGGCCGAAACTATAACTAGTGCTGCCTGAGCCGTCCCAACATGCTCAGCCCTGCACCTGGCCGCCGTTGTCGGTCACACCCTTTCCACACACCAAAGGGATGACCTGACCGATTATTACAGCAGGATGAATTCGCACATATCCGACTTCCTGGCCTCCTTCTTCTGGCTCACCGTCACCCGGATGAGGCTCTCAGGCGAAGGCAAGGGCACGTTCGGCAGCACCTCAGAGCAACGATTCCCTATCCCCAGCTCCGTCATTAAACTTTGCTCCCAGACGTGTCTCAGTCCGAGACAGGACAGGCGGTGCTCACCACGCCATCAGTCGCCAGCCATTTGTGCTCTTTGGCAGGCAGGGGGTCAGACTTGCACCCGAAGTACATTGTCTCCCTGGCCCCGGCGATGCTGATGAGACTTCCAGCGGTTCCCGTCTTCCGCCGTTTGCAGTTCCTCTCCTCCCTTGGCTGGAAGCATGAACTGCAGTCAACACAAGAACAGGCGGCCAAGCCAAAAAAGGAAACTGCAGTCAAACACAAGAACATGCGGCCAAGCCACGCAGACCGCAAGTAGTCTTTCCGCCCTTGATCACTTTCTTCGCTTCCGATCAGAATAATGCTCTGGGGCGTCGAGCCATGATTCCTGAAAGACTTGAGGATGGTGTTCGAGGCCTTCTGCACGCCGCTATCAAAGGTCAGCCAGCGGTCCTGTCATGCACGGAAAACAATTGAATCCAAGCACCAAGCTTCTGTCTCTGTCCTCGTCCTTGGAAGCCGCCTCGAACACTCGGAAGCAGTTGTCGTACAGGCCACGCTCGAAGACGGCCGGTCGCTGGTACACGTTGTGCACGCGGCTGTAGCCTCCGTTTTCAGCGACCAGCGAGGAGTCGAAGATGAATAACACCGGCTCAGCCTGTCAAGCAACCAAAGAAGATCTGACAAGAGCCTGGTCTATGCATCGGACACGGTCCTTCTGAAGGAGCTGATGTTGCTTCAGAGCATCAGCCCAGGCAGCGGAAGGATTCCTGATGTCGCTTTGGTAGAAGTGAATGTAGAAGGCCATTTCCTCCTGTCGTGCAAACGGAGGACACGAGCTTCGCTGCAAACACTGTACACAGACTCCAGCCTCCACCGCCCGCTTGAGCTGCACTTCGCGGAGTTGTTCAGCCGTGCGAGTCGTCCCAGTCCCAGACGTATCAGTCGTCGGATCCGTCTCGGGCAGCAGCTCACGCGAAGGCTTGGTTTCAAGCGGCGGCTCAGGCTTCAGACGGCCCAATTTCATCTTCCACTCGTCGCTGTACCTGGTCAGCAGCTCCAGGATGGGTCCAAACTCCTCCTGGCAGCTGATCATTTCTGGCTTGCAAAAGCCATGTCACTGTCACAACCACGGACCCGCCTTCTGCCCGGAAGTGACAGCAGTGCTGAAGAGCTCATCGTCATCGCCCCGGAGCATTCCTGCAATCCTTTTACTCAGACTGCAGTACGGCGGCTCGCTGAAGGCCGCGACGGATACCAAGCCGCCTTGCTGAGCCCACTCCTTCGGATTCAGACACCTCTGCAGAGACTTCTGAAAATCCATGGCCGTCTTCTTGTCAAGTGCATCGTCCGGGATGGGCAGATGGCTCAGCCGCTCCAGCACGACGAAGCGAAGATGCAGCATCCCTGTCGCTTGCATCGCCTGGTCCCTGTTCAAGTCACGCATGTGGGTGTTGGTCGACAGGGACACACCCAAATGGTCCTTCAGGCTGCTGTCCTCCCGCATCTCCTGGGCAGAACTTCCAAGAAGATCTGAGGTTCGACAGTGGCTGCTGAGGCAAGGACCTGACAGATGAGCGACATGACGAAACGCTGCTCCTCTTTGGACTTCAAGCTGTTGACCCTTGGTATCTGACGGCATGCAGTGTGTGTGTGTGTGTGCTGAGATTCTTGTCTCATAGGACGAGGTGCACGCGAGTGACGATGCTCCACTTGCCGAACCACGTGGTCGAATTATTCACATACTGGCACGCCTTCATCGACTCAGTCATGCCGGCCGCATTCGTCTTGTCAAGCATAGTGGTGAGCTTTTGCACCTGGTCAGATGTCTTCACCTGTCGGGTTCAGGGCTTCGGTTTTAAGAGTTTCAGGCCAGGAATCCCGGGCCTTGTAGGCTTCGCCGTTCCAGCGGATGTTCTTCAACAACAAGAACACCTCCTCGTGAGTGGAGGCCTTGTGTTGTGCTGACAAGGCGGCCCGGATCCTGGCAAGAAGCCAGTCACTACTACGGATCCTGGCAATGGGACAGTCACTACTAAACCCCGGCCGGGGTCCTCGTCAGACGCGAGGCGAGGTTGAACGGCATCGCATTGGAACACTCCATAGCCTTCTTGCCGATGTCCTCAGATGCCTGGATCAGACTGACCACGGTCCCTGCCTGGTCAGACGCCTTGCCACGCACCATGGAGATCACGATGCGGCTGCTCAGGCGGCGGTACTTCTCGCAGAGGTCGCTGTCAGACGAAGCCGCCGCCTTGCCGAAGGCCCATACCAAGGCCGCAACCTTGGTATGGTCCTCAGGCGACAGCACGATCTCGCCTGACTTGGTCTCATCAGACGTCACCGTCGCCGACACGAAAAGGGAGGTCTGATCAGACCTCCCTTCGAACCAATACTCGGCCGCTTCAGACAGCACCTCAGGCGGTGGCACCTCCAGGGTCTCCACAGAAACGTCCTTCAGGCTCGCTGAGAATGTGGAGGCCTGTCAGACGAGACCGAACCGCCAATTGAGAAGTCAGTCTTACTTCTTAACAATCTAAAGCCAGCCGGCCTCTTTCAGGCTCCAGCCCTGCCAGGCATCTGGAAGAATGGAGTGAGTGCCGACCTTCTCCGCCTTAGCCGGAAAGAGCTTCTTCTTCTTCAAAAAGTCCAGGGCCTCTTTCACGGCTTCACGCCCGGTCTCCATGGCAAAGTCCCCAGACTCCACCTCGGCAGCCTCAGCCGCCGTGGCCTCAGCCTTAGCTTTGGCAGTTGCCTTGGCCGCCTTCTTGGCCCCACTCGTCCGGCCAGTTTTGGGAGCCATGGCTTTCGCTAGAGCCGGGGCAGAGCGGCCCTCAAAGCCGCAATCTCTAGAGCCGGGGCAGAGCGGCACACTGCCGCCTCAACAAGCTCCCGGTCTTCTCTGACTTCTCAAAGCCGCAATCTTGCGGGGAGGAGGTGGTCAACCCATCATGCCAAGCCGACTTCTGAAACGATTCAGCCGACAGTCCCGGCCTTCTGAAGAGATCGGCTGTTCGGAAATCCAGGGCCAACAGAGAACGTACCTCAGGCATGCAGGGCGATTGAGGCGAGGGTCAATCGTTCAACTTTTAACTGGCTGAAAGAAAGTTTGTGAGATAGTTGCACGCCAAACCAAGTGTGCAGGAATACGCCTCGGCCCGGGGCCGAGGTGTATTCTTGTACACCGCGACAAGATGACATCTATACCAGGTCATAATAACACAATACAAGGCCATCTGATGTACGCCGAGCCAAGTGTGCAGGAATACGCCTCGGCCCCGGGCCGAGGTGTATTTCTGTACGCTAGGCAGACCCGACGACTATCTCACAAACTTTTATTCGGCCAGTCGAAAGTTCTTAGGCAGCCACTCCTCGTGGACCCATCGCCATGACGTCCAGTCTCAGACCTGCAGAGGTCAATTCTCTGGGCCCAGTGGCCTTCCCCACTTGGGAGCGGTTGGCTTGCAGAAGCTCACTCAGTCTTTGCACCTCGGGTCTGACTCTAACGGCACGCTAACGGAACCACGGCAACCACACCCATGACGGAAAGATATGTCCGAAGCTTCTGCTGTTGGCCATTTTGTAAGGAGATAATGCTCCGGGAGCTACCACAGTTCGAAGGGCTACGAGATTGACAATTTTCTGATGTTTGTCCAAAACACTCTGCACGCTCTTGCTTGACATATCAGATGGATAATCACTGTTGCTTTGGAAATGCGAGCACGACTAGCATGGTCAGCCGTGAATATCGTGGTGTAATCCTCTACTGGCAAGTTAAAAATCCCCAACCGATTTGGACAACTTTGACAATATTGATAGGGTGACAGCGACATTATGATAATCATAGACAACCTGCCCTGGGGTTACATGGCTTAAACTTCCCTTGACTTTTCAACCCGGGCACGTGGACCCTTTCCGCCTTCGGACGTCGAATCCCCGTGCTTGAAGCAGGACTTCTTGGCCTCAGCCGCAAACAAGTAGTGTCGTTCTGTCGGAACTCCAACGGGTATCTTGGCTCCAGGCCTTCTGCTGGACATGGGCCTGGGTGCGACTGGCACTCAGGCTGTGCAGCCGGCATTCCAAAATTGCACACACGAACACAAGTATTTTCTTCGGCTCCCTCATTCAATGTCAAAAACCGCAAGCTCGGAAGCTCCAGACTGATCTTGGGTGCTTCTGCCGTCTCAGATCAAACGCCGGCACAGCCTCGCCTACTACTCAGCCGAATCATTCATGCTGGAGTTGTCGCTGTCAGGCTCGTCGTCCAACTCCGGGATGCAACCTTCAAATGTCCCACTCAGCCGAAAAGCCCGCTGTCATGGCCCAAGGCGCAAATCAAATGTCTGACTAAGGCGGGCACCGTCCTTGATGAGGTCCACCTTCTTCCGCTTCAGACTTCTCAGGCGGCTCATGGTGGCCGAAATCTGCCCGTCAAGCTTGGAGACCAACATCTCCTTCATGCTCTTCTCAGACCAAACCACAAGCTTCACCTCGGCCTTGAACATCCTCAGGCTTTGCATCTCGATCTGACCAGGGCTGATCCAGTAGTCCTGTGGCAAGTGGCGGAAAAAAACAACGGCCCCGATACGACGAGAGTGTCTTCGTGCTGCCGGGCGGCGACAAGGGGGCAGTCAGTCAGCTGCAGCTGCTCAGGCAGCTCCTTGAAGAACATCTCATACAGCAGAACCCTTGGATCGTTGTGCGGTTCGGGCGACCGCAAGCGGCCGCAGGACCTAGACCTTAATTTTTGGCCAAGACACTCAGCCTTCTTCCCACGACTCATGAGAAACGCAAGGAGGGCAGGCCCGCTGAAGCCGGTGAAGTACACGTGGGGCTTCTCAGACCGTGTATTCCCGGGTGTGTTGCGAAACAAGACGTTCGACATGGACATGTTCAGGCTGGAGTCCACCAGGCGGTAGAAATGCCACGGCCCTGAGGCTGCCACTGTGTCGTTTAATTAGGGATCACAATTATTTCAGCTTCAGCAACCCCACAACTCCCTGTCCTTCGGCAGGCCCACGATCATCCTCAGTCTTGATGTACTCTCCCGCATGCACGTTCAGCTTGGCCTCGAAGAAATCCATGGTCATTGTTTTCGGCGGCGGCGGACGCAAGATGGTCTGAACCGGAACTCGGAACAAAGGGGCTCCTGTCGCTCGTCCGTCAGTCGCCACGTGCGAGATGATCCTGTCCGTCATAGCCGACGTTGGGTCATGGACCGTCAGGCGAAGGAACTTTGTGCTGCACCCCATGAACTTCATGATGTTTGTGGAACCAGTCCACGAGCTGGAGCCGGAGGCCGCCGACACACTGACACCGTCAGCCTCCGCAGTCTTCGTCTTCCTCCTCGTCTTCTTCTCAGGCATCGGCGGAAGGGCATCGCTGACTTTCAAGTCCAGCCTTAGTTACCAGACTGCCAATAAACTAAAGAAATTACATGACCGAATCACGTTTTTCGATCAAGCCGCTTTCTGGCTTCAAGCCTTGCCGCTGCGACAAAGCACGCCTCGGGCGAGTCAAAAAACTCGTAGTGCTGCATCTGGGCCGCCTTGACGTCGTCCCGAATGGCAAAGCCGAGCATGGCGAAGGACAAAACAGCACGCGATCCGTCACAAGGAATTTCAGGCAGCTGGGGCCGATGCAATATCAGGCCGGGCAAACGATGACAATCATTCAGGCTCAAGCAGAACCACGGAAGCAAGGGGAGTGCCAGTCTGAGGCCGCAACTCCCCAATCACACGGTGGAGCAGCAAGTCGAAAGTGAAAGATACCTCAGAAGAGCGGTGCTTGCAGGCATTCACGAAAAAAACTTTGCAGCCACTACTGCTTCAGAGACAGTCACCAGCACAGGTCAGAGGCAGAAGAACATCAGCAAATATTCGCACCCTGGCCTATACCGTGTACTTGCAAAGTCGTATGCAGTGATTGAAACAGATTAGGAATTCCTAATTACTCTGATTTCCGTGCTTCAGTCAACATCATCACACAAAATTTTAAGAACCAAGATATACGTAAAGCCTCCATGAGTGTACAGCTTGCATCCGTCCTAATTCCGGCCATAAGGCCTTTGACTGAAACACACACCGACGCCCAAACCATTGCAGACAAATCATCTTGGACACACAATTGCTTCACAAAACGCAGTTAACTGCCAACAAAAAAACAACCCGATGGCACTGAAGACATATCTTCTATCCACTTGACTCATAGGAACCCTATTAGATGCAATTTTTTTATGCGGCAATAATTACACTCCATAGTGGAATCTGTATTAGGTGCATTATACTTTGTCTTCAGTGCAACAGTGCTGCACTGAAGACAGCTGTAATTGCACTGAAAACAAAAGCCCTTGAGTATATTGCTAATGACACTCCATAGTGGAATCTGTATTAGGTGCATTATACTTTGTCTTCAGTGCACCAATGCTGCACTGAAGACAGCTGTAATTGCACTGAATACAAATCCAATATAACTATTTTTACACTAATTAAAATTACACTCCATAATAGAATCTGTATTAGGTGCATTATACTTTGTTTTCAGTGCAGCAATGCTGCACTGAAAACAACTGTAATTGCACTGAATACAAACCCACTATTAATATACTTCCCTAATTGCATTCCATATTGGAATTTATATTAGGTGCATAATACTTTGTCTTCAATGCAACAATGTTGCACTGAAAACAATTGTAATTGCACTGAATACAAACCCACTATTAATATACATCCCTAATTACATTCCATAATGGAATTTATATTAGGTGCATAATACTT
Source organism: Symbiodinium sp. CCMP2592 (assembly GCA_905221615.1). Classification (NCBI taxonomy): domain Eukaryota; class Dinophyceae; order Suessiales; family Symbiodiniaceae; genus Symbiodinium; species Symbiodinium sp. CCMP2592. The sequence goes on from CAJNDT010000228.1 coordinate 12,414, forward strand.
TGTCTTCAATGCAACAATGTTGCACTGAAGACAGCTGTAATTGCACTGAATACAAACCCACTATTAATATACTTCCCTAATTACATTCCATAATGGAATTTATATTAGGTGCATAATACTTTGTCTTCAATGCAACAATGTTGCACTGAAGACGGCTGTAATTGCACTGAATACAAACCCACTATTAATATATTTCACTAATTACATTCCATATTGTAATTTATATTAGGTGCATAATACTTTGTCTTCAACGCAACAAGGTTGCACTGAAAACAACTGTAATTGCATTGAAAACAAACTAATTCCATTAAAATACTGATCCAATTACATGTATTGCAGTCCAGCTAGAGTGTTTGTTACATGCACGCAATTGCATTTGAAATCTATAAACAAATGTAAAACACTAATTGCATTCCATAATGGAATCTGTATTAGGTGCATTATACTTTGTCTTCAGTGCACCAATGCTGCACTGAAGACAGCTGTAATTGCACTGAATACAAACCCACTATTAATATACTTCCCTAATTGCATTCCATATTGGAATTTATATTAGGTGCATAATACTTTGTCTTCAGTGCCACAATGCTGCACTGAAGACAGCTGTAATTGCACTGAATACAAACCCACTCCTAATGGATTACAATGATTCCACTCCCTGCTAGAGTTTCTATTAGGTGCATAATAATTCGTCTTCAGTGCAACACTGCTGCACTGAAGACAACTCTGATTGCATTGAATACAAATCCAATAGTATTAATATATTGCTAATGTCCATAGCATAGCTGGTAGCCGTCAATGCATAGGGATCCGCTTTGTCGTAATTCATTGAATAATGATAAAATAATATTGCACTCCATATTGGAATCTGTATTCGGTGCATTACACTTCGTCTTCAGTGCAACAATGCGGCACTGAAGAGAGCCGTAATTGCACTGAATACAAATCTACTATTAACATGTTACACTAGTTACACTACACAGTGGAATCTGTCTTCGGTGCATTATACTTCGTCTCCAGTGCAACAATGCCGCACTGAAGACAGCCGTAATTGCACTGAATCTAATAGAAATTATGACTGAAATACCAAGTTACTATTTTTAAATTCTTTCCTTTATGAATACCGACTGCATAGTAGAACCCTATAATTCCACGTACAGGTGTTGCACTGAAGGTAGCCAATGATTGCAGCGACGATTACACATCTTTCTAGCTTTCGATTTGTTTGCTTGCCACTGGATTTCGTTCGATTGCAGCAATGCATGGCCACGATGCAAGACATGACAGCAGATTATTAAATGAAACGGTCAATCAAGTAGAATCCCCTCACCTCAGCAGGCTTCTGCCCTGATGGCTACAACATCCCAGCGAGTTTGATACATAAGAGTAGACAGACCCGCCAGGCATGCTCAATTCCGCCTCCAACCGCAAGGGCCACAGCACAAAACACGCCACGAAAGCAAGCAAGTCAATCAGACAGACGACTAGGCGGCCTCCCCAATGGTCTTTTCAAACACCGGTGTTTGCCCGAGAATGCCAGACAGATTCACCCCCACTCGGCCAAGGTGGGTTCCGCCAAAATGAAGGGGGTCGGAAGTTTCTGCCTTTCTGGGTCCCGCCACTGCCACGCCGCAGGCTTATCCCATACTTGCAGATTCATAGCTGTCATAGCTTCCGATGACCTGGTATGCTCCGGCAATAACTCCACCGGACAATGACAGGTCCCCCCCCCTCATTGTCTGCCGCCATTGGCAGACCGCAGGCTAGTAGCCCTGCAGGTGTGACGGTGGGTCAGCGAATCAGCACAAAGAACAAACGCAGCCCCGAACCCGAACTGCCTCCGCCCGGCCCCAAGCAGCAGCAGAGTCAAGCGGCGGCAGCAGAAGCAGAAGCAGTCGTCTATGTGCAAAGATGATTCCGCACGTGCCACGAAGTCCGGAATCAGGCTTCGGTACAGAAACATGTTACAACGAGGAGTCCAGGAATTGAATTCAGTCAACAAGTGCAGAAGCATCAAGTGTGCGACCAGCGACAAGTGTCTGAGTTGAAAGGCTGGTCTCACTAGTTCCGTGCAGCCCCCTCTTCCAAGGTTTGGCCCCGTCCGCCGGTGACCCCCCCCCAAGCGGCAGCAGCACCAGTAACAGCACCGGAGTCAAGTGGCGGCAGCAGCAGCAGTCATGGCATGAGCAAAGATGATTCCAACTTCGGCCAAGACCACGTGTGCCAGAAAGTCCGCATGTGACACAACTGACAAGGATTCATTTCAATCGACAACTGGACGAGAAGTACGGAAGCAACAGCAATTTAGACAGTGTGACAGGTGCGACCAGTGATAAGGCATCTGAGTTCAAGGCCTGGTCTCAGTCGACGTATCCCTCCCAATCCAATGTCAGGCCAGCTCCTCCGGATGCAAAATGCTTCTTGTAATCAAGAACAAGATAAGTAAGACTCGCCTGCCCAATGCCACCAGGAAGTCGTGCTGTGCCCTGACAAAAACAAAAGTATCAGGCCAGGCAGCTGCACATGTGGACATGCCCGTCTGAGCGAGAGGCCATCGCCGAGCATGACATCCGACCCAACCTCGGGCACGGCAACTCTCACAATGCATGTCAGACGCAGTACTCAGTGACTCAGTACACGCCCGCACTGCAAAGCCCATTTTTCTCTTCTCAGGCGGAAGACCACTCACCCCTCAGTCATCAGGCAGCCTCAGACTCAGTCAGGCCCATGCCCTGGAATCTTCGTCCTCGTCGCCGTCCTCCTCCAGCCACTGAGACGAGGATCGCCAACGCCAGCCCGAGCCGTGCCAATTCTCAGACGACCACTGCTGCCGCTCAGACGTCCACTGCTGATTGTCAGACGATGTCCATGGCTGCTCAGACGTCCTTGTCGTGGAGGATGCCGCCCCGCCTTGCCCTGTTGGGCCATTCCATGGGGCGGCTTCGGCAGTCCGTGCACTGGTGCTGCCCGTGTCAGCAGGCACGGTCCCAGCGGCCCCCGTCGTCTCGTTCTCAGACTGGCCATTCTCAGACGACGACCACGGATCTCTCGGATCCGGGATTGGACGGCGGCCTTCTCCAGCTGTGCGATCTCGGACGCTTTGGCGAATTTTCCTCCATGAGGAGTGCTCCGTCTGAAGCCAGTCAGACTTCCTCAGTGAGGGAATAAAAGTTGAAAGTGTCAGAATCGACTACATTAGTTATCAACCCCGAAAATGGAAAAGTTTACTATACAGCCAACAAGTTTCTCCCTGACGTGCTTCATCACCAACTTGGAGGCGGTGACGTTGGTGAAGCTGCTGTCCCACACCCACTCGCCTGAAGTTCAGGCAATGAACAGCTTCCAGAAAAGATACCCCCCAAAGTTGAAAGACGAGCCACGTGTCAGAAGGACGGTGGTTCGATGAGCATACGCCGGGGCATTCGGGTGCGGGTGCAGCAGCAATGAGACCAGGCCCTTGGATGCAACATGCACCGCTGGAACTTTTCGCATGCTGGCACATCACATTTAATTGTCATTGTAGCTGCAGCCGAGACTCAGCTTTGGCTGCCATGTCGACGCCGCACTTGCAGCAAACCCAGAGGAGGTCAGGCGCACGGTCATGCAAAACAGAGTGCACCTTAGCATTCGCCCTTGCCTTTCAGCATGGTGCTTCACATCGGACTCGGACCAGAGGGCACTAAAGATGCAGCCGGATTGCTGCCCGGTCGGCCTCAGCCTCATGCTCGTCGTACCACTGGGACAAAGCAAAGACCTGGTTGTCAAGCCGCGGTGGTCTGCCTAAGTAAGGCAGGAAGTCATTGGCCATGGTCAGTTTACATTTCAGACATCCCACTTCAGCCGAGCGACGAGGCAAAGCACTGATGTTCATCTTATCCTCCATGGCAAGCCTCCGCATCAGGCTTGCCCATAGAGCATGGTCCTTCTCCTGCTCCGTGAGTGCTGCCATGGCGGCGAGGCTCAGGCAGGCTACCAAAAGTTTTGGCCTACCCTAAGGGTTTAACCCAACATTCATAAATCAGACCTGCAAGCTGCCACAACCCTGGCTTGCCATGCCATGTGACAGTGATCTTGATCCACGGCACACAGGAATAAAGTTAAAGGCAGCACGCATGGCATCAAACACATGCCCAAATCCAGGCTGGCGAATCCACTTGACCGGGTCCCCCACAGACTCTGCAACGACGGCAGCTCGTCCACACGGTCAGGCATCCGAGACCTGTCGTGTATCAAGTGGGCAGTCATGGGAGGCAGGGTATTTAAGTCCAAAGCCAGAGGAACCGAAGGCAAAGTGAAAGATGATCACGAAACCTGAACCAGATGTTCGTGGATTTCCGATTCCTGGCACTGCAGGGGCACCGGTATGCTCAGGCCGCAGCTGCCCAGACGAAACAGAAGGAGGAGTCCTTCCCAAAAGCAGTCATGGCTCTGTGCACGTTATTGCAAAAAAGCTGGCAAAGTTGTGACAGTCAGTCAGCTCTTTTTTGGTCACTGCTCGCTGCAGCTGTACGACCAGGATCAGCCTGAATGACCCTCAGGCAATGCCTTTTGGCTTCTCCGACCACTGGCCACAAGCACAGCCCGCAGCTTAAAGTAGCCATGGTTTGATTGAAGTTTTGCCAAGTCTGACTAAACTGTAGTATGCTTTTAAATCAGTCATCAGTCAGTGGCCAGAGATCAGGCTAAGGTCTTTGAAAAACCATGCCACGCGGGGTAACCTTAAACGTGCCCGCCATCCCTCTTGGCGGTGGTGGCAACGGTGGAAGCTTTCTAAGTGCAACCTCAGGCTTCACCTTTTCAGGCTCCACGAGGAGGCAATTTCCAAGCGGTCGAGACCACTTGTGGAAGTCAACCTCATGGTTCGTCAACCACCACAGCAGCTGGGCTTCTTGGTGCACGATTTCGTAGCGCAAAGCCTTGGCTGATTGAGTGATGTCAAGTTTTAAACTTATCATCGGTGCCGAACATGTCGCATACACTGTTAAATAACATCATGGCCGGCCAAGTGACCGACATGAGCTCCAGGCGGTGCACCTCATTGTTCGGCTTGGGGCAGTAGAACTTCGAAAGGCCGAAGCGGTCCAGGGCATGCTGGCGGCAGGCAGGACACTCGGAGAGAAGTTCACAGTGACACAAAATGACAATGCAACATCGGCGGAACCGGCCTTCACCTGGTCCTTCAAGGTGACCAGCAGTGTGGCCCGACGGGTAAAGAGGCCCAGCAACGAATCGAACGACTGCTCTTTCAGCCGATCTTCCAGCATCTTGTCGAAGGAGTCATCGTCCTGCAACTGGATTGGTAATGCACATTGATAATGCAAACACAGTTCAGAGTCTGTCCAGTCTCCTTCTTTTTCTCCTCAGCCTCTTTCTTGTCCTCCTTCTCCTTTTTCTCTTTCTTCTCCTTCTTATCCTTCTTCTCTTTCTTCTCCTTCTTATCCTTCTTCTCTTTCTTCTGCTTTTTTTTCTCCTTCTTATCCTTCTTCTTTCCTTTATTTTTCTTCTTCTTCTTCGACCCTTTGGCCTTGCCTTTGCCCTTTCCCTTGCTAGGGGACTTGTCCTTTCCCTTGCCCTTTCCCTTTCCCTCAGTCTGAGTCTCAGCCTGGGCAGGCAGGTTATAATGATTTTCAGGACCAATGCTCGAGCCAATGTGTCAAAAAACGTGCCTCAGTCACGATGGGCTTGCTGCTCGAGGACGGCTCCGCGGCCTTGTCCTCCGGGGGCTTCGGCTTTAAGACTTTCACGATTACTGCAAGAAAAACGGGCCTCTGTCTTCTTGTCAGGCTTCACCTCCGCAACCTGGCCGGGCTCGGGTTTAAGGACCAAAGATTGTGGCTTTTTATTTTAAGCGGCAAAGCTTAAAGCCTCCTTTTCCACTTTCTTCTTCTTCTCCTTTTCAGCCTGAGCCTCCTCATCCTTGCTCTTCTTGGCCTGGCCGGGCTGCGATTGACGGAGACGAGATTGAAACTTTCCAAGGGTCAAGGCCTTCTTTGAGGAGCTCTCCGCCGCCTTCTTGTCGTCCTGCCCGGGTTCTCAGAATAAGGCTAAGGCCACATGAATGCTCACGCAAGTCCAGCCCTCGAGTGCTCCTTCGGAAGCTTCTTCGGATGGACCTGGCCGAGTTAATTATTTTAAATGACAGCTGCTCACGAAATACGAAAATCCCGCCTCAGGCTGGGAGCTCTCCTTGGCAGCCTTATGCTTCTTCTCCTGGCAGTCCGACCTAATGACAGCTGCTCACGAAATACGAGAATCCCGCCTCAGGCTTGGAGCTCTCCTTGGCAGCCGCCTTCTGCTTCTTCTCCTGGCACAGGGGTTTATGATTAGGCTAAGGACGACAAAAGAAATCGGTACACGAGTCCCGCCTCGCCCTTGGGCGGGGGCACCTGACCGGGCTAAGGGCTAAAGACAGATGGAAGTGCGAACATCCCGCCTCAGGCTTCAGAAGCTCCTCGGCGACCTTGTCAGCCTAGACACAGACATAAAGAAATGAAAACGGCCAACCGAGTTATGAAAGTTCCGCCTCGGCCTCCTCAGCCCGCTTCCTCTTCTGGCGCCTTTGGCGCTCATTCAGCTTCTTTCGTGGCTGCCTCACACAAGGCCAAGACTATTAGCTTAGACCACACAAAGCAGAGCCAAAACCAGCCTCGAAGGTCTCGGAGTCGGGTCAGTCGGCGATGAGGAGCTTGAAGTCGAAGAGGAGCCGCTGGAGGATGACGAGGGCGGCATTTCGGACAGGAGCCGGGAAGCCTAGGGTGAAATGAGGGAGAAATGTGAAGCGCCGGATGTGGTGGTCGCTAATCACTGACTGACTTATAACTTAGCAGAACTTCAGAAATTCCTGATCATTATCTAAATCATTAGGCAGCCATCAGGCAGCTGGCATGAGTCCAATGAGACGACATGTCTGATCAAAAAGTTGCAGCACGCACAGCGAGCACATTCAAGCATGCACACATGCTTCCAACAAATAGGCGATCGGCAGGCTGCAGTCCTCGGAGATGGAGCCCCGTGATGCCAAAGTCGTCAGCCTCCAGCCTCAGGACCGGTAAACGTGCCAAGAATGGATAATACGGACGGAGGTCTGCAAACCTGCTGAGTTGTCGGCATCGCAGCACCGACATCAGTCGTGGTCCAGTCCACAGCCGGGTCAGGCCTCAGTCAGGCAAAAGCAATGAGCCAACGTCAGAGGAGGGGCCTAGAAAGACGGTCCAGAAACCGAGCACCCTGCATCTCATCCAATGACTCCGAGGTCAGGCCTCAGTCATACCAGAATACAGTGCAATCATTAGTTCGTAATTCGCAATTCAAAACAGTATCCCAACATACAACAATATTATTATAATGTTGTATGTTGGGATACTGCTGCTTTGCATTCAGTCGAGTGCCTGGCCCAATGGTGTCGATGAAGTCGGCATGGCGGTCAGGCCTCGGCCACAGCATCAATCCGAATCAATCCCGAAACCCAGGCACCTCACAGACTCAAACGAAGTCCCGAAACCGAATCCAGCCGAAAAAACCCTGAAACGCTAAGGGTATTAAAGGACCGAAAGCAAAGGTACAAATCCCGAACCCTGAGAAGGGGTCTAAGGTCTCAGGCTCGGGGCGGGGAAAACCCAAAAAAATCCCTTTTCAGACCGGCCGGCACACGAGCCAGGCGAGAACCCCGATGGAGGTACCGCCGGCAGGTGGCCAGGCCGATCCGGGTGGGCATCCAAGCCAGGCTCACGCAGAACCGGCAGGGAGCCTGCTCAGGCCCTTCACCGGCAGTGGATCTCTCGATCGGCATCGAAGCCTGGCTCACGCAGAACCGGCAACGAGCCTGACCAAGAGTCCAAAGCTCAGGCGAGGGCAGCTGAGTTTTCAATTTTCGGTCGGCATCGATGCCTGGCTCACGAAGAACCGGCAACGAGCCAGACCGAAGGACTCCAGAGCCTGGCTCACGAAGAACCGGCTCCGAAGCCCTAGCTCGGTCGGCTGGAGGCTGGCTCACGAAGAACCGCCTCCGCCAGACCGAGCAGGGAACCAAAGCCAGGCTCACGAAGAACCGGCAATGGAACCCAGTGCAAACGAGCAGGGAACCAAAGCCAGGCTCACGAAGAACCGGCAATGGAACCCAGTGCAGACGATGCAGGGCACTCGCAGGGCAGCTTATCTGGGGGGGGTCAACCGGGCTTAGGGTAACCACTAACTACCTAATTAAACTTTTAAACCCCTCAGGCTGCGGCGCGAGGCAGAAGGCCGTCGGAGTCGGCGAGAGCGGCGGGCTTTAGGGTTTAGTGTTTTAGGGTTTAGGGTTGGAGAAGGGTGGGTACGGATATAGGGTTGACGGTTTTGGTGTTTAAGGCTGGCTTATGAGGTTGGGAATTTAAGTTTGGGTTCGGGGCTTAGGGGTTTCGGGGCTTCGGGGTTCAGAGTTCTTTCAACTTTCGCTTGAGTCTAAGGGTTTGGGCTTAAGGGTTTAGTAGGGGTTTGAGGTTTTGGTGCTAGGATTTCCTATTACCATTTGTGGTTATTACTTACTGTACTATTACTAGTCTAATACTATTAATACTATTGCCACTCTTAGCTATCATTGCTGTTCCCATTACCATTTGTGGTTATGATCACTGTTACTATTAAAATTACTATAATATCGCAAGTGAGCTGCTGTAATTTCCATTTGGGTTTAGAATTGGTTGTCTTAGACTAAGTGGCCGTGAACCCAACCTTTCAACTTTGGGGTAGACTAGTAGAATGGGTTTCAGGATAGCAATTAATAAGAGGGCTTGCTGGAGTATTAAGAGAGGTTAGGGGTTAAGTCCGGTTGGTCAGGGTTTCAACTGAACTAGTGTCTCTTACCACTAAGATTTCGGCCCCGGCAGTGATAACAGTATTAGTATTAGACTAATAATCGTATAATAATTCGGCGGAGTAGGTGCGAGGTTCGGGCTCATGGGGGGTTCCCATCGGTTTGACCCTAAATTAGGGTTTAGTGATAAAGTTCAAGGCTTGTTGTGAGGGTCAGACTACGTTCGAGCACTACAGCTATGCGGCTTTTTTCAAAACCATACAACCCCATTAAAACCAAAACCAAAACCTTAAGAATCACCTCTACTGTTTTCCCATCCCCTTCTTTAGCTCTCTACCCCCCAAACAACCCTCTCTCATTGCTATACTAGGCAACATACAACCCATTCCAACCAAAAGTTGAAAAGTTTGTTTTACAGCCACTAAGCAACTATAACCCAACAACCTAAGCGCTAGAAAGCCCTGTTCTTGATGGCATCCTTAGAAAAACTCTTGTAGAAGTGTTGAAGCATCGTGGGCTAGGGAGCTGTTCCTAAAGGGTCCAAAGTAGCTTTATGATAAAATGTAGGCTTTTTATATTGGGAAGTCCTATTATGATTTGGGGGAGTATCCCCAATAACAGTACCTAGGACCCTGTGGGGTTACAAGACTTAAGGAGCCCATAAACCTTTGACCCTAGGCCCCTAGACCCCTTTCACTGCAAACCCGGTCATTGGGAGTCCGGCATAGCCAAAGGTGCCTTCAAAGGCCTCACACAGCCAGCCCAGGAAATTCCCTTCCTTAACCTGATAGCCATACACACTCTCACCCTGTGACCCACAAGCCCGGTACAGTCTCCGTAGCTGCTATACCTGCGAGCGCCTGCAGCCCAAAAAACGTGAAAGCCCTCAACCCTAAATCCTGAGCCTCATTCCTGCACACCCCATAGTGTGTACTTCGGCTATGGAATGTCAGAAAAGTGGCTCAGGGTTCAAAGTGCTTTTGGGGTTCTAGGGTTCAGGTTTCGGGTTTGCGGGTTTATGGTCCAGGGCATGTGCAGAGAGCCCATCACCACTTAACTGAGGAATATCGCTCAAACCGTTGAGGGCCTAGCAAGCACATGTGCGAAACAAACCACAGGAGGCAGCTGTTCCCCAAAACCATAAACCCATAAACCCCTAAACCTTTAACCGTAAACCCTGAGCAAATTCGAGGCGTTCGGACATCTGAAGCTTATAGCGAATTCACATGTCAGGGGTTTAGGGGGTTTCGGGTTAATTGCCACCCAACGGACTGCGTGATGTTCGAGGAAACCACTGTCCTCAGGCAAATTCTTCAGAGCCCCGAGCGCTATAATCTGTACAGAACCCCTGCATACGGTGCTATCTCAAACTAAAGTACTTACTGTTGAGTCTTTTGAACCCTTGGGGCTTCATATTGTCCCTGCATAAAGACCGACACAGCCCTCCGTATACCCTGAATTAGAAACGAAACAACTGAATCAAGAGACTCTGAAAGCACCCGAAGAGGAATGTAACAATAGCACATGCGTAACCAAAGACATTCGTTAGAATCGGCGACTGTGGAGAAATCTGGTGAAATCCCTCTTTCGAGCCTTGATTGTTTTGACATTAACCTTCAGCAACAAACCTTACAGCACACTATGAAACCCTTCTTACACCCTAAACTCTAAACCCTGAAACTCAAACCCGAAAACCCGAAACTCTAAAGGTCTCTGCCTGGCACAAGGAGAGGAGCCAGGGCAGGAAGAGTTCCGCACCCGTGAGACTGCGAGCAGAACTAAAATTCAGCTCATTTATATAGGTCATGGTTGGGATAAGATTAAACATGTACATTCTTATTCCTTATTGGGTTTAAGTACCCATAAAGATGTAAAATCTTACCCAACTATGACAAAGTTATGAGGGTTTAAAGGATTCTATAAGGCTTCCATAACATGCGGGCCTCAGTAATTAGAACAAGTCTGCAGGGCACGGTACGGTACAACTAGGCGCAGGAAACCTTAAGGAACAGTATTGGTCAGTTTTTTGGGCTCCTGTGCTATGGGTGCTATATAGGATGCTTTATACAGCCCTTCATGGGTGAAAGGGGTTCTGGAGTATGCTACACACTGGTTATATGAGTCTGATATATGGGCACAAATAACTCGGGACATTCAAGCCCACTGCAGTGAAAGCCCAACGGGACTTGAGCATCTGGAATCCTAGGTCCTAGGAGGTTGGGGCGATTCAAGCTTCCCCTAGGTTCCTCTTACTTAAATAGTAAATTACCAACCATATCACGGAAGCAGCCGGGAAACGACAAGAATGGGTGGTAATCTGACCAAGCTCCTTCGCACAGCGGCAACTCGCGGTGCGCCACACCTCGAAAATCCCAATCATGTACGCACACAGCTACACGTGAAGGCAACGCAGCCAGATGCAGCAAAGTAGGATCTGCGGCAGACAATCATTTTCCCCCCATGCCACTCCGGCAGCTTTTCTTGCGGCTGCTCCTGTTGCTGATGCGGGCTCTCCTTGCCGCACATGTGGCAAAACAGTGCCTCGGAGCAGTAGGCCTCGGGTGTCGCCAATATCTGTGGCTTTGCAGCAACCTGTCACCCTAGCCCGAGCTTGGCTGTGGCAACATGGCAAGCGCCCAAGGAGTGAGTGCTTGTGATGGCTTTCGACCAATGCGGCCCTGCCGCACTGGGAGAGTGAACAAAGTCTAATACCGGCTGCAGCTCAGCCTTATGCTGCTCAGCCGGCACATACTTCACAACGGCTATTGAAAACACAAGAGTAGCAACCCCAGATCCTGAAAGATTTCAGCACCCTACACTCCAAAAGCCCTGAAATCCTGAATCCCAAGAGCCCAAACGACCCCTGTATCCAATGAGGCGATGAACAACTTCGAGGCGAAAGCTCTAGCCCTCATCACCTCATCCTTCCCAAGGGCCGTAATCCCAAATCCCAGAAGCCGCTTATTCGCGAGGACTGCAATAGGGTTCAGGCTTCCTGTTCGACAGACTGCTAGAAGTCAGCCCAGAAAAGGACAGGGTCTCTTCAGACGCACTTTCGAACCCCATGCCATGGCACCAGTAGCCCAGCATTGATAGCAGCAATGGCTGGAACAAACCAGGAGACGTTCAAAGCTAAGACCCAAAATCAAAGCCCTCAGCACGGCTAAAGCAGGCCCTTAACCTCTCAATACCCGAAATCCTAAACTGGGAACCCACATATGTAAACACCCTCAACCCTAGACACAAGAACACATTTTAATGAACCCCACAAGCCTGAAATGTAAGGCCCTTGCAATACCTTCTTAGATTCAAAAGGGGAAAAGGAGGGACCCTTAATGGGGACCCCTACCCTATAATGGGCTATATAATGGGTATATAATAGCTATATTAAGGGTATATACCTAGGGGTCCTTATTAAGGGTCCCTCCTTTTACCCCTGGATAGATGGCCTCAGAGAGGCATGGTCCAGGTAGGCCATGAAAACGCTCTCCCGCATGTAGGGCTCTCCTGGCATCCGATTGCGTCTGCGTCTGTGCTTGGCTTCTCGGTTCGGGGCTCCAGGACGTCTACTACTTTTAGGAGCTTTCGGCGTTCGGGTTTTCGGTTCTTCGAGCAGTCGGTGCTGGGCGTTTTGAGTTTACTTTGGCCTTATGTAAGATCTAGAATTTAGGGGATTGTGTGGGATGTTATGGGTTTAGGTGATGACGCTGCCTATGGCTTCTGTCTTTCAGCTGGGACTTCAAGATTTACGTCAGCTTTCTGCCACGGCCACTCAGGGCCCCAGAAGGTCCCCTGAGCTTATCCTTTGTTCAAAATAGGGGTGATGCATTCACTTCTACCACAATGAGAGCTGTTGTTATGACCCTAGAGTGGCCCCACCCGAGCTTCAAAGTAATTTCATCTCTGCGGCTTCGCAACTTTCGTCTCCCTGCTGAGGATGCAAGAACAGACCACAGACTCTAAGAACGTCGAAATACAGTGCTGTAGCTGCTCCAACGATCTTCAATCGCATTGCAATTCCTGACGGCCTCAGAAAAAACGTTGTTTACATAAGGATCTACTGCGTAGGTATTCCCAGGCTTGGGTGTAGGGCTTGAGGGTTCAGGGCCTGGGGGTTTATGGGCTTAAGAAAGCAGCAAGCGGGGTTCTACTCCCTGCACAAGCGTAGGGGTAGGAGTTTCGGAAAACTGGGAATCCTCACAGAGAGTAGCAGGATCTTGCTTGAAAGGTCCCTACCCCTCGTTTCCCCCCGAATATATCGCATCCGCGGCCTAAGCGATAGGAGGTGGTCCTCAGCGAGTTGCCAATGCTGGGAACTCAATAAAAGGGGCTGGCAAGCTAGTAGTCTCGCTTTGCTTCGGGCGGCCTGTGTTATTCGGACATACTTCAAGGGCTTAAGGAGCTCGCTAGCAGCTGCTAGGGTGGGTGAAGAGTTGCAGGGTTGAAGCGCACGGGTGGAGGTGCAGCAAGTCAAAGCGAAAGTTTCGCCTTCAAGCTGACATTCCCCCTGAACCCTAAACCCTACAAACTAGAACCTAAGTCCGATAAGATCCTGAAGCAGAACCTCTGTGTAAACCCACAAAGCACCACGATGTAGGGTCTGTCTCCGAAAGAAGACTGTGTTTAATTGGGAAGACAGGTTGTCCGTCAGCTGTTGTGTGACAGCAATGGGAGGTGAACCATCCGACGGGGGTTTTGGCGGGGGAAGATGGATCAGTATGTATAATATTTCAAACATATACCTACTGTAGACATGTACACACACATATGTTACTTGGTATATGATGCTCCCAAAACCGTGGAGCAGCACCCGCGCCAACCGAGCCCGAACTGCTGTGTTTGCAGCTGCGGCCTGGAATTGCCGAACTTGTAGCTTCAGGGTTCTATGGCGAAAAGCGCATGGCCTAAACTGTAAACCCTGAAACCCTCAACCCTGAACGCCTGAACCCTAAACCCTGAACCCTAAATACCCCTAACCCCGAACCAAACCCTATAAAACCTGCGCCCTCAAACTTAAACCACCTTCAAAGTGCAGGTCAGCGTCGCGCCAAACTGTGGCCTGCAAACGCCGGGTGCTCCGTTAGGGCGGTGTTCAAGGTTCACGGTTTAGGGAGAAGAGAACAGCCCTATCAAATCATTAAACTCTGTCCTGGGTCTTGTGCTTGGCCTTATATCGGGGGCATGAATAGAAGGAGCTCAGTATGAAAAATCATGAACACTAGTCCCTATTCCCTGAAACAGTTCAGAAGGGACGGCCGATGCAATACAAAGAAACCGGATCAATCCCAGTGCAAAGCCTGTGCGGAATGCTGACGACAACTTGCTGGTTCAAGTCGCTTTGGGGCTTGCAGTTGGTCTAGGGCTTGAGGGTTTAGGGGGTTTAGGGCTTTAGGGTTTAGGGCTTCAGGGATTTAGGGTTTAGTGAGTTTAGTGGTTATGGTTGATGGGTTTAGGGTTTGGGGGTTTAGGGCTTCAAGGATTTAGGGGTTTAATCTTCAGCTGCAACCACGCTACTCGTTGCTGGATTTCGAATCGAAATGTTGGTGGGCTCTGATGTGAGCATGTCACAGTCCTGCAGCAACACCAGTACCACTGCAGTTCTTCGCACATCGGCTGCTTTACCTGCTGCGCTACACTTGCCCACACTACTTCGTACCTACCGCATACGTCTTGACACAGCCTGCATTCAACATGCCATCTACTCGGTCGTCCCGAAAAGCCCCTAATACACTTGCTACATGCTTACTTAAAACACAACCTGCGCCGACTTCTTATATCCAAGCTCGCACTCCTGTGTTCCAGTTCCGCCACCGCAACTAGCACCAGACCCCGAATCCTCACACCCCTGTGAACCTTTGACCCTACACTGACCACGGTGATCTTCACATATAAACGGTAACCGAAGTACCTCCTGTTGCAGAGCCTCTTGCAAGTGGATCAAAGTTGTGACTACATACGCACATATATACCCTTTTTCGGGAACATGAAAGCTCAAGTTTGGCCTAATGATTGGTACCAATACCCGCTTAATCGTCCCGATGTACCTTTACAGCTATAAAACCCTAATCTTCGCTACTAAGCTACGTACGAAGCTAAACCCTAAACCCTAAACCATGACACGATCTCGGTCTCGCGGAGGTGGGGCTGGCCTGGCCCCCTTCAAGAAGGCCTCGATGACCGCATCCATACCTCGCACACGAGCCCAAGGAGCTTAATTAGGGTTGAGGGGTTTAGAGTTAGGGGCTTAGCTTTTAGGGCTCAGCGGGTGCAATCTCAAGCATTCTAAGCAGGTAAACCCAAACCCTAGCCCTAGACACCGGACCCTCAACCTTCCTTGAGCGAACTGCAGGGGGGGTTCCTGCTTTGCAGGCCAGGTGTCGGGCGTCTAGTCCAGTAAGGCTTTGGTTTTAGTCTTCGGGTTATATGGGTCAAGGTCTTACGGTTTGAAGGTTTGGGGATCTAGGGTTTTGGGCTTAGGTTGAGGGCTTGTAGACGGGCTCAGGGCCTCAGGTTTCGATAAAGTCTACGTTTACCCGCAACAGAGAAGCTCTGAATTGCCTAGGTCCGCGCCTTTGCAGGGTTCGCCCTTTGCGGATTTTGGGCGGTTTTCCAAGAAATGAAGCAAGACCTCACACCCTGGACGCGAGATTGTGATACCTTATCACAGGTACTTGGGTTTTGCCGCTTTGCAGCAGAATGATCGAAGCCACATGCGCTGAACCCCAAACCCTACTTTGCCTGTTGAAGGCTCCTCACTCTAACTTCTCTGTAGACATCCTTAAAAAAAGGTCGGTTTATTTGCGGTTAAGGCCCCGCAAAACCTGAGCCTAGTCTCTGAACCTTAAACCTCTCGCACTCCCAATGTGCCCATGAGGCCGCTCAGGTCACGGCTGACATCTTCCACAATCCCTCGCAGGCCAAGGGGGGTTTAGGAGCTTAGGGGTTTAAGGCTCCGAATCCCAGCAGAAGCTAGAAGACTTAGCTGTGACTTGCTTAGTCTCTTAGATGTAACTTTCCAGCTTTGTCAGCAAAATGACTGAGCTGTAGCTTTTTTTTGACTCCCAACACAGCAAATCGCCGCTGAGGGTTGCAAAACAGGCACCTTAGTTATAGCTTTTTTTGTGTCTTTAGCACCAAGCAATAAATTTTTTTGGTGTATTAACTCTCTCTGGTGTATTTAGCATCAAACAACAATGTTTGTGCTGTATTTAGCACCAAACCACAACCGTCACACAAGGTTCATTTAGGGGTTTCGTCTTGGGCAAATGGTTCCTGCTGGGCTGACTCCTTAGGGTTTTCGTCTTCGGGAAAAGGTTCCTGCTGGATTCACTGCTTGGGGTTTTCGTCTTCGGGAAAAGGCTCCTGCTGGATTACCTGATTAGGATTTTCGTCTTGGATAAAAGTTTCTCGCTGGATTCTCTCCTTAAGGTTTTCGTCTTCGAGAGAAGGTTCCTGCTGGATTCACTCCTTAGGGTTGTCGTCTTGTGGGTAGTTGCGGTAGGCGGGGTCGGTGGGGCAGGTGGAGTAGGTGGGGTAGGTGGGGCAGGTGGGGTGGTGGCGGTAGTCGGTGTAGGTGGGGTAGGTCGAGTAGGCAGGAAAAGTTACGTATTACATCCAAAAGAAAAAATTACTACAACTTAGCCCGCTACCCCCTGCAAAACAGCAGATTATAAATTATGACCCCAGAAACTACGCATTATAACCTGCTTTACTCCGGACACTACAGCGTCAACCCTGTTAATAAAGTTCTGATTGGAACCCTAAGGCAGGGAAGCCAGGTATCTAAGAACAACTGCATCTCAAGGTCACTTGTAGGGGACCTAAATCAAGAATATGTAACTTTTTAGGGGTGAATTATAATTATGGTAACAATTCTCGACTTCAGTTCACGACAAAGCTCCCGGAGTTCCCGTCGTGTTTGCTCTTTGCAACACACCCTTTGAGACGGCTGATCAGATGGGTGCCGCAGGCTCAGTACACCAGCTCAGCATGCTAGAATCCAGAATCTAACGTGACTGGATGATTTACTCAAGTCTGAATGTATATAGCCTGGGCCTCTTTGGCGGGGGTCTTAATTTGGGGATGCTCATCGCCACTCCTATGATGTCCATGATCTCCTGTGCCATCATTTAGAATCGATAGATTCGCCTCTATTACAAAAACAATTAATATGCACCTCAATACCGCTCAAGCGTCTGAGCCGTTCACGCTTGCCCTTGCGAAGAAAGCGACCGACGTACACCCGGAGGTCAGCGGCAATCAGCCCTCAACCCCTAAGCCCTACACCCTAAGCCCCGTTCACCATCCCGAATCTCAGGAGCTTATCCGCACCTATCCTAAGGCCCCGGAATCGGTGAAGCTTATGCCATACACTCGAAGCCCCGAACCCCAAACACTATCGAGCCGGCCCCCTGAACCTAAGCAACGATGTAGGGCTTTAAGTTGAGGGTTTCGGCTTGAGGCACCCCAAGCATACCCAGCAAGTTTCGACAGTCTTGAAGCTCGGCCAGCCATAAGGGTCCCTGCACCTTGGCCTTGAAGGGCGTGCCTTTGCTATGTACTTTAGGGTGGAAAGTGGCCGAAGCATATACCATAGTGAGTACATGGAGACTTATACATCAACCCGCCTATAGTTAAGCTCAACGTACCCTAGACAGACACATCCCGTCAAAGAGCCCTTAAAGGAATCCTTGAAGGAGCCCTTAAAGTACATTAAGAGTGCACTTCGCCTCGGGCCGCGCCACCAGCATGGACCGGCCTGGTGTCAAAGTAGAGGACATCTGGCACATACTGGGTTGGAAGCTGTAGCTAGTTTATCTTCATGCAGCTTTCCGATACAATTAGCTGCCTTAACCCACGTACAGAACCTTGGGGCTAACCCTAAACTTTACATAAACGGCTCACAACGCGCTCGACCCGACAAATCCTAACAACGCCTCCTCTCCGAGCTGCAGGACCAGAAAGAAGGCGTCAGGATCGCATCCTGTAGAGCCCTGCCGTGGAGGTTCAGGGTTTCCGGCTTTTGGGGTTTACGGTTTTGGGTTCAAGTTTTAAGCTTTTTGCGCGAACTCCAAGAACCCGTTCAAACAAGGACGATTCCCGGGATGTATACTAATTGGGTTCTGAGCCCTAAACTAAAGCTAAAGCGTGCACCCTCAACCTATAATTACCTTAGGTCTACCTCCTGAACCCTCAACCGCTAGACCCTGAACACTCACCCTTCTTGTCGGGTATCATGGGAAACTAAAGGTTAACCTTTGGGATTAGATAGGGTGTATACAAGGGTTACTATACCCCCCCAAAACTTTGAAGGTTGCCTAAAATACTGCTAGGTCACTCTAAGCAACCACCCTAAACCCCCACCCCCCCCACCCCCCCCCACCAGACCCTAAACCTTAAACCTTAAACCCTAGGCCCTAAACCTACACTAAACCACGCAGGTTCCCACCAGGACGCCCTCCGCCAAAGGAGAAACACGCGGGCTCGGGGCTGGCGACCCGCTGGCTGGCCGGCAGGTATAGAACGAAGAGTCCGAGCCTATAGGGATTAAAAAGGCTTCATAGGACTGTATGGGGTTTTGGGGTGGCGGGGATTTATAGGGTTTAGGATGTACAGGAGGTTTGGGGGAGTCGTTTCGGGTTGTCGGGTCTTGAAATGAGGCTTGGCAGTGCTTGGCAGTGCTTCGGCCTGAGGTGACTGTCCAGAATGCCCCAAGAAGTCCAACTGGTCGCGCAGGTTGATGTCACACTGTGTGTCGTTAATGAAGTGGAGTGTGTTGCCGGGGACGGCCTCCGACGTGAGGTATCCGTCGCTTTCCGTGAAAAGAAATGTCACACCCCGCCTCGAGCATCTCTTTCGTGTCGAACACAATCTCGATGGGGCTGTTGGCTCTGACGCCAGACTTGACTCGCTGCTCATCCAAAGGCTCTGGGGCCAAATAGCAGTGTGCTTTGTGCGTACCCCCGAAACCAGGCAGAAGTCCGGCCTGGAGCCGCGGCAGGAAATCAAAGTCGAAGAATCAAACCTGAAAGGCCCAACCCAAATTGAGTCTATGTAGGGTTCAGACGTTGAGGTGTAGAGTTTATACAACCCACTGCACCCGCAGCTTTGAATCCCAAACCCAGCTGCTGATGGCCAAACTGCAGCACCATCAGCACCCTTCCCAGCGGGATTCCTTCTGTATGAAACCTTAAGAAGATTGTACCCTGGCCGCCCTTACCCCTCAACATGAAAAGCTAGCCGCCCTCGAATCCCGAAGCCCTGAGTCCTAGACCCTAGACATAAAACCATCAGCAGTACCTCCCGGTAGCCGTGCCTCTCGCCATCTTGCTTGCTTCGGCCCTGGCCAGACTATCCCTTCAAGACGAATTACATGCAGGGTGTTGTTACAACTGGGGATCTTGTATTCAAGGATCTTGGTAGTGTACCGGTTACTGCAAACCCTGAGATCTAAACCCTCAAGCCCGAACTTTGAGCTGATGGCAGGCACCGACAATGGAGCTGCGAGCGTACTGTGTGCGACTCTATATGGGTGGTTGTCAATATTAGGGTCCCTTTTTGGGTCCTTATTGTAATACGGCAGGGGGTACCCCAAAAGGGGCCATCATTTTGACAACCACCCATAAAATCACTAACTGCAAACATTTTGGTCGATGTGCATGAGCCCATTGAAGACCTGGAGCTAGACCCTTGGCTGGACACACTTTTGTGAGCGTCATGCTTTCACATAGTCTATGGTCCTGAACATTGATGCTACCCATCCAGGAGAACTGCACATCAAAGCCTGGGTTCAGAAGGGCTACATACTGCCACCACCCTGACTGTTACGAACCCGGAATCCTGAAATCCCGAAAAAGGCACCCAAAGAAGTACAACAGGGTTGGAATCATAGTAGAACTATGAGGTTTTCGGGGAACGCGGCTTTTCCATGCAAATGGTCTTGCGATGTCCCGTGGATTGTCACTTAAAGTTTCCATGTTGGAATGACGTCCATTCCACAAGGGCTTTAACAATTGCGGACGCATGGGCGATCGTGCATCCTTCTGGGATATCGAGCTGGAACACCCTCCAGAAAGCTAAATGTTCCGACCCTAATATGACATCCGGAGCCCGGCACCTCGACCATTCTCACCGGACTCTGACCTCGCCGGACAATCTTAGGGGATCAGGCTTTGCTTGAGAAGGCCTTTTGAACTTCTTTAAAGTGTTGTCTTCGGGAGTTCGAAATCTTTTTCAGGCTGTATGAAGGCTCGAAGAAGTGCTTTATGATGTTCGGGATCTAGCGGTTTAAAGGCAGTTAAGACATGGCTTTCTTGGGCACAGAGGGGTGAAGCTTTGAGCGATGTAGTATACTATGATTATGATAAGGAACCCCCCAACAAAAAAGCATTAGAAAGTGTTACGGCCCCTATATCATATCGGGAACCCTACACGTCAAGGCCTGGGCTTGGGTTCTCGAGTTTCGGCCGATTCGAGTTTCGGGTAGAAGCCCCTTGCAGGTGGGTAGTTCTTCTTCCATAGTACTCCCATAGGACCCCCTTTACCTTTTTGGAGTGGTATGGGAGGCTTATGGGAAACTACCCACCTCATAACTACCCACCTGTAAATGGCTTAGACTTAGGGTTAGCACCCTTGCGTTGAAACCTCGGAGCTGCCATCACTAAGCCACGAAACCTCAACAAAAAGGAGCCGAAAAAGGATCCCTTGAAGGAAGGAAATCCTAAGGCTCCCTCCCCTAAAGGAATCCCTTATAAGGGCTCCCTTTAATGGTTTTGGTAAGAGTTTAGGGTTTAAGGGCGTCTATCGGGTTTAGGGTTTATAAGTTTAGGAGCTTCCTTAAAGGCTTTGCTTCAAAGGCTGCAAAAGGATTCCTTCAAAGGGGAGTTTCCGAAAATAGGGGACCCTAACATAATACCCTAAATGTATTAGGATCCTTATTATAAGGCCCCCCAAATAAGGTAACCCTAGTTTTCGGAAACCCCCAAAGCAAGCCACCCCAACGCCGAAGAACCCTCACCCTGAACCCGCATCTCTCATGAAACCCAAAAATCCTAAATCTTGAGCCTGGACGCTTGCAATGCTAAACCCTAAACCGGCCCCGCAAGCTCTTATGCCCAAAGGCTCCATGTGCCTTTATAGTAGATACTCAAGCCTTAAAGGGGTCCCTATATAGGTATTTTAAGGCCTAAGTATATGCTATATGGGTACATGGAGCCTTTGGGATGGCTCTGCGAGGACTCAGCCCAGCTAGCTCTTCACTTACCGTTGGTTAGTAGGGAATGGAAGACTGGAAGTAATAGTAGCTATAATTCTACCACATTCCTCCATTCCCTACCAACCAACGGTAAGTTATAGGATTCTTACGGCCCCTATATTATCGTACCCTTATAGATCCCTTATCGTAACCCTTATAGACCCCTTTATAAGGCCCCTTTCATTCCCTACTAACCAAAGGAAAGTTCACCGAGATCCCAAGTCCCCGCCGAGTTCTACAGAGATATGCAACTACAGGGCACGGGGCTTCGGGTTGAGGAGCCACGGTTTAGAGTTTAGGGTTTAGGGTTTAGGGTTTAGGATTTAGAAGTAAGGACTTGGGGTTTAGGTATCAGTGCTCGGGATGAAATTTCAAGTTGAGAGTTCAAGGTATCAGCTGCAGAAAGAGTCTGCGGTTTCGAGTTCAGGGTGGGGGGCTTTTGGCTAAAAGTTTGGGGTGTGGCTCATGATGAACACATCCCCGACCCCTCACACCGCAAGTTCTGAAAATCAAAACCACGTTCCCAAACCAAAACCCGAACTCCCCCAAACTCAAACCCGAAACACCCTTCTACAGTAAGCTGTGCAAACAAATCCTCTGATATACAGTCGTAGCAGCACACACCCGATGAACGACCCGAAAACCCCCTCCTTGAACCCACCCCTAATACCCTACAAAAAACCCTAGAAATCACCTCCGGAAACCCACCCGAATACCCTAGAAAGCACCGTCTTGAAACCCACCCTAGAAAACCCAGCCTAAGACCCTAAACCCTGAATCCCAGACCCTGAATCCCAAGAATCTAAACCCTAAATCCCAAACCCTGAATCCCAAACCCTGAACCCCAAACCCTGAATCCCAAACCCTGAATCCCAAATCCTGAATCCCAAACCCTGAATCCCAAACCCTAAATCCCAAACCCTGAATCCCAAACCCTGAATCCCAAACCCTAAATCCCAAACCCTGAATCCCAAACCCTGAATCCCAAACCCTGATTCCCAAACCCTGAATCCCAAACCCTGAATCCCAAACCCTAAATCCCAAACCCTGAATCCCAAACCCTGAATCCCAAACCCTGAATCCCAAACCCTGAATCCCAAACCCTAAATCCCAAACCCTGAATCCCAAACCCTGAATCCCAAACCCTGAATCCAAAACCCTGAATCCAAAACCCTGAATCCCAAACCCTGAATCCCAAACCCTGAATCCCAAACCCTGAATCCCAAACCCTGAATCCCAAACCCTAAATCCCAAACCCTGAATCCCAAACCCTGAATCCCAAACCCTGAATCCCAAACCCCAAACCCTGAAATCCACTGCTTCGAATCGGGCCTTGCTCGGAGGATCGGGAGACAGACGAGCAGCAAGCAGTAAACATGAGCGAAGTCTACACGGGTTTAAGGGCGTTTCAGGTTTTTAGGAGTTTAGGGGTTTAGGGGTTAGGAAGGGGTTAGGAAGGGTTTGGGGGGCTCGGCTTTCAACTTTCGGGGTTCCACCAAAGTGGAGCCGAGGCTGTTGCAAGTGCCATGGTTGCAATGTTTACTGTTTTTTTTTGCTTCTGTTACTATTATTACTATACTACCAGTGCTAAAATTCAATTATTACCATTAGTACGGCTATTGCTATACTATTACGACACTTTTGCTATCATTACTATAATATGCGATGGTCCAGGGAACCCGGAACCGACAGGGCATTGAGCAAAAGGCTGAAGCTTCTTTCGTCGGCGGATGCTAAAATGCAGCCTGTCTACAGGGTTTAGGGTTTAGGGCTTGAGGGTTTTGGGGTTTGGAGGTGTAGGGTTTGGGGGGTTGGGGTTTAGGGTTTGGGGGTTCTGGGTTTAGGGTTTACACAATACCGCATCCATCAGCAGAATGAAGCCTTGTGGATTCTTGAGACATGGGCCCAAACCCAAAACCCCAAACTCTGAGAAACAACAACAGCGAGGCCTCAAAACTAATTACGGCGCTCGGGTTTTCGAGGCTTCAGGTTTTGTAATCGTGTAGGGTTTTAGCTTTAAGCTTTATGGTGGCCAGATGTTGAGCGTCTTGCGGCTCTTGGTGTTTCAGGTTGCACGGTATAGGTTGCAGGGTTGGTGGCTTTAAGGCTCTGTTTCGGCGTAGGGCGTAGGGTTGTCGATACATTACTTGGAGGCCACCCTAAGGACGACTACTTCACGAAGTATTCAGACCGCGATATTACAAGGATGCGGCAACGGTGGCGAAAGATAAGACCAGAACACGACAGTCATAGATGATCATGCAGAACTAGAGTCGAATGTCATGGTTTTCTTTGTACACCGTTTGATTGTTGGACTGAGCCCTAAATAACACTACTCAGTAGCACCCGGACTTTAGAATTTCTAAACTCTCGCAAGCTTCAGCCCTCTGAAACCCTGCATCTCGGAACGCTATCCCGCGTGACGTCGGGGAGGCAACAGTTGAAAGAAGGGGGGTTGCGGGACATTGTGGGGTATCTACATAGTATGAGACATCTAGACTGTAGATACATGAAATCCTGGCACTAAACAGAAGGGCTGAGTACACAGCCCAAAAAAGTTAACCTTTCGAACTATGGCAGGGTTATATAAACCCCAAAAGGATTAAGGTTGCCTAGTCAGCTACCAAGCGGTTTGCAAGGTGAGACCTGGCTTTCTCGAACTTCGGCGATGCCACCATCTAAGCTGTGCGTACCGAAGGGTCCGAATCGATGGTCCCTGGGGACGGGTGGCTCAGACTCGAACATATTAGCTCTGTTTCGGGGTGAATTGTAGCATGCGCAGGTTTACAGTCGGGTCTAGCGCTTGGGGTTTTCATATGCGACGGGGGTTTTGTGGTATATCGTAGCAGGACTATGTAGGCTCCTGAAGGGGGTAGTATTACAAAACATGCACCTTAAACCTAAACCCTGCTTCCTACACCGGTAACACTGAAGTCTGAGCCCGAAAGGGGTTCTCTGGTGTCTCTGTGGATTTCAAGATCTTACGATTTAACTTTTTTTTTTTGTCACCTTACTTGTTGCAACTCTCGAATCAGCTCTCGATACAATCACACGCCTTGCAGGTCGTTCTGACACGGACAGCAGTAGACGCCAGACACCCAAATCAAATCCAAAGCTGTCAACATCAAAACTGACGGCGGCAGGCGACGCAACTCCTGGATTTAAAGTTTGTGTTGCCTTTTAAAGTTTTTAAAAGTCTTTAAAAGTTTTTCTTGTATTTTAACGGTTTTAAAAGTCTTCAAAAGTTTGTTTTTGTATTTTAAAGTTTTTAAAAGTCTTTAAACGTTTTTTGTATTTTCAAAATTTTTAAAATTGTCTAAAAGTATTTTGCATTTAAAAGTTGTTTTTGTCTTTTAAATTTTCAAAAGTCTTTAAAAGCTTTTAGAAGCCAACCGTGTCGAAAAAGCCCTGTTGATCTAAACCTTGTGGTTCTGGTTCGGTGCAAAAGGGCAATGATTTTTCGAAGCTACCACAGTTTATAGCTAAGGGTTATTAGGATGCCTAATCACCTAGGAATAAAATGGGCTCTCTTTTGGTATTGGGTAACTTTATAAGGAACCTAGGACTACAAAAAGGGAATAAGGGTAGTACTGAGCATCCTGGGTTAAGGGGTTGTGATTCGAGCTTTGATGCTTGAGGGACATCGAGGCATCGAGGCATCGAGGTGGACCTCTCGGGCAGAAAAACGATGGAAAATCGCGAAACGCAAGGCCTGCTTGCAGACTCTGCCTCTGTGACATTGAACTGGCGAGGTTAGGTGTCGGGCGTGGGTTCAGAGCTTGCTTCATGAAGAGATTCTGCTTTCGAACGGTGCCCGCATGTTGAACATGCAACCATGAAGGAGACTCTCAGCGTGTAATGTATGCATTGACCCTTTAGGTAAAGCACTCAACGAAACCTGATCAGGCGTGGTCAAAACACAGCAAACACTGCAGCCACTGCAAGCTACTACAAGTAGCGATGAGAGCTCCTTTATGTCAGCTCCTTGTTGCCAGCGGGATGAAACTTCTTGGGAACCATCTTGCGACCCTCTTGTTCTTGTTGTTTGTAGAGCCCTCTGAAGACTTGCAAAGCGAACCCATTCTAATTATTCATGCCCTAACATCAGCCTTCCGATGCCCTACGGAAGTGATCTTCAAGCGGTCGCTTTGGACTCGGCAGAGCTCTCAGCGAATGGGCCACAAAGCTCTAGGATGGCCTGCACATCCTGCAGAGACATACGGTCTTTGTGGTGAACTTTTCATTGTGGGACATTGCCTTGCAGGGCTTGGGCTCCTTTACAAGTCTATATCACATGGGATTTGCGCTCAAGGATTAGGCATTTCGTGTCACAGTGTCCGGGGTGGTTTGGAGTTTAGGCTCCGGTGTGGGATTATACAGTTCAGCACTGAACTGCAGCAGCCGCAGAGAGGCCCTGAAAACCATAAGCCCTACAGCCCTAAATTATCAACCCTACAAACTTCAAGACTTAAGATCCTGAGCCGTACAAGGCTCCCAACAAACATCAAAACCCCAACTACGAGATTACTAGATCGAAGGACCGTGGGCGGAGGAGTCCGCACACTTCTGGGGGCTTTAAGATGTCAGCTTTTCGAACCGACTAAAGTGCAAGGATCGTTCGGGGGTTCGGATCGCGACTGCTTAGGGACACATGGGCGCAGGTGCAAGTTTCGGGTGTTGGATCTGGAACATGTGTCAAGCCTGAAGTATTTAAGGCCTATTAAATTCCTAAGGCCTAAGGCTCCGCTGTAGTCAAACGAGATCTCCGTTTCTATGAGAACAGGTTGACAGACACTCGTTAAAAACAACATGGGGCTTGCTGGTCTTAGACCTCTGTCTTACTGTGGGGCAGCCCCGAGACCTCAAGCCTCAAACCGTATAGACGAAAGTGAAGCACCTTCAATCCCATATCGTCCACAACCACCACCAAAAGTCAAGAGCTAGGAGCTTCTTGTGTGCTGTCGCGCCACTTGCTCTGCAGATAATATTCGGGATCGCACACTTCGCCAAAGTCATGCAAGCCGGGTCACAGAAACCTGAAGAGTTATTTGCTCATGGTACCAAACACATACGCAACTGGGTGTAAGAATAACGAAAAGCCATGGCGTTCTCTCTCTCTCTCTCTCTGTGTCTGTATGTCTGCAGTTGGAGAGCTTGAGAGCGTAAAAGGGGGCCACTGCGCCAGAAGGCTCCCTAAAACCCAAAACCTAAACCCAAAACCCTAAACCCGAAACCCTAAACCCAAAACCCAAAACCCTAAATCCAAAACCCAAGACCCTAAACCCAAAACCCTAAACCCAAAACTCTAAACTCTAAACCCAAAACCCTAAACCCTAAACCGGCAAAAACCGGCTCCGCCTCCCAGCCGTCGATCTTCCGAGGGTTCGTCGGGACCAGCGGATCGTGCATCGTGCGCCGCGCACACTCCTGGCACAAAGCGGGGTCTGCCATAAACCCTAAACTTCCTACACCCTAAACCCTAAACCCTAAGCTGTTACTGGCGGAATTTGTGGATTCGTGCTAGGTTTGAAAGGATTTTGGCGGGTTTCGTTGGATTTCATAGGATTGTGCCAGTGCCAGAGTACTGGAACGCAGTAGCTGTCTCAGCGGCAGCAGAAAAAACCGAAAGTCGTTGTCGTCGCAATGCTGTAGCAGTAGGAGAAGAATTTACACCATGCAGCTGTCATTAGTGAGGAACCCGATTTCCAAGCCCTTGGTTCCAAATCACACAAAATGGCCTGTTCGGATCCGTAATGAGACCCCAGTTGAAAGGCATCCTAAACCACGGAGCAACCTCTCCTCCAATTGATGCCCTTGCAAACTTTGCAAAAACCAATGTATATCCGACTTCTGAACCGCTATGAAGCCTTAGATGAAAACGCTACACCCTAAAGTCCTATAGGCCATATAGTTAAATACTTAACATAAGGGCCTGAATCCTATTTCTACCGTAAGCATAAAGGAACCCCCAGAATAGAATTGGTAATTATTTAGGCTGTAGATTATAGGAAATCCCTTAATAATAACCTAACCCTTATATGGACTCCTTTAAAGGAGTCCTCTTGTTTAGGCCCCGATATTAGGCAAGCTCATACAACCGCAACGTCATGGCCGCCTCAAGCTGGTCGCGCGCCACCCCGACATCTGCCAGCGATCCAGGCCTAGTTCAGCGTTGAGGGGTGTAATGCGGGGGCCTTAACTAGGATACCCAGTAACCTAAGAATAAAAAGGCCTCTCTTTTTGGTATTGGGTAACTTTATAAGGAACCTAGGACTACAAAAAGGGAATAAGGGTACTACTGGGCATCCTAGTTAATAATTAGAATAGGGTTCCTTGTAAGGGGGTCTACAAGGGCTACTAGAAGGGATCTATATGGGTACGGTGCAGCATGGATCATGAAAAGCCCGCAAGACCTGAATGACTAAACCGTATACACCCATAGAACCATAAACCCGAAAACAAAAACAGGAGCTACAAACTCCGGCTTTGCTCCTCTAATCCAAAAGTTCCGAAAACAAATACCTTATTGAGCCCAAGCACAGCCCCAGCTCTTTGACCAGGTTCGCCACACAATCGCCCGCAGAGGTGGAACCTGTCAGCAGCTCCAGGGGTTAAAGACAAGTTAATACAATGAATTATTGCAACTATTCTTAGTACAGTATTCCTAATACTTGACGGGTCAAAGGTAACAGGCTTGGCTTTCGGGGACTTCGGAACTTTCAAGGCTTTAAACCTTGCTGTTGAAGGTGTCGAGTTTTAAGGTTCAGTGAGCTTTAGGCTGCAGAGTTATGGGGCGTTTCCGGGCTTTTTGAACCCCGAACCCTGAGTCCTAAGCCCGCTCTAAACCCACTCTGCCTCACATCCACTCCAGAACCTTAAACACGTGAGCGGTTTCAGCAATCTCGAATTCTCAACCTACAGGGTGTGTCTGCACGGCCTGGGTCGTTGATCGGGTAAGTGTGGAGTGTTATTCCGTCCAGGTTTCGGCCGTCGGGGATCTTCGGCGGGTTGTAGGAAACTTTCCCCTGGTTTTCTACATTTGGTCTCCGGACTTTTACGAGGCTATGCGAGGACATCTTATCGGATTTCCTTGCGGCCATGTCAGGGTGTTCCAGTGATTTGTGAGGTTGCAAAAGGCACCGCGAGTGTACACTCACCGACAATCCGGAGGACACGCGTGTGCATTGACCAGCATCAGAAGTTGCAGGCAGGTTCTTATCCCCAGTCTGCCCAAACTTCTTCGCACACAAAACTCACGCTCGCCGCAATATTCACAAGAATAGCCGGCATCTTCGCTCTATACTGATACTAAACCCCTATTTCAACGGTAAACTCTAAATCCCCAACACTGGGGGAGAAATGCCTTCGGCTGCACCTGCCCGCTCGAAGGCGTCTACGACCAATTTCTGCCTGCGATCGGGCGGGTGGGACTTTTTGGATTTAAGGCCGTAAGCTTGGTGCTGACATCCCCACTGCTACAGCCAAGTCTTGCCATGTTCACCCACGGGAGACTGGATGTCAGAAGACTTGCCCCGCTGTTGTTGCAATAAATCTCATCTGGCAACTTCAGATGCAGTGACCGGACATCTATCTCGTAGGATGCTCGTGCCCTTCGGATTTTTGGTCGAGTTCCAAGCGTCTTTTCTGCGAATGACTGCTCAAACTGCTTGGAACTACGAGTTTTTTAGAGTAAGCAAAATTATAGAGTGAGTGTCAATGTTGAGTCCTTTGGGGTCCTATTGTGCCACGGCTTGAGGGAGTATCGGCTCGACGCTTCAGGGATTTTGGTTAGGGATCGGGAAAACGAAGTGCGATCATAATTAAATCTGTTTTCTCTGGTCTCTGTCATGTCGAATCTGAACGATGCCCCCAAAACTGCAAAAATAGGCTTTTCAAGATTCCATGGTCTACACCAACCCTGAAAAGAAACTTGAAGCCCACCACAAGCCCTTTCAGCAGCCTGATCCCTGAAAGAACCTCTAGATTTCCGTACTGCTAACCCCAAACCTCACGCGGATTCCTCTGCGGCGCTAAAACCCTAAACCCCGAGCCCCCGAAGCCCAAACCCTGAACCCCATGCCCAAAACCCTAAACCCCAACCCCCCAACCCTGAACCCCCAAAACTATAAGCCCTAGAGCGGATTCCTCTTCAGGCTCGCTTCATCCTCCGCGTTCCATCGGAGGACACCCGGCAACGCCACGCAGGAGGTGTAGCCATGCCTAAGAGTCTCGGGTATGGGATTAAAGGGTTTAGGGCTAATAGGGTTTGGGGTTCTCAAGGTTTAGGGCTTATAGGGTTCAAGGTTTAGGGTTTTTAGGGCTTATAGGGTTCAAGGTTTAGGGTTTAAGGTTTAGGAGTCCGAGGGAAAAGGAGTAGGCTTAAGGGATATGGGTCTGTGCTTAGGGATCAAGCTATGTAGGTCAATATAGGTTATAGGTAAGAAATGCATGGAGATTACAGGCTCGGTACATGTGTGCTCGCATGCATATATGCACGAAAGAAGCACAAACCAGGTTTAACCCAATAGAGACCCCATAGAACCCCCGATTGAAACAACGACACAAACCCGAAACTCAGAATTCCATGCAGCCGGGTCACGGAACTTCGAAGACAGGGCCCAGGATGTGGCCTGAGATATAACACACGCTGAAACAATGAGGTGAGGTGTGGTTCAGTAGACTAGGACGGTTTCATACGTAATGTTTGGGTTTCATATGGTGAGCACGATTGCTAGCATCTTGGGCCTGAGGGTTCTTAGGCACCATTTTTCTGAAAGTCAAGGTCGTAGTCGTCATCACCAGCATCATCATCATCATCATCATATTCATATCTGCATCACCATCACTATTATATGTCTTCATGATTGCGAACAATGCGTCTGCTGCTACTGCCGATGCTGGTGTCGCTGTTGCTGCTGCTGTGCTCAGTCTGACGTTGACGACAGTCGCAAACCGAGGTGCCTACAGTTTTAACAAAGATATGTCAAGTTCTGCTCTAATTATAGCCTATGCATGCTATAAAGGAGCAAGTTCAGCAATGCTTGAGCGCAAGACTTCCCACCCCAGCACCGTCAGCTAGACAGGTGGGCTCTGTTCAGGGCTCCAGTAGGGCTTCCTCCAAATAGTCCAAAAACGTAGGCTTGGATTGAGGATTGAGGGTTCTCAGACCCGAACCCATGAACCCAGGGATATCTAATTAGAAGGAAAAGCCGAGAGAGACCCCGAAGAGCATATTCTACGACGATGTGGAGTTCCACATCCTGCGTGTGCGTATGCACTCTATCACAGTTTCAGCCAGATATATGAGTAGACGAAGAGTGACAAGTGAACAGCTGCAGTCACAGCTCATGTTACTCAAATTGCAGAGCCAAACAGCAAGGCTTGGGCTGAGGATTCGCATGCACTGAAGCTCGCGAAAACCAGCCGCCCCCACAGCCAGAGATCCCAAAGTCCCATTGCAGCAACGGCGCCTATGGCGTGGGATGCACCCATTTTGGGTCCAGACTGACACGCCTGCGCTGAAAGCTGGGGCTTCTCGGTTCGAGGAGTTTCGGGGCTATGAGAAACCTTATTTTGGGGTTCTTATAATCAGGATCCTACTATTTAGGGTACTATATTAGGGTTCGAGAAAGGATTATAGAGGAAAGCCCGATACTTATCCTAAGCAAGCTTGTAGGAGTCGAAGGAAAATACCGTACATGATGGAGCTTTGTCGATGTGTTCAGGGATTCAGGCATGCAGGTCTTCCAGGTCCCGGACGTAGCGCCTAACGGCCCTCGATCCCGAAAACGGAAGCCGAATCAGTGAAGCCGTTAATGCACTGAGCCGATTTTTCTTGTATAGCCGTATAGTCCAAACCCATTCAAAACTCCATAGGTCGAGCCCTTCAAACAACAAAAGCCCCGAGAAAACCCTATACAACCCTAGAATTAAATCCATGTCGCCCATGCATAGCTATCCTGGAGAAAGCGCTTCAAAACAATCCCGAACCGTATTCTACGTCAGGTCCCAAATATTGCCCGACCTCAGCATCAAATGGCCACTGCAAGGGCATACTGGGACTTCGGAAGCCGAACTAAAACTCTTCAAGAATCCCTTAAAGGAGATCTTCTCGTACCCCTTCTAGGGAATTCTGCTGCTTAGTACATTAAAACCACCGAACCTGCACCGACTGGAAGATGCCAAGCTGGCAGTCGTTCCTGCCGCTCACATCCTCCGGCTCGGCCTGTGCTGTGTAAGGGCGACATAGAAAAAAGATCAAACGAATCTCCCCCGCAGCCCATAGTCTGCATCAACGAATCCTAAACAGGTCCTATAAACCATAGACTCGATGCTTGTAGAGTAAGAAGTGGAAGCTGAGGATGTGATTTGGACAGGGCCGTCAGGGCTTGTTTGGGTAGGTCAACTGTGGCCGCGTCTAGGATTAGGGGGACCCTTGAAAGATATAGACCCTCTCCATCGGCTTCTAGACTAAGCTTCTAAGAAGACCTAGGGTTCAGGGTTTGGGGTTTAGGGGACTTGCTTTGGTCATTGGTTGTTTTAAGTGATAGGGATAGCGCGTGTGGGTGCGGAATATTGAACTCTGCGGTTTTGTGCGCATGCTGCGGATGTCCGGGGTTTTTGGGAGCCCGCTGCAGCATTGAGACGTTCTCGGAAACATTGTGGTCGTCCTCCTCCTCCTCCTCCTCCTCCTCTCGTCCTCCTCCTTGATAGCGTCATCCGGGTCATCCTCCCCTGGTGGCAGCAGGACGCAGAGGTCCCAAGCTAGATTAAGCCCTCAATCCCGTATCCCATAAACCCGAAGCCTCTACACCCCGCAGCTAATCCCAAACTCCTCGCGCTACTGCTATCCTCGAGCCTACATGCTTCACGGAAATCTCAGCAGCCCCTAAATTCACAATCAAAAGGAACAATGAAAAGAAATCCTTAAACCCAAGCCCTGAATACCCAACAGAAGTTTCAGAAATCCCATTATGTCCAATGCAGAATAACCACACCATTTGAAGAGGGATGCTTGAAAATAAATCCTTAAGCGGAACCTTAAACCCCAAAATCCTTAAAGGGACCCCTAAGCCCCAAACCCCAAAGCTCTAGAAGGGAACCTCAAACCCTAAATCCTTTATTACAGGCACCCGACCCCTAAATCCTTAACTGGAGCCCTAAACCCTTTGTCCTTAAACGGAACCCTAGAGCTATATCCTTAAAGGGAACCCTATCATCCGCCGGTGCCTTAGCCTTGCGCAGTCCGCGCACCAGCAGCGCCAAGGCTGCAGCCGCGAGGCCGTCGGAATAGGGGTTCCCAGAAAGGGAGCACCTGGGTCTCTTTTGGGGGTTTACGGCTTGAGGGTTTAGGGGTTTAGGATTTAGAATTCCCTAAACCCCAAACCCTAAACCCCTGAACGGGGTTTATAGGATTTAGGATTCCCAAAAGACACCCCGAGATGCGATCTGGGAGTTTCCGAAAAGTAGGGGTACCTTATTTCGGAAACTCCCATTTAAACCCTGAACCCCTTAACCATTCCCGGCCAGCGGGCAAACACTCCACGCAGTGGTC
This sequence comes from Symbiodinium sp. CCMP2592, assembly GCA_905221615.1. Taxonomy (NCBI): domain Eukaryota; class Dinophyceae; order Suessiales; family Symbiodiniaceae; genus Symbiodinium; species Symbiodinium sp. CCMP2592. Next base: position 45,012 of record CAJNDT010000228.1, read on the forward strand.
CACCGCACGCAGCCCGGTGGAGAGGAACAGCCACTCCGGCGTTTGCTGCCTTTAACGGATTCTGTACTGGGGTCCTTGAAGGGCTTCAACAAAGCATTATGAGGTTGTGAGTTTGGGAATTTGAGGTTTATAGGATTTCTACTTGGCTTAAGGTTGTCGCTGACATTTCCATAGGTTTCCTTCGATGCATGGAGAGCTTCAGGATTAGGATTCAGTTTAGAAGGATGAGAGTTTCAGGATTGGGATCTCAAGATCATAGACTAGGTTGGCCCCTTAAAGCCTCTGAAAAATATTCGTAAATAGGGTCCTACGAAACCCAATAGGGGAAAATATGAAATGTCCCAAAGGCCTACCTAGTAGAACTTGATAATACAGTAAAAGCCAGAAAGTTGGAATATTATTATCCTAACCCTTCTATGGTAAATTATAGGGTATCCTACCATGAAACCATATTCCAACTTTTTGGAGTTTCCTGTAGAACTTCGGGAGAGCTGAGGATCCTTTCAAGGCTTCAAGGCACCTCTTAAGCGGTGTCGAGGTCTACTAGGATACCCAGTAACCTATAAGGGATCTATAGGGCTCCTTAAGGGGGTCTATAAGGGATCTATAGTAGGGTTCTATCATATGGGGGGTTAATATACTAGGATACCCAGTAACCTAAGAGTAGAAAGGCCTCTCTTTTTGGTATTGGGTAGCTTTATAAGGAACCTAGGACTACAAAAAGGGAATAAGGGTACTACTGGGCATCCTAGTCTAGGCTTCTCAACCTGTCAGGGTCGAGGATGAGAGTTTGAAGCTTGCCGGTGCGTGATATGGGAGTTTCCGACAATAGGGGTACCTTATTTTGGGGGGTCCTTATAATCAGGATACTACTATTTAGGGTACTATATTAGGGTCCCCTATTTTCGGAAACTCCCATATAGACACATGGTCTTGGGCATTGTGGATTCGAGTTGCGACTCAGGCTTTCAGTGTGCATTCGATTTAACCGTTCAAGCAGCGGACACGTTATCTGCTACCGCAGTCCTCGTGGACTTAGGCTGGATGCCCTACAACTCTTGCGTTCTGAATCCTAAATCACAGTCTTGCAGTCCTCAGACCCTGAAGCACTGAAACGCAATTAAAACTCCACCGATCCTGGCCCTGAACCCTAAACCCTTTGTCTTAAACCCTAAACCCTAAACCTTAAACCGGCGCGATCCTACACTACAAGCCGTAAACACGAAAGGCAGCAAGAGCCCGAGCTGTCAAGGTGCGCTAGCCACGGGTCGAGAATGATAGCCTTCGGAAGGGCATCCAGCCACACGTACCTCGACTTTTGGGGCAACTTTCACGTTGTACAGTTTCGGCGATGAAGCGACGAGGACAAAGACAAGAACTACCAAGGCCAGCGAGGTGTTGAAAGTGGAACTAGGGACAACCACTGTGTCGTTGTTGTTGCTGTTAGCCTATCTGCGTTGCAAGTCGCGTACATCAAGGCAGGGTTCACAAGCAGAACTCGAGCTTCGGCAGCGAGGCTCTGCTCAGGTTCAAGCATTGTACAGCTGCGTCTGGCGCTTCCGGTTTTCGCGTTTCGCAGCTCTGACTGAATCCTAAGCTCATCTGCAGTTGCAGCTTAATGCGCATGGTCACTGCTGAGGGTCGAGGGCTCGGATCGCCCGCGGGAATAGTATCGTGAGCCGTGCCCTTATCCCTTCCTGTTTCTGCTTTCCACTGAGGTACAGACCCTTCCGGGGGACAGTCCATACAAACGTCTTACACACATAATTACTCACATCCGAGTGACGTGCAACAACATAAACGAGAAAGAAAGATAGAGAGATAGAGAGATAGATAGTAAGAAGATGTGTATATATATATATATATATATATATGTATATACATGCATGCACATATAGATGTATGTACACAATACCACAGACATACAAACAGACAGACACACTTACAGCGAGGCAGACAGACAGAAGGACATCCATCCATGCATGCGTGCATACATACATACATACATGAAACTTTATGTGAGTGTAAACATGCATACGTGCAGACAGCATATGCCCACACATGCATGCATGCATGCATGAATACCAGGTGACATATTGTGTATATAATACAACTACATGTATACATATGTATGTATATGTGTGTATATATATATATATATATATATATATATATATATGCATCAAATGTACCGCATGTGCGCCAATCCGATGCTAGCATCATTACCTGCAAGTGTCTCAACATGTCCCTCTAACCAAGTAGGCTTACAGATCATGGCTCAGTGCCCACTTAGCTCAAGGACTCCATGAAGTCAAACCCCACACCCTCCCATCTACCCCTTGAAAATCTTCAGCCCGAGCACGTTTCTTTGACCTTGGTGGCTGGATCTGTGCAGCCAGCATAAGGTGCGAACTCGCCTGCAGGTACTACGTGGAAGTTTGAAGGCGCTAATTCTGAGGCTTTAGGATAGACAGGCTTTAGGATTTGTGTAGGGCTTGAGGTTGTTGAGGGTTTAGGTTTAAGGTTTAGGGCTTAGGGTTTTAGGGTGTTGGGTTCCTGAGACTTTGTTTGCCGAGCACCGAGCTTTGGGTCGCACACGGTTCCTGCAAGAAGACACTACTCTCTGCGCCATGTGTGAGCCGAATATAGGGGCCTTTGCAACTAGAAGAGGGTTTCGGGTACATTACTATACTATAGCTATAGTAAAAAGCCCCAGAATAGTATTGGCCGTGAAGAATTTAGGACCCTACATTCGTCCGAAGCTATTAACCATACGACCCTCAACCCTCACCCCAAACCTAAAATCATTTGGCCTGAGGCCTAAAACTCACACTGCCACAACCCGAACACAGACGATATCCAGAATCCCAATGAGGCTTAGCCAATGAAACCGACACCACGTTGCAGGGTCTTGGCTTCTTGATTAGAGTTGTGTTTGCGGCTTGGTGGTTCGGTGGGGTTTAGGAAAGTTTAGGGTGGATGATGCATTTAAGCTACACATGTGCCGTGCACCTGCGCTGAGCGTTGTCGGGATCGACACCTGCGGAATCAGCTTGGTGTCCTTCACTGCCGACACGTCTCCTTAGTTGCTTTGGCGTACACCAACTACTTTTAGAGCTGATTGAGCCGTTCGTACTAGTACCCGCTGATCGGGAACATGAGCCAATTATGAAGGGTTCGTGAATCAAAATGTGTGCGTACAGATATATCTCGCTTGGCAAATGTATGTAAGTATATATGTCTGTATAGGTAGATAAACACATACCAACATGTAGGGACGCGTGATTACCGAACACTTGGTCCTCAAGCCAAGGCATTGAGCTCAGAGCTGAGGGCACTTTGAGGCTCTCGTCGAAAACCCGAGGCCCTAAACTCGTTTACCTGGACCCCAAAAGTATGTAGAATAATGGCCTTTGATAGGTTTTGGGCCATTCTTTCACCTACTTCTGAGGGTCTAAGAGTCTAGGTAGGGCTTAGGGTTTCTGATGAGGCCTTGCAACATCGCTTCAAGGTCCGGGCCGAATACAGCGTTCAGCTTTACAAACACCAGCGCAAAGCTCTTCCCGGCTTTGCTCCGGAATTAGGGTGTCAGAGTCAGGTTCAGGGTTTAGCACTAGGACTGAAAGGGTTCTGAGTAGCACACTTAGTGACTGAGGCCGAGGTTGAAAGGAACAGTATCAGCAATTGTTTAGGCCCTTATGGTATGCCTCTGTAGTGCAAGCAAGGCGCCCTTGAAGCAGTATTTGCCCAGCTCCTTGCAGCTTTTCTCGGCTGTGTTAAGTTGGCTTTCGACGATGGCTTGCCGAGCTCATTGTCGCACATAACAAGATCGAACACGATCTATCTGTACCGCAGGTGTATGTGTAAGAACTGTTAATTTCACGTGTACTTGTACTTACACATGCGTGCGTATGGATGTACGTATGTTATTATGTACGCATGTAAGTATGTAAGTATGTGAACCTATGTAATTGCAAAAGTGTATGCATGTAACCGAAGCATGTATGCATGCATGCATGCATGGATGTAGGTACTTTTGAATCATTTGAATGTATGGATGTGCGTGTCTGTGTCTGTGAGTATGTACGTGTGTGTAAGTGTGTAGGCCAGGGTAGCGCATACGTATCCTTAACTTTGTAGCTACGTGCATTACACAGACGTGCTTGTGTTACAGTCCTTTGCAAGATAAGGAAGAGCATAGGAATGGACAGTGTGGCTGCTTCTTCATGCACCCATCTCTTTGGTGCGTGAATGACCCCTCGAGCAGGTCATGCAAAACCGCTGCAATAGAAGCCAATGAGAGACCTCCTCTAAACCAGAGTCTGATGTTGATCACTAGTAGATGGTTTGCAATGGTCAGTTTTGCTGGGAGGTCAGGTATACCCCGAACACCGACCTAACAGTCCTAAATCCTAAACCTAGCCGTAGGCCCAGGCCAGATACCGTAACCTAGAGGCTTTATCCCCTCTTAGCGATCACTAAATCACCTCATCCCAAAAGCTGTGCCGATTCAGGGTGTTGGGATGTTGGAGTTGAGGCAGCACCGTGTCCTTGGGGAATGGCGTCTGTCATAATAGGAAAAAGATTTAGGGGCCCTACAGGTTCTAGCGTCCGTAAGCAAATTCACGCGCAATCTGCCTAGGAGCCAGATGGTCCAAGCGGCTTAAGTGCCGCACTGCAACATCTGAAGCGTCCATTGCCCGAAGAAGGACTTGACTTATCATATCCGGAACACCATCCGCACCAATCTGAACCACTAGTATGCGAGACAGAAGCCGTGGAAAGCAGGCTGCCAAGCAGCACACTCAAAGAACCCACAGAGGCATGCAAATTTTAAGTGTCTCAGTCTCGGCATTTCGGAAAGCCCTCGCTACCAACATGCTGACTTCCTCAAAACTGGTAAGTAGCCGAAACCTTGAATCAACCCCTCGCGAAGCCCGTGCAGAAACCCCTCACTTCCAGGCCTCTGATGTGGTGGCTTCCGCCTGAAGAGCTATCCGCACGACCTCGACAACAAACTGGGTCGCTTCCTTTGCATTAACTTTTCCAAAGCGTTTCGGACTTGTATGGGGCGGGGTTCGGGCTTGGCGACGTTTGTGCAGGCCTGCTTTATCTTGTTCAGTTTAACTGTTTGAGCCAGAACTCTAAACTCTAAACAGCTTAATCTAAGCCGTAAGAGACTCTTTCGACACTGAGCCGACACAGCTGAAAAAATGGCTGCGAATTGATACATGCAGCATACAGATTTTGGTTTGGGGCATCGGGTTCTTGCTGAGTGGGGATACACAGAATTTCGAAATCACCTATCGTTCGACGCTGTTTACCTTCGGGACCTTTGGAAAACACGCGAAGAAGCATCCTAAACCACAGAGGCCTTGAGACGTTCAGCCCACCGCATTCCCATGTTCGATTGAGCCTTCAAATCGAGCGATTCCTCCAAAAGCGCGGCAGGGCCACGCTACTCAGCTTCCACTCCCTAAGGCTTCATGTATCCATAGAGTAGGTACTTTGGCCTTAAAGGGGTCCCTGTATGGCTACTTTAAGGCCTAAGTACCTACTATATGGGTACATGGAGCCTTTGGGACTGTTGTGCGATGGATAAGAAACATCCAAAGTCCGCAATCGGTGCAGTGCGCATTTTGGGGTGCGACTCATGTTCCCACCGTGGTCCAAACCATGCGCCTGAATCATCTTTCCAGTATAACACCTCATGAAGCTTCTTGGAAGACTCAACAAATCCTTTTCATGCCTCAAACCTTAAAAAACCAACCCGCCCCCCTTCAAACAAAAAGTGCATGTATGAACCAATACGTAAAGACTCGTCGGTAAATAGATACAGATGAAAAAGTATACATCTATGTATATACATATATACACAAACGATCCACATAGAGGAGATATGGCTTCGGACTTTGCTGAACTCGTTGCAGAGGTGGATGTACAGCTATGCCATATCACATTGATCGACAGCCTACCTCTAGTCTCCATTGTAGTTTCCTTTTTTGGTTTAACCAATTCTATACCAAGGATCCTAAATGGTAACCCCCAAAAAGGAACTACAATGGAGACTAATAGGTAAAGCTTACGTCGGTGATTTATGTGGCTTGATCACTGTGTCTAGCGATGAGGGTTTGGCGCTTTGTGTTTTAGGGCTATAGGGATTAAAGCCGAAACCCCCGCTGTGCCGCAGATGCCTTGGCCCCATCAGTGAGGCTCCCACCTACCAAGAAGCTTTGGAAACTTATGGTCGGAACTCGCTTGAAGTCTGCAAAAAAAGGGGGAAATAACCCTAAACCCCGCCGTACTGTTTTGAAGTCATCGCGACAGGGGCATCAACCTAAACCCTATACCTAGACCCTCAGAAGTAGGTAAAATAATGGCCCAAAACCTATAAACGGCCATTATTCTACATACTTTTGGGGTCCAGGTAAACGAGTTTGCCCTAGACTAGTGTTCAGAATGCGGTGTGCTTCTGATCACCCTAAGCCGGCCTTCATAATGTGGTTTGCTGATTAAAGCTAGGCTTCATAATATGATGTGCTGATTACCCATAGGCTCCATAGTAGTTCCTCTTGGGGATTACCTTATAGGATTCTAACCATGAGCCCCATAAAAAGGAACTACTATGGAGCCTGTGGGTATGGACACCGGAAAACTTCGAAAGTCTCGGGATCAAGAGGCTCGGACCCGGGGATGAGAGTTCCGGGCTTTCGAAGAGTGGGCCCTACAGAATGTAGGGTTTAGGGTTTAGGGTTTAGGGTTTGAGGTTTAGGGGTTTAGGGTTTAGGGTTTAAGGTTTAGGGTTTAGGGTTTAAGGTTTAGGGTTTAGGGTTTAGGGTTTAAGGCTTAGGGTTTAGGGTTTAAGGTTTAGGGTTTAGGGTTTGAGGTTTAGGGGTTTAGGGTTTAGGGTTTAAGCTTTAGGGTTTAGGGTTTAAGGTTTAGGGTTTAAGGTTTAGGGTTTAGGGTTTAAGGCTTAGGGTTTAGGGTTTAAGGTTTAGGGTTTAGGGTTTGAGGTTTAGGGGTTTAGGGTTTAGGGTTTAAGGTTTAGGGTTTAGGGTTTAGGGCCCGGGGATGAGAGTTCCGGGCTTTCGAAGGTGTGGCGCCATCCCCTTTCCTTCCCGCCCCGGCCCCGGAATCCTTTCAAAGTCTCGAGACATGGGTGGTCGTCGGTATTATGATCCCTGTTTGGGTCCCTGATATAGTACGGCGCCTAATATTTAGAGTGCCCAAAAAGGAACTCTAACTTAGAGAACTACCCACATGCAGACCGAAAGTTGAATCAACCAGGCCGATGTCCGAAACACGTTCGACATCTTGAGAAACCTTCAGCTACGCCCTTTTGCATCAAAGGATTGGGAACCGATGTGATGTAGGCCCTGTGTTTCGAGGTGACGAGTTTGTGGCCAGGGAAAAAGCAGACGTTGAGTCTGGAGCGGCTCAAATTGGGAGCTCTGGGATTAAAACGTATGCGTAACTCCAGTCACCTACAAACAGACATGACTTACTTTCTTGAAGGGGGTTGCATAAGGAGGTTTGAGACCTCAACGCAATTCGGGGTGTAGTGTCTTCGGCAAGCGATTCCAAGAAAGGATGCCAACCCCAAACTACCCACCTAGATGCTGATATATGCAGCTCCTTTGATGGGTAATGCGAGCTCTCGCTGCACCCTATATACTTCCACAAACACTCATTCCTATAGGACCTACACCCCAAAAGCCCAAAACCGCCAAATCTTGCGCTGATAGTACTTCTATGCCTCCCACCGTACAGCCTGAACCCATGCTCTAAACTCGAAATTCCGAAACCTTGAACCCTAAACCGCTAAACCCTAAACGCTGAACCCTCAACCCTGAATCTCTAAACCCTAGAAACCCCGAACCCCTAAACCCTGAATCCCTCAACCCTAAACCCTGAACCCTCGCCTCCCACAGTGACGATGACGTCGGCGCCGGCGTTCTTCGCCGCAGCCGCCGCCTCCAACACTGCGTCGCGCGGAGAGTGCGCCTGAAAATGCGGCTTTTCTTACCTTTGGTTGGTAGGGAATGGAAGAATGGTAGTAATAGAAGTTATAATTGTACCCCATTTCTCCATTCACTACTAACCAAAGGCAAGTTTTCTGTTAGAAAAGGTTTGTTGGATTCCTTGATGTGTTTTCAGATATTCTAGGGTTTCATAGAAATTTACGCTTCCGTAGTTCTTTCGGTATTGCTGAGATCTTCTAACTCTAGGGCTTTTGAGGTTTAGGGTGGCGAAGGCTGTGTAGATGGGGTTGAAAGATTTTGCGGTTTTTGAGGCTCAAGGATTTCGGTGTTTATCTGGTTGACGGGTCAAGACAAGTTGAAACTCTACGGCTGAAACCATGAACCACAGTTCTGTGAGACAGACCAATCCTGAACCGGCTTTCGGACAGAAGGCCCCGAAATCCCAAACCAACCAAACCCGAAACCTAAAACCCCAAACCCAAAAACCCTACCAGTAAGGAAAATACATACCCCAAAGCCCCAAACCTCTAAACCCTAAGGCCGAAAACCCCAAACAACCCAGAGTAACTGGGGACTCGAGCCTGAAATCCAATCTGCTGTCTCCATACTATTGCTTCAGCTCCTCTTCCCTAAATAATGGGGTATTGGGTCATATATTATTGGTTAGTAATCTATTCTAGTAGTAACCGGATCCCTAGGCGACAGCATCATCAGTTCTAGTTCATGGTTGGGATAGGATTAACAATTTAGATGTTCGTTCCTTATTGGGTTTAAGTGCCCACAATCATGTAAAATGTTGCCCAACTACTGTTGACAAAACCCTGCATTACCCATTAGAAGGAATATACCATAGTTCCCATAGTTTAGAGTCCTTAGGGTCATGCAGGATTTTGTCCATTAGCAGTATGACAAAGGTTAGAGAGCTTGGGGTGCAGAGCTGCAGGGATCTCCGGTCGGAGGCTGCCCGGCTCAAAGTTTAGGGTTTCGGATTTAGGGGTTTAGGGTTTAGGATTTAGGGTTTAGGGTTTAAGGGTTTAGGGTTTAGGATTTAGGGTTTAGGGGTTTAGGGTTTAAGGTTCATGACTGCATCTGCGTGTACCAAGTCTCGAAATACAGAAGAGTACAGAACTAATACGTAAGGGCAAGCGGTTCACTGAAGGGTACATTTGAGCATAATGCTCTAGAGTTTCCTCTCAACAAGCTATTCAAGATTCTGTTGTAAGCCCTAAAACCATCAACCCCCTAAATCCCTCACTCAATCATCAAAAACCCGCGGCAACGGTTACTCCTAAGCCTCAAAGCCCACATGCTGGGAGCTGCGCCGGCATGCCGTCCCAGACTCCAACCTCAGCGCATGCAACTTGCGGCTGAGCCAAAACCCGAAATCCGGTACCCAAAATCTTACGTAAGGGCTCTAGGATTTCGGGCTTTCTGCATGGCTGTGCTCCCTTGAGATGTTGGGTTCAGGCAAGATTTCCTACGGTAGCGCCTATAGGAGCCCAGGGACCGATACACATACGGTGACTTCAAGCTTGCAGCTTGTAATTCCTACCCTAAGGCCCCAAAGTAGTTCCTTTTGGGACTACCTTACAGGATTCTGAATATGAACCCCCAAAAAGAACTACTTTGGGGCCTTAGGGTAGTTCCTTGATTCCTAGATAACCCTATGATATTCAAACGCCGGTTGTCTGACTAGGGTGACCGTACCAAAACTAAAAGCTCTCAAACTCAGTCCGAAACAGTACACCTGTCACATAGGGGACTGAACATCCAGCACGGGGTGGGACCAGATGCAATACAATTGCTATAACAAGGCGGGGGGGGAGTAGGGATTTTCGTACGACTTGCTCCGACCTCTGTAGCAAGGTCCTGCCCTGGTTAGCTACCAAGACCTTCCAATATCTCATAGTGACGAAATATACTTTAAAGTATAATAAGTCTAATAATAGCAGGCTGCCCAATAAAGTTTAAGGTACATTCCCTAGGTAAGGGATATTGGAAGGTCTGGGTACCAGCAACTTCTATTTCAAAAGGGTTCCTGTCAGGAACAGGTCCCAAAGCAGCCAACAAGCACTAAGCATACGCTGCCCCAAACGTTTTTGCATATAAATATATACATATACACATATCTACAAACATCCCTTTATACATATATATATATATATATATATGTACACATGTATATGTATATATATGTATATATATATATATATATATATGTATATATATGTATATATATGGTGCTCCAAAACCCAGTACCTGGTTAACTACCTGAACCTCGGATCTCCATCAGGCCGAAAGGCGCACGTCTCTCCGAGAGCCTTGACGATCTCGTCAACAGCACTGCACTGCGATCGTAGAGTTCGGCTGACCTCGGGAGCTTTTAAAAGGGACACCCGACCCCCTAGGGCTTTTTTTAAGCTCCTTTAGAGGGAAACCTAGATGCGATTGAATTTCATGTGCGGTTTAGGGCTTCGGATCTGGATTGGAGACAACCTGGTATGGCTATGGACCACGCTAGAATGCCCTGCAGCCCTTTCCCAAACGCTCTTAATCCAAGATGGACCCAAACCATAAGTAGTCTCCCAACCCTAAAGCCTTAGACTGCAGAGCCCCGAATCCTGAACCCTAAATCATTGTGCGAAAGCCAGTGCATGCACAGCCAAGGAGCAAGACTCGCACCGGCCAAACCCCGCAAAAAAGTGACCCTAAACCCTAAACAACACCCATCAATGACCCTAGAAAGCCGCAACCCCGTAACAACCCTCAAACAATACACCTCAAACCCTTACATGCCGAATCTGTCCCTGGGGCTATGAACCCTCCACGTTCCGATGTCAAAGTTCATGCCCAAAACCACTTGGACTAGGACATCACCTTCCACTCATGTTAGAGTCTGCCTATCTCATCTCTTCTTCGATAACCAGGTGTCAGAAGCTCAAACCAGATTATGAACAAAACAGTGAATGCAAGGTTCTCCCGCTGAGAGTTGTTTCACATCGTCAAGCAATGTCGCGTGCAGGTCGGAACAGCTCTGAGCGGGCTCCTGCCTCTTCTAACTTGTCTAGCTCTAGACAAAGTAGCCCTGATACCCTGAGCTGAATCCAGGCTATACCTGTAGCCGAAAACGCATACCTTTTCAGGGTTCCTTATTATGGCTGCCACATGTAGCTCCTTAAAAAGGTAGGTCTTTTCGGTTAAAGGTAGGGCTTTGGTGCTTTTGGGGTTCTAAAGGATTTGGGAGCTGTAAGGTCCTACTATTATAGGGTACTATATCAGGGTCCCCTATTTTCGGAAACTGCCACATTATAAAGGGGGCTACTCAGGAACCTAGTTCTGGGGAGCTTGAGGCTTTCAAGGTGAGTTCGAGGCCTCGAGTCGTGAGATTTCGAGCTCGAAGTCCCCGAGGTCTTCAAGCATGAAGAGATAGGGCTTAGGGCCTCTAGGATTTGGGGCTTTTGGGGCTTAGTGCCTTTGGGGTTTAGGGCCTTTAGGGTTTAGGGCCTTTAGGGTTCGGGTTTGGGGCTTCCGGGTCCAAAAGCATGGGCTTATAACTGGCTAGTATAACTTAGCCCTTGCCACTTGTCTAGTACACGTCTAGGGCCCTGCATAATTGGGATGCTATCACTACGAGTACCTTAACCCCAAGTAATCTACCTTTTTAAGGACTTATATAAAGAAACAATATTATGGAACCCTAAAAAGGCAGGTTTATTAGGGTCCAGGTAAGCATTGAGGCTTGTACATTACATGGCCCCAAGAATCCCGAGACTTGAAACCTGAATTGCTACACCCTTAAATGTGGCATGTGGGCACTTGCGACCCTAAACCTATAAACCTGAATATAGGGCAGCTAAAAATGCTAGACCACGTGTTTGTTGAGTGGCCAGGATTTGTGTTATCAGCCTACTCGGGAACCCAAAATTTTACAATTACCAGTTACTCAGACACCGGTTGTTGAACCTTTCAACTCCAACCCCGACGAAGCTCACAACTCCAGCCCTATCATCGGGCCTTCGGCAATGCGACTAGAATTTGGTAGCACATGACCCATGTACCTGTAGAAAAGATCACTGTCTGTAGCGCACCTGGGCTCTCAGACTTATGCAATCACGACTTCATAGACAAGACTGTTGAATCCGAACCCTAACACCGTGAACCCAAAGCTCAAACCCAACACCCTACACCTATAAGCCCGACAGCCCAGAGCCCTAAACCTCATACCCACCCCCCACCCCCCAACAAAGGCCCCCAACAACTATAAAAGGCTCTTTTTCGACATTACTTTTGGGGTCCAGATAGCCCCTAACCTCAACTTCGCTTGCAGGATCCTCTCGAAGCAAACACCCGCAAGCCTTTGAACGGAACATTTGGAAGCTCGCGGCTTCGGTTTCTCAGGCTCTCGAAAGGTTTAGGGATTTGCTGCCAGCTTTTAGGGTGTCATGCCTAGACCAAGGACGTTTGCCTGGGACCGCAGGTTCGGGTGTACATCGTCGAGCAACAGATCCTGTGTTGAAGGTTGCTGCGTGCCCACCCCTGATCCCTTTAGAGGACCCAAACATTCATACAAATGCTGCAGACCCATGATTCGTACTCACAACTCTCACTGGGGTATGATCGGGATGAGTCCCAAGAACTCTTGCCAGAGCTCTAAACGGAATGCCCAACCGACCCGAAGCTCCAAATCCTGCGCCGCCAAGCCCAATAATGAAGGAGCCATTATCATTGGACTACCCATAGGCCCCAAAGCAGTTCCCTTTTGGGGTTCGTATATAGAATCCTATAGGGTATATCCCAAAAAGGAACTACTTAGGGGCCTCTGGGTATAGTTTCGGATGCATTACCAGTATATCCAGCATGTGCATGAACTTCACGTTATTGGGATCATGCTTGCGCAACATGAGTCGCAGTCATCTATTCGGTTCGATTGCAGGGAAACCTGAAGCCGGAGGCCACATGCGTGCGAGCTCGCACTTCGGCGAATAGTGCATGAGCGTAAGACAGGCCGGGATCAAAGAAACCTATAGGCACCTAGTCTCCCTTGGTTTGGTCTAACCACTTTGAGATTTAGCACCCCTTAAGGTGACCCAAAAAGGAACGACAATGGAGACTATAGGTAAGTTCTGCATCCCATGCAAAGCCTAAACTCTAAAGCCTGCCATGCTAGAAGCCTAAACCCCCCCCCTGTACGCGTATGAGACCCTAAACCCTAAACCCTAAACCCTACACCCAAAACCCAAAACCCTAAACCCTAAACCCAAAACCCTAAACCCTAAACCCTGAAAGGAACCCTGAGAGTGCCTTCTGATGGGGCCAACCCAAACCCACAAAGAAGAGGTGAACTCATCGCCCAACACCTACAAACGGCTATTCTTTCTATATCCTCTTGGGGTCCATGTAATTTCTGAACCACTGTGCTCTATAAGTCTAGGCGTTCTCTACACGAAGGATCGGGGACCTCCAAATTGATAATTAAGTGATTCGAGATTGAGCGTTGATGGTTTGGGGGAGTTCGAAGAACAGTTATGCACGGATAACTCCAACCGCGGTTCTTACAACTCCACTTATTGCCTAACTTAAAGCCTACGGACCAAATGCCCGCTTGCTTTCAGAAGCTGCAGCCTCAAACCCTACGAAGCTGCAGGTTATGAGTCCATGCCATATTGAATCACAGGGTATGCAGTAATTAATCAGTAATTAATCCGGAAAAGAGTAGGAAGCCTCTAAACCCTAAACGCATAAGCAACGATCGAAACAAACGAAGCCTGTGGTAAACGTTCTCGTTGTTTTCTGAGGGTTCCCGGCTGTGACGCGGCAGTTCGCTGGGGACTCAAGCAACCTGCCTTTCGCAGTCCCGGAAGCCCGACCCATGACCCTAAAGACTAGAAGCCGTAGATTCTGTGTCTTGTTCGACGCGCTCACCTGTTGCGATGCCACACGAGGAGTATTGACTACTTGGGTGGTGACTCGGGCTCCATCCGGGTCTGCATATGGGTGGTTGTCACAATTAGGGTTCCTTTTCGCGTCCCTATACGGCACCTCATCCTAAACCCTAAACCCTAGCTTTGACAACCACCCATATCAGACAAAGGTTTGATGGAGAGCAATGATGCCCTCAGGCGCATCGAAGTCCTGAAGCTCTCAAATTTTGCTGCTGACTGTCGGGAAATCGGGTTTCGGAGGAGACTCCTTGAGGTTCACTTTACAACTTCTGGTGCTTAGGGCTTTCGTGGGTGACGCTTCCGGTGCTTTTTGAAATTCTTCAATTTCCTAACGCCTTACAGGCTAGGGCGGGCTTTTGAGCATCTTCCGGAAAATCTGGATGTCAGATGTGCTGGCATTGCTACGAAACAACTCTTCCAGTAGCTATAGCTTACCCCTAGAAGTCCACGAACGATAAAGTATGCACTACCCCAACAGGGTTATGCACGGGCATACGGGCACATGCCGACAACGATGGTTCATTGGATAACTAAGAAACTCTGCAGATTCGCTACCCAATAAGTTCCGTCACTCGCCCATGGTGGGCCGTAACTTAGAGAACCCGCCCCCAAACAGCCAAACGACATCTATGCAACCTGCTACAAAGGATTGAAGCCCGCCTGCTATCCCGAAGGTCCATGTATCCAAATACATAATACATTTACCTTAAAGTAGTCCCTAAAGAATTAGCCACCTTGGGGCCATGGTATATACCATTTGGTTACATGGACCCACAGAGTATGAACCCAAGAACTCACCTGCGCAGAGCAAGGTCCGTCCTGGAACAGAGACTCCACCAGGCCCGCGCTGGGCCCTTTTGGGTAGCGCTTCCTCTGTCTGCTAGTGAACGGCATGAGCAGAGCACGGTGTATAGATGAGGGTTTCAATGGCGCGTACCCTGTGCAGGCACCCCCAATCTATAATTCTAGCGGCTTCCTACTTTTCCGAAGATCCCGAATTGCAAAACCTTTCAGCCCAAAACCTGCTGCAGCTAGCTTCGCCGGCCACTTGCTTGGTTCAAACCTCCGTGTTCCCAATGCCCAAACCCCTAACTGCCTCTTCGACCGAATTTGGCTCCCCAACATCCTCAACTCTTGGCTGTCAAGACGCTCATCGTAGATCAGCACCAGAGTCTCATCCTACTCTTCGTGGTGCGAAAGCCATTCCGTTCAGGAATTCGGAGCTGGGGTTTGGGGCTCTGGCGAGGATGGTGCAGAGTTCCGGGTGAGGAAGTAGAAGTAGGAGTGTGTTAGGTATTGCCCGGGGTTTAAGATCGCGCGATGAGTGATTAGGGTTCAGGATTAGGCTTTTTGCATCTCACGTCAAGGGACTGAGCAAGTGCAGGCTGTATGTGGATCTGTGCCTTTCGTGAGCAGTTCTGCCTCAAATAACAAACGAAGGAAGGGTAAGGTGAGCAAAGGTTTAATGCCAACCGCATAAGGCCGTTATGTTGCGGTAAAACCTTAAGCCTGAATCTCGCCTAACCCGAAGACCCTAAACCGGCTTACATCCTCAACACAATCATAACCCCCTCTAGCGATCTGAAATTCAAGACACCCTAAATTCCAACGTCCCTGAATGAAGGAATGTTCATAACGAAACGAAGGGTCTCAAATTCTACTGTAGGATCTAATGCCTCTCAAAACCCTGCATACAAGGCGAAGCAGAAGCCGAAGCTGCAAATCACTTCAAAGGTCTGGCAGAAGTGAACACCCCTAACCCCCCAAAACAGTATCCTCAGTATGCCAAGAAACACCAGTGAAATCTCATCACTAAACCAAAATTTCTAAGAATCGTAATCATCCCTGAAAGGCAAACCCTAATCACTAATCCCTAACTGGAAACAACTTAAGAAGGGACCCCTAAAGGCAGCGATCTTGGACCCAAGAGTCAAGGAGGGATACCCGAGCCTAATCGTAAAGTCCCGTATGTCAAACTCATTATGCAACCATTCTGACCCATCTTCGAAGTGTTAGTTAGTGAAGGCCCTATGTTAAACCCTCATAGTGCGCTCCTCTGTTCCCCACTCTTGCCTGGCCTTCTGTTGCAAGAAGTTGCTGTTACCCCAATCGGTGTATTCGCCTTGTCAAGGTACAGGGAACTCCAGAAAGTTGGAATATGGATTAATGGTAGCATCCCCTATAATTCTATAATTTACCTTAAAGTTTGTTACGATAATGATATTCCAACTTTCTGGCTTCTACTGTACAGGGCCGGTCAAGGAGGTGCAGTCCCATGTTCGGGGTTCAAGGCTCATATGGGAGTTTCCGAAAATGGGGGCACCTTATTTTGGGGTCCCTATAATAATGAGGATCCCGTTATTGAGGGTACTATATTAGGGTCCCCAATTTTCGGAAACTTCCATATGGGTGGTTGTCAAAATTAGGGTCCCCTTTTTGGGTCTTTATTTTAGTACGGCACCTGATATTTAGGGTACCCAAGAAGGGACCATAATTTTGACAACCACCCATATAGGGAGTTGCAGGAATAAGGCCCCCAGCATCCTAGGAGATCAGACAACGCCGGAATACACCCCAACCAATCATCCCTAAACCCTGATACCTGGACCCCCAAAGTATGTAGAATAGTAGCCTTTTATTGGTATTGGGCTATTATGTTTTCTGCTTTTGGGTGGTTTAGGTAGATGCGAAAACAAGTCGAACCCTGATTCACAAAAAACCATCGAACAAATATCCCTGGACCCCAAGCCGCAGACCTCCATTCCTAACCCTTAACCCCCTGAAAGTAAACGCCACACAGTCAACCAACACATCACTATCCCCCAGCCACAAACCCAGTACAGAAGGATAGCCAGCAAAAACCGTCCCATCTCTCAAGTTGAAACTTGCTGGCTTCTACTTGAACACAAATAAAAAAGCCTCAGCGTTGAGTGAGCCTTCCCTTCGGCTGTACATGCTGCTGTTTTGGGGTCTTGGGGTCCTTTGGCTGGGCGGGCTGCTTTCTAAGGTCCCTGTGCACTTTGCCGGCCTGCCCCCAGCGCTATCCACATCGACACGGGATAGTCGCTCCTCGGTTGTGGCTTCGAGTTTCGGGTTTAAGGGTTTAAGGGTTTAGGGCTTAGGGTTTAGGGTTTAAGGGTTTAGGGTTTAGGGTTCAGGGTTTAAGGGTTTAGGGTTTAGGGTATTCGGTTCTTGCAGCATCTTGCAGTTGTGGGGAAGCTGTGTTTACAGTCTGATGCTTTGCGCTTTTGGTTGTAACGCCTGCCTTGGACTCTTGCTTGGAGCAAAAAGTCATCCGAGGCCTTGAGTGCTCTAAAGATTCTCCTGTCGGGGCTTAGGGCTTAATTAGGGAGCGTTTGGGCAGCTTATTAGGGTTTAGGGATGTTTAGGTACTACCTCAAGAGTTGGAACCCCAAAAGTAAACAGCATTCAGAGGCGTAGAGCCGGAAGGCTCGAAGGCACACGGACAAGGCCGTAACTTCACTGTACATTCGGTCATAACTCAATCATAACCTAGTATATACCGGAAACGCTACACTGCACGTCCCAAACTCTGACTGCATGGACGAATTCCACACGAACGGCTACGTTTGTTGGAAGGTTCGCATTTACGATGTAAGATTTGTGGCTTTAGAGGGGTTTTAACGTCCTGAACTATCCCTAGCCCTAATATACCCGAAATACCACTATTAAGGCCCATAAGGACTCAATTAAAGAGCCCTTGCGCGGTCCTGGTCAGCACTACTTGCTGTATTGAAAGTTTCAACTTAGGTACTGCCCCCATACAGTAAGAGTCTATAATGGGGCTACTATTATGGTCCTGATATATCTAGATTATGAATATTGTTCAACTATTACTGAGCGGGGGCGGTACCCAAGTTTCAGCAGTTCTTGCCAGGAGGCTGCACGAGGCGAGGGAAAATCTCCTCCCACTTGTCTGTGTCTGTCTGGGTGTTGATGCGCTCAATGATCCAGTCCAACCTTCCGCTAAGGCTCGAAGGACTCATACATTAAGGCTTTCGGGCCTAAAGACCATATTATATAAGGCTTTCGGGCCTAAAGACCATATTATATAAGGCTTTCGGGCCTAAAGACCATATTATATAAGGGTTTTGGGCCTGAAGACCATATTACATAAGGCTTTTTGGGCCATTTTGAGCCTTAGGGTTCGCATTTAGGTCGTAAAAGACGTAGAGACTGCAGGGCTGAGGCAGGCGACTTTGGCTTTTAGTCCTAGGAATCTTAGGAAACCGGTAAACCCAAGCCCCATAGTCCTAAAAACCTGTAAATCCCAAAATCCGAATTTTTTCAATTTTATAAACTATAAATCCCAAAATCCTAATTTTCAAATTTATAAACTATGAACCTCAAAATTCCGAATTTCAATATTCAACCCGACAGGATTCCATGTCTGTCGCTGCTCAGGACTCGAGGTGCAACAGCTCAGTCAGAGGTCTCAGGCTTTTCGGAGTCAGAGGTTTAGGAGTTCAGGGTCCCTTTAAGGGGTTCAGGGTTTAGAGTGTAGAGTTTAGGATTTCGGGGGTTTAGGGGCTACTGATTTCGTGCTCAGTGTGTTAGATATCGGCCCAGAAAAAGGGACAAGGCGCTACAAAGCCCCCCCAAGCCCAAGCCGCTCCAAGCCCATGGTCTTTAAGCTTCGGGCATTTGCTGCAGCAGACTATGTAAGGTTTAGGGCTTCAAGCTTGCATCTCAACCCATTCCGTTCGTGACTACTTGAACCCCTTCACTATTGGCGAACCCTACAAATTCCACTAAACAACCCAAGACTGCGAATCTTTATAATCTGAGTTGGATTTTGGGAGTACATTATACTGCATTTATATAAGGAAAACGAACTATGATGCTCACCATTCCGACCCGTACAATTGAACCCCTTGGGCACCCTCAGACCCACCGTTTGCATAGGGCTGAAGACTTGATTAAAGGGGTTCAGGGTTAGAGTTACAATGGGTTTAGACGCTTTGGGGGTGATGTCTTCGAACCACCAACCTCACCAAGGACACCAACACCGCCGAGGAGCAAGGCATCGTGGAAAAGAAGGTAGTTCCTGCATTACTACACGGTCTCCCGTTTTCCGCATGTGCGGCAAGGGCTGTGGGCTCAGAGTATCATCTACATGGGGGTTTCCGAAAATTAGGGGTACCTAATTTGGGGGTACTTATAATAGGGATCCTACTATTTAGGCTACTATATTGGGGTCCCCTATTTTCGGAAATCCCCACATAGTGACCATGCGATGGGGCTCAGGATGGTAGTAAGCATAGTTCCTGCATGATTACTACCTAAACCCCCAAAAGTAGGTAAAATAATAGCCCAATGCCAATAAAAGGTTACTATTCTACATACTTTGGGGGTCCAGGTAGGTACGAGTACTTGAACCCTTCGGGCTGCGACCCTACTTCTGGCTTGGGACCTTCTACAGGACCTCCGGCACCCAAGCTTTTAGGTCCGCATTCTCTTGCCTTTGGGTCCAAAGCTGAAGAAAACGTCTGAAAGCTGGAGTTTCGGGTTTAGGGTTCAAGGTTTAGGGTCTAGGGTTCAAGGTTTAGAGTTTAAGGGAGTCCTGAACACACAATTGTTCAAAACCCTCGCAACTAAGTCCTTGCTGGCGCTGGGATGCTGTAGTCGAAGGTTTGGTCACCTGCCGCCGTCAAGGACCCAGGGTCTGCGCATAAGGGAAGCCTGTCAACTGAGGCGGCTGCCTCTCTTGATGTAGGATGCCATGCAGAGCTGATCCACCTTTTCTCAGGGTCTGCGACTACGTTATGGAATCGACCCAGATTCCCCAAAGGGTCCTAGGCACTGCAATGGGCAATACTTGCCCAAATCATAGTAATTCCAGATAACATTCTACCATCTTGCTACTCTGGACCCTTTGGGTTCGGTACTCTAATCCATACACCGCAGTGTCATCGATGACCCCCCCCCCAAGTCAACCACTTCGTAGTGCAGAAGAACAGAACTAATCCAAGATCTCCACAAGCTGAGGACTGGAGCCATCCTAAACCTTAAACTCCGAAGCTACCGCATGATATCTTTCCACGTGATGAAGGTTGTGGGGGCCTAGAACAGGAGACGAGGGTCTTCAGATTGCGAGTTGCGATAAGGAGCCCGAAAAAGTAACATTTATTCAAGCCCCTGCCCTAGACCCTAAACCCTAAGCCCTAAACCCTAAACCCTAACGAATCCTCAACTGTGCCACGGTGCATAGCTGCCACGGGAGATGCTGTTGATGCGGAAGCTTCGAAGGCTAATCCCCTTGCCTCAGTCCGTGTTGGAAGGGTTTAGGGTTTAGGGTGTGGAGACAGGGCTCAATGTAGCTATCCTGATCTGTCTATATGTTTACCAACCTCTCATACACTACACCTATACATACATGTCCGTATAGCTATGTACATACCTGCAACTGAAACGACACGGGCATCCCTCAGAAACCAGCAACACCAAAATCATACTCGACTCTAGACCGCCCAAACCCCCCCAAACCCTGAACCCCTCAACTCCGCACCCCCTCAAAACCTAAAAACTACGACAAAAACATCAATCGCTGGCTCAGCGGCTGCCGAAGCCCCAATTCTTCTTTTCGCTCCTTTGAGCTAAGGACTCTCGGAGAGCGTGGAGTTTCAGAGTTTTGGGCTTTCGGTTCTTTTTTTCGGGTTCTTTTGGCTTCAGGGTTTTGAGGTTCTGCAGTCTAAGTTGGGGGTTTTGAACTGGGAACCTATAGGGCTGAGAGTTCTCTGCTAGACCGCGGACTGCGCAGCAGGATAAGGCCTATGTGTCTGCGGACGAGGCATTTAAGAGTCCCCGCCCGGTCAAGCGGATATTGAAGATGAGGAACCTGACACCGCCTTTGAGACTATCAGCAAGGAGAATTCTCGTTGAAGGGACAGTCTAAACCCTAAACCCTGAACTCTGAAACCTAGAACCTATTATAGACCCTGAATTGCACATTGCCCAAATCCCATATTGTATGTAGAACAATCGCCATTTGTGGGCATTGTCTCTACTTTTCAGGGTTTAGGTAAGCCCTCGTCCCGACAAGCCACAGCTTTGACGACCCATCCAGTTGTCGTATGGAGCCTCAGAGGGGGCTCTTCTCCTTCCATGTTCCCTACGGGTCCGTGATGCCAGGCTGGAGGAGTTTAGAGTTCAGGGTACACCGAGAGGGTTTGGGGTTTATAGGGTTTAGGGTAAGGGGTTACGGTTTAGGGGTTAGGGATTAGGGATTGGGGTTAGGGGTTCATAGGGTTTAGGGTTAGGGGATGCGGTTTACCTAGACCCCCCAACTACCCTTTATTGTAGCCCCAAATTAGCTCTTAAGGAGAGATATCAGAGCCCTTTAAAGGGCACTTGGGGGGGGTCCTGGCACTTGCTTGGGTGTAAGCATTACTATACGAGTTTTTAGAAGACTGTAACCGCCGCCTTGAAAGTCTTCAAGTTCTATAACCTCAAGAGTCCTATGTACTGTCACGGGGGGATACTTCCCTAAGTCATAATAGTAATTCCTCATATGGAAACCC
Source organism: Symbiodinium sp. CCMP2592 (assembly GCA_905221615.1). NCBI lineage: Eukaryota > Dinophyceae > Suessiales > Symbiodiniaceae > Symbiodinium > Symbiodinium sp. CCMP2592. The sequence goes on from CAJNDT010000228.1 coordinate 66,477, forward strand.
TACATTCTACTATATCGGTACATAGGACCCTTTGGGTAAGGGCTCTTTCAGTCAGTGTTCTCTAAAGGCCTTATTCCGCGATAGGGTTTAGGCTTTAGGCCCTGGCCACGAGTCTCCTATGCAATCGGTGCCTTGGGGTGATAAGCTGCATGGGGACATGGCCCGTGGAGGTTCAAACTTTACCGAGGTCTCTAATGGCTCTTTTCACGAAAATTCCTGTCAGTTACGGTTGGTGATAGAAATCCTTTCCCTTCAGGACCCTAAACTATGGGAGTTGTGGTACATTCCTTATTGTGGATAATGCAGGAGTCAAAACAACAACCGTTGTCACACCCCGTATGTACCAAAGACCCTTGACATGGTAGGTGAAAGCCCTGGGATTCTTGGATAAGAGGCCGTGACTTACAGGTTTTGCTTTGCTCCCGGGTTTCAGGAGTTTTTGGATAGGTTTAGAGTTGAAGGGCTTTACCTTTGAACCCTAAAACCCTAAACCGAAACTCTAAGCCCTGAACCATTTAAGGGAGCCTGATGCCCAACGACAGCCGCGTTTAGCATCTTTCCGGGCTTCACATCTGCATTTGCTGGGTGGGCTTCAGACCCCAAACTTTTGGGGTTTAGGGTTTCGGGACCCTTCGCATACTTGAAGGGGTATCATGAAGTCTTGGGATTTGGGTGCTCGCCACAGTAGCAATCATTGAAAGCAGCGATTCTCCGCGGCACCAGGCGCTCAACGGAACGACCATCCTTTGGGCAAGACTTGCCATGAGCCCGAAAACCCTGACCCGGAGGCTTTAAGGACTCACATGTTAAGGCTTTTGGGTCCAAAGACCAAAGTATATCAGGCTTTTGGGATACTTTGAGCCTTGGGCTGACCCGAAATAGCTTAAAGCCCAAGAAACTAGACCGTATAGGTCTTAGGCATTCCGCAAAGCACCAATCGCCGAGATCGGGTTGCTCCACTGTAGTTCCAGTCTATGGCGGTGCACGTAGACCCCGCTGAACCCTCGACCCTAACCCCCCAAAAACTGTGCCATCTAGACTGTCGTGCAACCACGATCATAACAAGGAACCCTGAGGACAACTCCCAAAAACCCTCAAACCTAAAACCCAATACACTAGCTATCCCAACCCCGATATACTAGGTGTCTTACTCTGAAACTAAGAAGGTTCGACCTGAAACCTGCCAGGCTCTTTGCACCCCACACGAGGTAACATAGGGGCCGTTCGTAGCTGGAAGACGGTGTGGGGCCCCTTGTAATATGTCGTTATAGTAAGGAGCGCCCAAAATAGTAGAGGCAATTATCAAGGGCCCGTCTGTTAGTCACAGTCATCAATAGGTCCCCCTGCAGCAAGGAGCTGAGGAGAAATGAAGCTTCATTTTCCATAAGTGCCGCCACCCTAAACCCTAAACCGCCCTAAACCCTCAACTAAGCCCTAAAAGCCCCAAACCTTAAACTGCCCTAAACCCTAAACCTTAAACTGCCCTAAACCCTAAACCTGAACTCGCAAAAAGGTGCCGGCAATTTGTACCTGCGTCGAGGCAAGGTCTTGGTAAGTCTTCCACTAAACCGCCCAAAACAAAGTGGCGCTAATTGCAATCTCGACATAAGCCGGAACAACCCCCAAAAGCCTGAACCCCAGAACGGCCGCCTAGTGTTTCTATCGTATTTTCTATTATAACAAAGATGAAGGCGAAGGGAAAACTATTGCTAATACTTCGGGCCCATATCTATATGTATATATATATATATATATATATAATGCCATATTTTGTACGCCAAACCGGGCGCCTTGGTATAGACAATGTCACAGTAGAGGCCCATCTCCGGCTCGACTTGCACATTGCCACCCTGTCCTTACCGTTGGTTAGTAGGGAATGGAAGGGGCCTTATAATGGGGCCTATAAGGGTTACTATAAGGGATCTGTCAGGGTACTACAATATAGGGGCCCTATAATGCTATAACTTACCTTTGGTTAGTAGGGAATGGAGGGAATGGGGTACAATTATAACTGCTATGACTACCATATTACTACCATATTACTACCATATTACTATCATATTACTATCATATTACTACCATATTACTACCATATTACTACCATATTACTATCATATTACTACCATATAACTACTATTACTACCATTTTTCCATTCCCTACTAACCAGCGGTAAGTGTCCTGGCTTCTGGCGCGGGATGGGGGGCTTGGGGTTTGAAGGGCGTTTGGTCTGGGCGAGCTCGGGTGTGATTTGTGGTGCATCCAATTCTTAATCAGGAACCCCAAACCCGTATGTTGAAGGGTCTATCTGCTTGGGTGCATCCGGCCGTTTCTAACACCGGAATCCTGAGAATCAGGATTGGATAACACTAAACCCTATAAACCCTACACCCTAACAGCCCTAAGAGGCACAGTGGCTTCCCGAGTCTGGGTTTCGGGTAGCCCCTCGAAGAAGGCGGCACCTCACAGCAAAGACAAGGACAGCCCAAATTCCTCTGAAGGGCTTAGTCTAGCCCCTTGTTCCTGAGGCTCAAAATCGCCAGCCAAGAAGCTGGGGAAGTCAATCACAGCATTCGTGACTGGGAAGTTTTCTAGCCGCTGCAAGATCTCCTCGGAGCAATGTAGGGTTCCTTCAAGAGTCCGTTGGGAGTTCACCGGGAGTTGATTCAGGTACATCGATGCCTACTCTATGGGGCCTAAGTATGCACAGAAGACTAACTAACCAGTGGTTTTGGGGGTTCCCTTGGCTCTTTAGCTCCTTATTTGATAGGGATTATCATCATCCCTTTCTCCATAGCTCCTCCAATATCAATGGTTAGCTAAAGAATCAACTTTTCACCAAGAGGTCCCAGTCTCGTCTTCAGTCGCATCCACGGTGTGGGGATGCGGCGCCTGGGAGATCTTAAGCTTGCTATATGCGAGTTTCCGAAAAATTAGGGGTTCCTTGTTTTGGGGTCCTTATAATAGGGATTCTACTATTTAAGGTAGTATATTGGGGCTTTCTATTTTCGGAAACTCCCATATCTCCGGCTTAGCAGAGCAAGCATGTTCCAGAACAGCGATTTCGCTTCCAGGCGGTTCACACCACGGCATAAGAACTGGCCTAACTGCAGCTCCAGGCGCATAAAAAGTGAAGACTGCGGCGGGCATTTCCTGGGTTCTGAAGTAACCGCAGTGAAGGTACTCGGTGCTTGCAGGGGTCTTACCAGTGTCTTTGTAAGGGCTCGATGATAAAGGGCATTATGCAGGCTCTGGCTCAAGTAGATACCAGGCAAAAGTGAAATGACTCAGAAGCTGTTACTACAAGATTAAAGTAGAAGCCAGAAAGTTGGAATATGATTATCCTAAGCCCTTTATGGCAAATTATAGGGTAGCCTACCCTGAAACCATATTCCAACTTTCTGGAGTTCCCTTTAAGGTCTCTCGCACTCAACCTCCAAACACAGCTGAACACAAATCTTAGCTGCTCTTCCATGAGGTATACTACGAAAAGAACTAGCAGCTAACTAAACCCTAAACCCTAACTAACTAGTGGTTTTGGGGGTTCCCTTGGCTCTTTAGCTCCTTATTTAATAGGGATTATCATCATCCCTTTCTCCTTAGCTCCTCCAACATCAATGGTTAGCTAAAGAATCAACTTTATTACTACCATATTGTTACCATATTACACTAGCATTAAAAGGCAAGTCGGGAGCCCAGTGTCTGTTGGCGCCTGATCTGGGTCCGCTTCGCCCGCTTGCGCCATGTGGCCTCGCGTCCGTTTTGTTTTTCGGGGGGAGGGGTTTATAGCGTTTAGGATTTAAGGCTCAGGGTTTTTAGGGTTTAGGGTTTAGGGGTTTAGGGTTTAGGGTTTAAGGTTCAGGGGTTAGGGGCTTTGATGGGGTGTAGAGCTGGGTCTGCTAGGATTCCTTCCGAGTTCCTTTGCGGGATCTACGAATCTACGCGGGTTCTGTACGGGGTTTAAAGGCTGCGGGTATCTAGCCATATCCAGGGTCGAGCTTCAGGGTAGCGTTTGTGCAGACATGGAGAGCTTTGGGCTACAGAAGGGTCAATTACAAGACTCAGGGTTTCCGGATCTACGCGGAATCGCAATCCTGGACGTGAGGGAAGTCTGAGCTGGCGTTTGTTGAGAGACTCCAAAACCCTCAACCCTTATATGGGGGGGGATATAGGGGGGAATAAAAAAAAGAAAAGGGATTTATAGGTGGAGTTATTGCGTCCTCCCCCCCTCCCCCAAAGAACAGAAACGTGAGATCACTTACGGCAGGGCCTTGATTGGTTCCTTCATGACAGCTAAAAATTCCACATTCGGAAACTTCCCTGCGCCCTTGGGCCCTAGCCCTGCTACTATAGGGGCCGTAATAATTGCCTTTACTATTTTGGGGGTTCCTTATTATCATTTTAGTATAGTAAGCCCCCAAACCCAATTCTAACTATTAAGGCCCCTATATTAGCCACTCCGCCAAGGATCCTGCAACGTTCCCAGCCACTCCCAGCCCAAAGGTGCGATGCCAGTGCCTTGCTCGCTGGCGGGACTATCGGATGATTGAGCTTAAGATATACCTTAAACTACCAAACCATACTTTTTTGTAGGCTCTTTTTATAAACCCGAATATGGAATTTATAGGGACCCTACAAAAAAAGTAGGTTTTGGTAGGTTAAGGTAGGGTCTATATAGGTTCTAGGCCCTCTAGGCTTCGGGATTTCGGAGTAATATAGTGGCCTTAACAATTAGACTAGGGTTCCTTTACAAGGGTCCTATAAGGGGTTACTATGAGGGGTGTTTCGGCAGAAGTAGAATATAGGAGCCTTGATAATCAGAGCAGGGTTTTGGGGCACATGATACTACCTTAGTTGCCGAGTGCATAAGCCCAAAAAAGTTTAAACTTTCAGTTTTAAGAAGGTTTCATTATCCCCAAAAGTTTAAAGTTTGTAAACTCAGCTACTAAGCTACAATAAGGAACCCCAAAACATTATCTACTATTTGCTTAAGAACCCAAAAAAAATAAAAAATATATTCCTTGTGGTGGTAATATAGGGATTATTATTTTTTAAAAATTTTTTTTGGGGTGTTTCTTAAGCAAATAGTATAGTTATATGTAATTACCAAGGCTCCTATACTACTGGGGCCATGGAGTCGCAGGTCAGCTGCTACAATCAGGGCTGCGCAGGGAAATCCCAGCATCGTCGGAGCCCTCAAAAAAAGGTCAAGCTCGTGGATGTTTAGGGTTTAGGGTTTAGGGTTTAGGGTTTAGGATTTAGGGTTTAGGGTTTAGGGTTTAGGGTTTAGGGTTTAGGGTTTAGGATTTAGGGTTTAGGGTTTCGGGTTTAGGGGTCTTTCAGGTTGTACTAGTTCTGGAAGACTGCTTACTGCAAGCCCTAAACCGTCTCCCCGGCCCAAACATGCTGAACCTCGCAACCATTGCAGGGTTGGGAAACCAGCAAGCTGCTATATAACGATCCCTAACCATGAACCCTGAACCCAAGCCCTAAACCCCAACCCAAACCGTCAACCCATGAAGAAGCCTCAACCATTAAACCCCTAGATCCCTAAACCCGCATGCAAGCCCTAAACTCTCCCCCTTCGGAACCCTATAAAAACCCTCCTGACAGAACCCGCGCAGCATCGACCCCTTGAAATGATCCCCCTATTCTAGTTATTCTGAGCCAGCTCTAACCCCCTTAACCCTAAGCCCATGAGTTCCGGTTGCGAGGGGTTCAAGGCTCTGGGGTTTCGGGTTCGGGGGTTGCGGGTTTGTGGGTTGAGGGCTGTAACTTTGGGTTGAAGTTGTATAGGGATTCAAGAATTGCGGCTCAAGGTTCAGGGATTGATGCAATGCTGCAAGCTGCTTTTGAAAAAGGGTCCTGGGCATATGTCCTTTCCTTCTTGTGAGCTTTGGACTTCGGAGCCCACCTTTATCTTCTTGTGTTGGACTTCATGAACAGAAAGGCTGGAGATCTACCCTGAACTGAAACCCCCAAACCCTCAACGAAACCCGCAAAGCCCAAGCACCGCACTCATTTTTACTGCCCGTGGCGAAACACAAACTCCTACAACCTCAACCCCTGCTATAACTCGGAAGTCCAAACTCCTCAGGCTAAAAAAACCCTACGGAACTCTTGTAGAACCCCACACAAAAGCCTGTCGATCCAGTCCAAAGCCTAACAAGCTTATAAAGCTCTTTGACTCCTGGCCGCAGGTCGTAGGATTCTAGGAAGCCCTTTAGCTCAGGTGCTTCAGCCGCGCGGAATTGCGGACCATCTGCACGGCGGAGAACTGCTCGCCTGGAGCCGACTGCTCCGTTTGGATTTCAGGTGGGTTGGAGGCGGGTTCCTTACAGGTCGCTCGGCTTTGGGGATTTGGGGCGTTTAATTTCGGTGTGATAATGAGGCTTGATAGGGGCCCTGAAGAGGTGTCTTTGTTAACAGTTGGAGAAAGAGCCAGGGGGAAAGGTCGACCAGCGGTGTTAAGGCAAAGGTTCTACCACAACTATAGAGGCTTGACAAGATCTGAACAATTTTATAGGGCGCTTCATATGGTCGAAGGGGTGGGTGCTGGGATGTGCTGGGATTCAGGAATTGGAAGTCTTTAGAAAACCGCCGCTGCCACAAAAGCCAGGCCCCCCAAATCGAGGCTTTCGAAAGCCGAGGTTTGGGACGCTGTCTTGTACTGTGCGCTGATAGCATCATTAGAAGATTCTCTGTGCGCAGTGGATCATAGGCCCTTTGCCCCACCTTCCAGCCTCCGCCCTGAAACCCTAAAACTCTAAACCCCTCAACTCCTAGAGTCATCCGACAAAGCAGTGGAAGTTAAAACTGAACTCCGCCCAGGACCCACGTTGGGGCCCGAGCAGAACCGAGCCAGGTCCACCTCCGAACGGTTCAGGGTTCAGGGTTTAGTTGCGTGTGTATATATGTATATATACACATACACATGTATATACATATATGTGTTAAACATGTACATATACATACATATGTATGTGTGTATGTTCTTACATGGATGCCTGAATAGCTAAACATGGGCTTGGGGGCTTTTTGGAGTTCAGGACCACTGAGGAAGAGTACTTCTCGTAATCAGTCCCCTGTGCAGCCTGTGTACCAAGCACGATGTTTACAAATAAACAAATATAGATATGTATGCATATATACATATATTTACATATAGATTAATACACAACCTTTTCTAAGTCATGCGAGGCTAGGATGGGCAAAAGGGATAGATACATCCACTCTTACAGTGGATGATCACCGCAGGCTCCCGCGTCTGAAGTCGTCAATGCGTAGTATGCTGACTGCTGCTTGCAGGTTGGGCGGCAAGGTCTACTTGGAGGGTCAGGGGACTTATTGAGTAGATAGTACTTAGTAAATATACTTATAAGTACCATAATCCCAATTAAGATCCCTTTTAGGGTACTTATAAGTTTACTTATTACCTACGTACAAAGTCCCCCGACCTCTAAGTAGGTTTTACTGCTCAAGATAATCTGTCCGGTTCTGAGTGGGGAATGGGGGAATGGATCCCAATAGTAGTCCCTATACAATCCCCCATAGTAGTCTCCATAAGCCATTCCCCCATTCCTTACCAAGAGCCAGACCGTATTTGTGCATCGGTCGCTTACTCTGCAAGCTAACAGAACAGAGCCCGAAACCTAAACGGACAACTGCTGCATCCTACAGAGCCTCTCTTCCTGTCAATGTAAGGGGCGTCTACGATGATGTAAGGAATACTTCTCCACGTATGATGGGCTTCCAACTGCGAGTGGCTTCCAACTGCGAGTTTCAGGCATACACATCCCTTACATGTATATACTAGAGCTTCTGAATATGATTAAGCAATATTACAGTGTTTCTGAATTGAGTCTGTGGATTTTGGAGGTATCGCTGTCAAGGTGACGGGCTTCAAGCGCCAGCAGCTATGAGAAAACAGAGCGCACCTAGGCTAGAGGATTTCGGATTGGTTTCAAGGTTTAGACTCAGCTCGTATGGTGACCGAACATTCTGGATCGAGCCTGTCCCTGGTTGTCCGGATCCAAGATCCGGATCAGCACGCCTGCGTGCTCCGTTGCGTCGAACTTGCGGCACCTCAACACGGGGTGCAGGACGGGCCGTTTGGAAAAGGGCTGTTGGTAAGGCTTGCAAGTTACGTAACATGTGATAAATGAGATCACAGGATCCAGAAAGGGACATCAGGACACCCTCTTCCCCTAAGGCGCCTTAAATGCCTGGATCCTTTACAGGATTCGACCGGACACCGCCGGCTTCAAGCAAACACCAAACCCCAACGAATCCTTCGAAAAGCCTGCTTCGACCGTCCTCGGCATCTATAGTAGCCCCTTTAAAAAGTTTTTGTGGTTCATAATTTAAAAAGAATCCTAGAAGGTAACCCCAAACAGGAACTGATCTGGAGCCTGTGGGTAGGGTCTATGTCTTTCGGGCTGATTTTTAAACTTCAGAGTTTGAGGCCTATAGGGCTCAGGGCTTGTGTCTCTTGGTCTTAGTGACTTAGTGCCTTCCCATTATGAAAAAAGCCTATCCAAGAATCGAGCTAAGAAAAGGAAAACCAGACTAGAATCGAAGCTCTCGAGCCGGGCCTTTCATTGAAAATTTGGGCCGAACTTGAAGCTCTAAGCTTCATCAAGCACCGCTCTTCCTGAAACCCTGCTCCGAGGCACATCGCCCGAATCTCGGCATGGCTAAGGTAGCCATCAAAGTCCCGATCGAGTTTCTTCCAGACCGCGTACTGTCTGGGATGAGAAGCCTGCGACGGTGCCCTAACTCGTCCAGGCACGCATACAGCAGCTGCCGTCCAACACACTACATGGTGCCCACATGATGATGATGATGATGATGATGATGATGATGATTGTGAGGCAGGCGGTGATGCTGACCGCTACTATCAGGACCAACAGTCGACATTGTGAATCTTGCTGATTTTGGCGCAAAATGTACTCATCCTCGCTGCACCTCGGAGATGGTGGTGTTTTGAACAAAAACAACAAGAGTCGCAACAGCCTCAGCAGCAGCAGCAATAGCGGCAGCGGTAGCAGTAGCCATACCAAGTAGCAGTAGCAGAGGCGGTACGCGCAGCAGTAGCAGCAGCAGCAGGCAGCAGGACCAAGCAGGAGGCGGAGTGCTACCCAAAACCCCTAAGCCCTGACACTCCTCGTAATTACCCCTGAAAGCTATCCTCGACTATGTGAAGATATGTCTCCATATAACACACACTAAGGGCACTTCTTCCATAATCATGTGTGAAAGTGGACTGTCAGTGAACCTAGAATGTAGACCCTCAGGGAGCAGGATTCCTGTCTTACGCTAAACTAAACAGGCACCCCTCAATATTGTCAAGCACCGGAGGTGGTGACCCTAAACCCTAAACCCTGGTGAGCCTTGATGCTCTTCTCGTCTGACAGTGTTGCCAAGGTCGCCCTTGCCGTCGTCAGCGGAGGCAGCGCGCCATATCTGAGGGAGCAAGGGATCTCCAAGCAAGGGTTTAGGGTTTAGGGTTGTCATGGCAATTGTTCAGGCTTCTATGATAGGGATTTAGATGCAGTGCCTGGTACTGGCCCCATTCTGAATCTAAACCCTCGGCGGAGTGCTCTGCCCAAGGGTAAAGAAAGTTTAAAGTTACATGCGGCTTCTCACAAAGACAACGCAGTAAAGAAAACTACTCCATCAAGGAATGCTGGGCCCAAGAGAGGTCTTCTTCAGCAACTTCCGGGGTTATGGTCGCTGCGGAACTGATGCCCTCAAACCCTACACCCGAAAACCCCACTCAGCAAAACCTCAAGCCATCAAGCCCTAAACTCTGAAACCACAAAACCCTCAAACCAGAGCCGGAAAGGTGCCGCAGAGCACAGTGCCGGCCAATGATAGGTACGCGCTGCAGCCTTTCACGGGGTTGAGAGGGTGTTTTAAAGTTAAACTGCACTCAGTTTCCGAAGATCCGAAACGCTGGGTTAAGAGGTTCAGGGTGTGGGCTGTACGGCCTTTAGGGTTTAAGAGTAAAGCCTTAAAGCAAAAAGGCCAAACACCATCGTAATTGAACCTACTGGGCTCCACTGGTTTCGGCGACATTGTCCTGCTTTAAGAGCTTCAATGCTTCTTCGTGCTCTGTAGAGTGAGGGGATTACGGGTCACCCAGAGATCTGCAGGCTGAGTCAATGTGGTTCCAGAATAGGAGCGTGAGGAGGTTTACAGATGAACTGAACCGTCGGTGTTCTTGCTACCAGTGGTAGGTCGATGTTCACTGCTCTTAGTGTGACTGTCGCTATCCACATGCTTGTTACAAAAGTGTCGGTACTCTGCCGATGGCTACTGCTCCTTGCTGTCCCGCCGGCTCCCAAACAATCAATGAACCCAATGCCATTCCAGAAATTAGCAGCCACAACCCGACTGTGACAAGGAGCATGATGCTTGCATCCTCCAGCCCCGCGCAGGTTTTCAAGGCTCAAGATATGCTGAGAGCCGAAATTGCCGTCGACTTTTGCGCTGCAAGCTTCCAGCTTACGCGGTAGTGGTAGGGGGATTCGGGATCATGATGGGTCTTCGAGCTTAAGCCTTTTGCAGTTTCCGGTGCATGTCCGGAGATTTGTGATGTCGGCTGTATATTGTTGCTTCGAGGGCTTTGAAAAGTTTTCTGTGCCCTTTCACTGACATGGTTAAGGATGCTTTTTGCCTCACAGTGTGCGGCTGTACGGATGGGCTGACGGGTTGGGACGGCTAAGGGATTTCTGGTAGCTCAGCCAGCCATGCCCCGCAACAAACACCTTCATGGTCCAATACCCTCAACACCATCCACTAGTGCTCCTCGTATTGACATCCAAAGGCCCTGAATGAAGAAACCCTACCCGGGCCCTAAGGCACCTGCCCTTTTAGGCCCCCCTGATAGTTTATATTTAAGTCCCTAAAACGGTAGAAAAGGTAGGGGGTTAAAGTAAAAACCATATAAACCAAGACCTTTTTAGGGCCCCCCGCAATAGGATTTGTTTATATATAAGTCCCTGAAAAGGTAGGTGATTTGGGGTCCCCTAATGGGATTTTTATATATACGTCCCTAAAAAGGCAGGTTATTTGGGGTTAAAATAAAAGCCAGAAAGTTGGAATATGACTATCCTAAGCCCTTTATGGTAAATTATAAGGTATCCTACCCTGAAACCATATTCCAACTTTCTGGAGTTCCCTTTAAAGTAAACCCTGTATCCAAGGGTACAAGGAGGGACCGGTATATACCCTCAATGTAGCTACTATATGGCCCATTATAGGGTAGGGGCCCCCATTAAGGTTCCCTCCTTTTCCCTTTGACTAAACTAAACCCTGAACCCTAAACCCTATAATGATCCCTTTAAAGGGACCCTTATAGATCCCTTTAAAGGAACCCTAAGAGCCTAAGGGTCCCTAAACCAAGACCAAATGACCCGAACGCCTCTATCAGACTAGCGCCTGCGTCTCGGATTCTTACAGCTGCTGCCCCCATAAACCGCATTGGGGGTCTGGGGTTTAGGGGTTTAGGGGTTTAGGGGTTCGGGTTTAGGGTTTAGGGTTTAGGGGTTTGGGGCCTGGACCCAAAAGTACGTAGAATAACAGCGAGCGTTTATTATAGGTTATGGGCTATTATTTTACCTACTTTGAGGGGGTTAAGTACGGTCCAGGGTAATCAAAAACCCACGGGTCCCTCAGCATAGTAGGCTATGGCCTCATAAGATGTACATTATCAGGCTAGAAATAGCAGGGTGTGAACCCACGGTTGTAAGTTGCAACACTTGGGTGGCTCTGTCAATATAAGCGCCCGAATAACCACGAGTCTTGTTTCTTAGGTTCCCCTTTTTAGGCCTACACTACAAATATTACCCCAACCCTATTATAATTACGAAGGCCTCTATACTAAACTCTTATACTAACCCTCATTCTAGGGCCTTTGAAAGCACTCTTAAGTTAAAGGAACCCTGATCTAAGAGTATGATGGTCCCCAGGTTACAGGTAAGTTCCACACCATGAGGAAGGCTCGGCTGCATTTCAGCCTCAGTGCTGCTACGGTTCGGGCTTTAGGGTTTGGGGTTTATAGGGTTTAGGGTTACCTAGACCCCCCAAAGTAGGCACAATAATTGCCCAAAACCTAAAGAAGGCCATTATTCTACATACTTGTGGGGTCCAGTTAGGGGTTACGGTTTAGGGGTCAGAGGCCTAGGGATTAGGGATCGGGGCTTGGGGGTCTTCGGGCTCGGCCCGGAAGGGAAGCAACCTACTTTCTGACAATCGGGTCGCTAGAGCTGACTTCTACATTTCGGGCCTACAATGGTTCACACCATGAGCGCATGATAGCTTAAGTGTTGAGGATGGGCTTGTCCTTTAGGCTTTGAGCCTGCGAGCATATCTGGTTAGCTGCGAACATTCGGAGGATTCACGGGCGTGAGTTGCCCAACCCTAAACCCTAAACCCTGAAAATCCATTAAGTCTCGCGGCTCCCATACGAACCCTCCAGCCTTCAATGCAGGCCCAGACCACCCCCGTGCCAAAACACCATGGGCACACCTTGCCCTAAGCGGATCGCAGGGATCCTTGGCGGACTGAAGGTTTTGGCTTTGTGCACAGATGTTGGGCCGTCCGCAGCCTTCGGGGGGGGTCTGCGGTTGTTGACTGCCGAGACCCACTTGTGCTGGCCTCACCTTCTCGAGTGTCCATGCTCCCCAGCTGTCCTCTGCATCCGAAGTTGGAGAACCTGGCGGCGTTCCAAACACCGCTTGGCACGCAACCTCCGAGCTCAACGGCTGTAGCGGTTTGGCCTTCGCCAACTGCTGAGATGACCTCATCGCGACACCTAAGGTGTCCGGCCAATCTCGGCGACGGGCTTTCACACGCCGCTCCGCCGCCTGTGGTGGTTCCCTCGGCTCTGCCCAGATCCCGACAGGTGGCGCTGTACTGGCAGATGCCGCCGGCTCGGCTGTAGTCATCTCCGCGTCGCCGGTCTCCGGTGGCATCAGAGCAGAGTCGGAGACTTCCTCTGGAAGTTGATCGAGGTCGAAGGCCGCCCTCGATGGCTGCCCCTGAACCCTGTGCAGAACAAACTCCTGCTTTAAGCATCTACCAGCAACCTGAATGATTCGGCGAATTTGTCTTTCTATCTCTTGGGATCCCACTGTATACTACTTGCCGAAATCCTACTCTTCACCAGAGTTAACTCCAGCCTAACTTAAGCTGGAGTGGCTTCATGAAGAAAGGGGCTGTCAGTTGGGTTTCTCTTTAGAGTGGGTGCTTAGATCTGGGCGGCTTGGTGTGAGGTCGAAAAGAGTCAGAAGATATCTTCAGGCTGATGCCAGGCTGAGCAGTTTCACAGCAACCCTCGAAACAAGGAAAAGCCTGCATAAGGTTGCAGTACTACCGTATCCTGCTACAAAGGGCGGTGGATATCAGCATTTTGTGCTTACAGGCTGTTGATTTGGTCCTCAGCCGAAGGCGAGAACTTCAAATTTCTTGCTTCCACTTCCCTAAGCCGCTGTTGCCAACAACGAGATCTCCGAACGATTAAGCTGAGGGCCCCGCAACCCCTAAACAATGCAATTTAGGCGCCTCACTACTTAGACTGGGCTTTTTCGGCATATTCTGGCATAAGCGCGAGGACTCGAGTCCTACTCAGACCAATGTAACGAAGGCACAGTATCACGAAGCTAAGAACCAAAGTCACCTGGTGTAGGGTTCAGCACCCCGGTTTGGAGCTTGGGATTTATATGGGTGGTTGTCAAAATTATGGTCCCTTTTTGGGTCCCCAATATAGTACGGCACCTATCATTTAGGGTACCCAAAAAGGGGACCCTAATTTTGACAACCACCCATATGGTGCTTCAAAACCCAGACGCCTAAACCCTCAACCCCGAAACTCGATACCCTGAACCATGAAGCCTCTAGGGCTGAAGAGCTTAAACTAAAGAACTCAAAACCCTATAACCCCTAAATCCCCTATTAAATCCCTAAACCCTAAATCCCTAAACCCCAAACCTGAAACCCTCAACCCCATGACTATGACCTCAAAAGTAGGTAAAATAATGGCCCAAAGCCTATAAACGGCTTTTATTCTACATACTTTTGGGGTCCAGGGAGGGTCCGGTGAAGCCGGAAAGCTTCGTGAGTATCTCCGGCAAAGCCTCTTTGGCTGGCCGGCCCCAACTGACGGTGGCTGGAAGCCTCGTGGCATGGACCACGGCTTAACTGGCTTAACCCCCTATAAAGGGTACGATGGTTTATATATGTGTCTCTGTATTTTCTTGTTTTTCATATACATACACAAAGTGCCTTGTGGCAGTTTAGGGTCTAGGGTTGATCCTGGCACGGAGCTGCTTGACTCCCTGAATTACAAAGGGCGGTGTGGAGCATCCTGGGGTGTGGACTATGCTTGCGGACGCCTCCAGCAGTTCAGAACGTAGGGCTCAGAATTTAGGACTGGGATGCTTTAAGAAGTGTATGTGTGTATGTGTACATGTATACACACATACACCATACGCTTTGCGTCTTGTAAGTTCATATGTACATATACATGTATATACCTTATATCACCCTTATATCATCCTTATATAGATAGGTTTCTGATGATGTAGACCAAGCAGGGTCCTATGACTAGTCACCGGTTCCAACATGCGCAGCAACGTCTTTCGGGGATTCTGACTCGGGTGTCGAAGTTCAAGTTTTGCACAAGGATTTAGGGTCTAAGTCTATGGGGCAAGCAGCAGCCATAAGGAATGACAGCTGAGTTGTCATCCTTGTGTACTCCAACGCAGGAGCGCCGCGTGCTTATGCACTTACACATGGGTCTGTGGAAGAAGGATCCTACATGGCCGTGTGCAGCAAAGAGTGGACCTGAAGGGATGGAACCCCTATAAGCGGTCAGATCCCTGTTGCAAGAACCCCAAACAGACAGAACCAGAACTCCGAACTTTCAGTAAGTCGCGCACGCGAAGCCTAAACCCCTAAACCCTACAACCCTAAACCCCTCTAGGCCCTAAACCCCTAAACCCCAAACCCGCTTCGAGGCGCAAAGACTGGAATCGGGGACTCCCCCAACTTACTGCTCGTCTCTTACAGCCGAGTGGCGCATGCGTGTTCACCACACCCTCGGAAGCGCCTTGCCTTTGCGGATCAATCTGGTTTAGGGTTTAGGGTTTAGGGTTTTGGGTTTTGGGTTTAGGGTGCTTCTTGAATGGCAATGGGCTTTGTCGGACCTCGTGTGAAGAGCTGATAGCCCTGTGAAGAAACTCCTTCGTGCCTGTAATTGCCACAAACGCCCGCTATCCCGGAAGCATATACTATCTATCCTCTAAATCACACTCGAGAACCGAGGCAGTTTCCAGAAATACTCGAATTCCCTCAAGACCCCCGAAGAGGCATCCCCACTGCTCAAGAGACCCCTTGTATTGATGAATCGCACAAAACTCTCGGAGTCTGATTTGCGCTCTGGGGCGAGCTAGAACTGCTTGGAAAATCGAAGGGGGTTGGCCGTCAATCCTGGAAACCCTAGAACGTTGGGCAACCCAATAAGCTTCCGATGACAGTGCTAAGGGAATACATGAGACATGTATTCTGTCAGCGGCTCCTTCGTTCCCTAGGTCTACCCTACTGACAGGCCATGCTAAGCTTGAACTCGTGGAGGTGTTCAGGGTTCTGAGGCATCGGGCTCAGCACCTGGACGTAACATGCATTCGGCACAAATACGACAGTGTGAACGCAAGACCCTGAACAACCTGAAGTTCCTGGAGACTCATCCCCTGATCTGATAGAGCTCGGGGTATCAGAGCCGTAGCGAGCTCGTTATCCTACATGGCTGTCCCTGCAACTGCTTATAACCAAGTCCACTGTTCCTTGAAACACTCCTCAACGCGAACCCCTACGCCTCAAATGTCCACAACTCGGGGTAGGACCTGCTAACTTAAAGATGCTGGCACAACAGTATAATCCTGCGATCCTCACCTCAAC
The DNA here is from genome assembly GCA_905221615.1 of Symbiodinium sp. CCMP2592. NCBI lineage: Eukaryota > Dinophyceae > Suessiales > Symbiodiniaceae > Symbiodinium > Symbiodinium sp. CCMP2592. The sequence goes on from CAJNDT010000228.1 coordinate 82,438, forward strand.
GCGTTCGTTTGGGCATCTGCAGGCCCAAAATCCAACACATTAAGACCCTATATCCCCAAAACTCCCGGTGCCCTTCGGCACACGACGTTCCTAAAGCCACATCCCCCAATTGATTAACTTCTCAGTTCATCCAAATCACATGACAGCTCGCCGAACAGCCCGGACCGCCCTCCAGGCACCTGGCAAGCAAACCCGGGACCCTAAATATTAGTCACAAGCCACTCATCCTTCTTTTTTGTTAAGCTCCTTTTTCCGTCCGCAACACTCCGTGGTAGAATCGAAAGACCAAGCCATTTTCATCCTTTATGGTTTAGGACTTAATTATAGGTTGCAGCAAGTTCTACGCAATCCTCAAAACACCAAAATTTCGCACAGGCTGTACGTCAAACAAAAACCTCCATTCCCAACCCGGCCTATTTAGGCCGAGCCTTGCCCCCGGTTGTCATATTGAATTTTGTTGTGTGGTCGTCGGCCCACATCACTTGAAACCTTCTCACTAGCCCCTAATGTTGAGGAACTCCCCCCATGTAGAAGCCCAGGAAAGCGCCGTACAAGTTGTTAAGGCAACATTCCCACAAAGAGGTAGGTTTCAATCGTTCATGTTAGTTTTACGGTGCTGTTTTAGACACAAGCGCACGGGGCCACCCCTCAGCCCACCTCTTTGTCGGCGCCCCGGCGCGCCGCAGGCCGCAATGAGGCCGGCTACTGAGACTGCGGCGCAGCCGGAAGGAATGGCAGCGCGAGGAGAGGTCCTTCAGGGTTTCAAGCTTATAGTCCCTAAGGGTCCATGTATACCCAAATTAGTATATACTTTCGGCCCAATGTACCCATATAGGGAATACTTTAAAGCCAATGTACGTACTATTTAGGTACATGGACCCTTAGGGAGTTGTTGTACTATGTTGCGACTTTCTCTCGGAGATCCAGGCTCACCTCACGAGTGGGTTTGGGCTTAAGGCTTGCTGTTTAAAGATGGAGGGTTTAGGGTTTAGGGTCTAGGGGTTTAGGTTTTAGGGTTTGGAGGCTGGGATTTCTTCGAGGGTTTCGGGAGTTTCCTGACGAAGTATAGAGGGCTTTGGGACTTGGTGGATTGAAGGCGATGCAGTCCTACTCCGGGATTTCATGACATGTGGCCTCAGCTGCCAAACCCTTAGTCTTAGTCGCAAAACACGCCCTTTAAACGCACCCTTAAGTTTGGTCCTTGAGATCCTGAAACAACCTCCCTAAACCCCAAAACCCGATATAAACCCCTGAACCCTATAAGCCCTAAGCCCCAACAGTCTAATCCCTGCAAAGCGCAAACAAGCTTCATACCACAAACGTTACACTTTGATTTCAAGCTTCCAAGACGAATAAAGCTGTCCCAAAACCCTAAACCATAAAACCCTAAACCCTACCTGTAGCCAACAAGACCTGCCTTTTTAAGGAACTATACATAGAAACCATAACAAGGAACCCTAAAGGGGTAGGTCTTTTCGGCTAGAGGCATAAACTAGAAAACCCCAAAGCCTGTAAAAGCCCAGCTCTGATCCCCTACAGTAAACCCCGCCATAAAGTTGGACACCGGATTAAGGCCAAATAGTGATGGGATTCCCTATGAATTGCCCTTAAAGGGAACTCCAGAAAGTTGGAATATGGTTTCAGGGTAGGATACCTTATAATTTACCATAAAGGGTTTAGGATAATCATATTCCAACTTTCTGGCTTTTACTTTAAGGATCGAGGCTATGGGGTTTCCAACTTTTGGGCTTCTACTGTGCATGGCTCCGACTCCTCGGGATCTGCCGAAAGGAGCCGACGGCGGGCTCCTGGGTTTAGGGTTTTGGGCTTTGGGTTTAGGGTTTAGGGTTTAAGGTTTTAATTTAGGGTTTAGGGCTTTGGGTTTAGGGTTTTGAGTTTAAGGTTTTAATTTAGGGTTTTTTATTTTGGGTTTTGGGTTTAGGGTTTTGGGTTTAGGGTTTCAGGTTTTAATTTGGGGTTTTGGGTTTAGGGTTTAAGATTTTAATTTAAGGTTTAGGGTTTTGGGTTTAGGGTTTCAGGTTTTGATTTAAGGTTTTGGGCTTTGGGTGTAGGGTTTAGGGTGTGGAAGCCTGTTTACTTAACTTTGGTTAGTAGGGAATGGAGGAATGGGGTACAATCATAACTACTGTACTATTACTACGGTTCTTCCATTCCCTACTAACCAAAGGTAAGTTTAGGGTGTAGGGGTTTCGAACCTAGGGTCGAACTACCAGGATATCGTAGGGGTCTCTTGAAAAAGGGGCCCATTAATTTGCACGAAGTCTTGTAGGGTTTCTCTAAAAGAAGGGTCACATAAATTTGCAGGGTGCAGACATCATGGATCCAACTGTTTGGATGTTTTGCGGCTGCAGGGCTTTGAGGGTTTGGGCGAGTTACAGGGCTTCAGGGGATCCAGTAACTGGCTGTTTTCAGGTTTCTACCGTACATTCTGCAAGTCATAACTTACGATCTTGCAGAATTCTATCTTTTGGTTTCAAGGATGGGTATTGTTGCATGCATGTAGGGTAGATAGGGTACGCAAAACAAGAAACCATCAAACCCGACGCTCGAATGCCCAACCCTCACAGGAGCTGCAGCCCTAAACCCACAATTGTCATCCCGTGGTCGGCAACCCCTGATTCCAAACCACGAAGGCAACCAGGAAACTAAATCAATATAGAAGTGCTAGATGTTCTGTTCCCTGAACTCTCCACCCGGAAAACCCCTACAGAGGAGCGTAAAACCAACAAAACTGGGGCAGAGTTTCGACTCGACATAATCGAACCACAGCAGGGCCTCCACTGGCCGTATACCGTCTAAACAGACACGGATATATGAATGAACGAACGTATGTATGTATGTAAGTAGTGTATGTGTATGTGTATGTTTGTATATATATATATACACATGTGTGTGTGTGTGCGTGTGTGCGTCTGTCTATCTGTCTGACTGTCTGCCCGCCTGCCTGCCTGACTGGCTGGCTGGCTGTCTGTCGGTCTGTCTGTGGATGAATGTACGTACATACGTACGTACGTATGTATGTATGTATGTGTGTGTATATATATATATGTATGTATGTATGTACGTATGTATGTATGTATGTGTGTGTATGTATGTGTGTATGCCTGTGTGTAAGTATGTATGTACCTACGCAAGACGCAAGTACGTGGTTATGTATGTCTGTCTATACGCACGTACGCACGTAAGACGTATGCATGCATGCATGCATGCATCGGTCAATGTACGCACGCAGGTAGGTGTGTATGTTAATGTTGTATGTATGCACATGTGTATGTCCGTAGCTAGGTATGCATGTAGGTATGTATGCATGTATATATGTATCTCTCTCTATATATATATATATATATATATATGTATATATGTAACATGTGCGGATTTGTCTGTGTACACGTGTGTGTAAGAGTATAAGTATGCATGTTTGCATACACACAGACACAGACATACAAACAGACCGTAGACGGACGGAAATCCAGGTAGATCAATCGATAGAAACTGATAGACATGTAACAAAGACAACACACACACAAAACACAACAAACAACACACACAAACCCTAAACCCTGAACCTGGAACTTGAGTCTGGGGTCCGAGAGCGGAGTGCGCTGAGCGACGAGTGTCGCAGGGGGCCCGGAGAAAGCTGCCATTCGAAGCCGAAAAGCTTTGGGCAAACGGGGTTAAAGCTTTCGGGTTATTGCACCATGCTTAACCTAGAGCACGACTTAATGCATCATGAAAGCACGAAAGAATCAAACATTGTATGCTCGTGGGACTTCTTCTGAGGACATTGTGCCTTGATTTGAGGGTAACAGGGGTGTACCGAAACCCCGCCCGCAAGCCATCCAATTGAGGACAATGAACCAAGGGTCTTCCTAATCGGAGGTCTCAGAAGGTGGTAGGCAAGATTAAGGATCCCCCATGTCTGGAATTCAAGTTTTGATTGCACCGCCTGGCTTCATCCCACCCTTCGAACCCTTTGACTATACCCACGGAAACTTAAGCGAACGCCGCAAGGTCTGAATCCCAAATCCCGGAAGCCTTTAAGTAGGGCTTTGAGGTCTTAACGATTCGGGTCTGTGGTCTGTGCAAAACCGCCAAATCATTCACAGATATGGAATGACACACCTGCAGAAGCCTAAGATGTGTGAGCCTTCTCATTGTAATTTAAAGTGGGCTGCCATGAATATACCATGAATAAACTATATTGGGCTGCTTATTATGATTGCGGGTGCAATCCTTGACTGAATGGTGTTGGGCTCTCTGGGTTGCTTTTTTGCGCCGCTGAGACTCCCTTGTCTAGAAGACCTCCCCAGCCACGTAAGGCCGTCGGCGGGCTTGCAGGCCGTTATTTGGAGCTTAGGGAAGTTATACTTTTGATCCTAGCACTGTCATTTTCAGACATGCCCACATTGTCGGTAACATAATGTGGGGCTTTGACAATTGGAACAAGCTTGTTGGGGAGGTGAGGTGGGGGCGAAGAGTACATACTCACCCTAAACCCTAAACCCTAAACCACCCAAAACCCTAAACCCTAAACCCTAAACCACCCTAAACCCTAAACCACCCTAAACCCTAAACCGTTACTCGTAGGGATGACGAAGCACTCGACCTCCATAGTAGACCCGTCAACCCAAGCTCCAGACCCAAACCCTGCAAACCTAAGCACAAAACCTCAAGGCCTAAACCCTCGATCCGGGGACAATAAACCATAAACACCTAAAGCCACAAAGCCCAGTATGCCTTGATGAACGAACATCCATATGTCGTCTTATCCAAAAAGCTTACAAAGTCTGGTGGACATTCTGTACTCACGATATAGGCGCTTAACTGTAAAGTAGGGGGAGCTGCGATCCTCGCAAGTCCGCGAAAGACACAGCGGGTGGGCGGGAAGTTCTCGGAAACAGCGGTCCTGGCCATCCTTGTTGTGCAATTCAGGATTTACTGTAGGTTTTAAATGTTAAAGTGTAGAGTTTCAGGCTTGGGGTTGGCGAGAACGTCACCGTGCGAGCAGCGACCGCAAAGCATGAAAGAGGTTTGGGCTAGCTTATTTATCTGTAAGACGATATCGATGTGTTCTAATTGTGGTGTGATTTCGATTGGCGTGGGCTAGACAGGTTACAGTATCATAACACTACTTGTTCGTTGTCCTTTGCCTCTTGTAGACCCTGAACCCTGAACCCCCAAACCCTGAATCCTAAACCCGAAATCTATATAGAACCCTGAAACCTATGTATACCACAAGCCCCTAAATCCCTATGGCAAACCGAAACCTAGAACCTTAAAACCTATACCCTAAACGCCTAAATCCCTGTTGCGGCGCTCGGAGTAGGTCTAGCGGGCTTTGGCCTCTTACGTCGAGAAGTTCCCACTTAGCCAGCCATGTGCCCCAAGGGTCCAAACAGCTGAGAGTCCTAGAGTCCGATGAATGCCGGCGATGAAGGCCACTAAGTAACCCCCAAAGCCTAAATTAACCCCAAAAGCCTAAACCAAGACTCCTGGACCTAGTCTACGGCCCATACCTTAGAACCCGAGATCCTGAACCCCAAAACCCTATCACGCTACAGGGTTTAGGGTTTCCTAAACCCCAAGCCCTAAGCCCAGGAATCGTAACCGCTAAAGTCCTGAACCCCTGCATCCTACAAGCCTAAACTTAAAAAAATGGATCCTCAATACTTTGAATCGGGTTTGGGGTATAACAGTAAATCCGCAAACTACCCCAAACCCAAACCCTATAACTAAACTCTCACCTGGGCAAATGGACCTGCAATCCCAAACACCCTAAACTGAACCCGACAAAACCTTTAAGCCCTATGATCCCTGTATAAGCCCTACAAACCCCTTAAGCTCTATGATCCCCATCAATCCTATAAACCGTTTCAACCCTAGACCCAGCACTTGGATCCTCGGGGCTGGGTTACCAGATGAGAGCTCGTCACTCGTCCTAATTGCCACGACTCTGGTGCGCGAAGCCCTGCTTCGAGCTTCTAGAGATGCTCTTTGTGCAGGTTTTTCTTAAAGTGCAATGGCTCTTTCGACTCCGCAGAACGAGTAGGGTTTAGGAGCTTATGTTTCAGTTTCGAGGGTCTGGGGTTAAGGGCTTCGAGTTTGAAGGTTCTTGGGTTTGGTCGGCGCGGTTGCTGTTTGGGGTTTGCGGCCCAGGTAAGCACTTCGTTATCAACGACATTAGCTCGTATGCTAGCTTCGTTGCGTCCCAGAAACGTAGGGACTTTCATAGTCGGGTCAGGTTTGGGGGTATGGTCATTGATCACGAAAGTAAGGGAACGGGGAACCCTAAAACCTACTACAAATAGTCGGGCCCCCATAGTAATTCGCAAAACGAAGATCCCTCTGTGGATGCCCTGCAGAAAAGGTCTCCCCAATAAAAGGGGTTCCGAAAAGGGGCGGAGAACTCGCCGACAGGGTGCCGTCAAAGGGATAGGCGCAATGGGGCGAGGTTTTGACGGATCATGTTGTTGGGCATAATCCCCAAAACTCAGACACTTACGGAGGTCTACATTTTGGACGGGCATGAATCCTCAAGTCGATACTGTTGCCCTCTGATGGCCCTCGTAAATGCACTCTGAAACGCAGCCGGGCTTCGGTAATGCAGATGGGTGAGACGCTGAGGGCTATTCTAAATTGGAAAATCGTTCTGGACTTGGGTTTCAACATGCCGGGTATCAGGGAAGGATTGTTGTTAGGAAGCCATACTTCATGCTTTTGGGGGTTTCGGTCTAGGGGCTCCGGGGGGGCAGCCCTGATTTAAAACAGCCCCTCCTTCCTACACTCCCCAACACGGCGCTGGCAGAGCTGTTTCGCGATTCAGCACCATCGTCAGTTGCCCCATCATTACAGAGTCCCTCGTGGAAGAGAATATGGCTTTGGACGTCTCGCAAACTCTTTAAACAAGGCCGGATGAAGGCGTTTAAGGGTTGGCAGGGGCTAAGTTTGGCTCACTTGTCTGCTCCGCTCCGAGGGGAGGTGCCACCAGGAGTCATGTCGGTTCACTCGCTGGAGGTTTCTCAAGCGAAGACTGAAGTCTTGTTGAGGAACTTATATAATGGAAGATATACGTTGATTACCAAACTAAGGAAACACTTCATTTACTAGAGGGCCCTATGCTGGTACCTGGAGGTAAGTTCCTTCACAAGAACCTACAAGATACCCCAACTTCATCCCGAACAGAGAAATGAGAAACCTCTGTGCTCGTGCCTTCGAGGCGGGTCACGAAATCAAGACAAGTGCACACTACTTCTAGAGTTTCAGGCTTGCGATGCTTGGCATGTTGTATGTATGAGAAATATCTCATCAGGAATTCTGTTCTTTATAATTAGGACCCTCCGGCGAGATATATGGGAGTTTCCGACAATAGGGGACCCTAATATGGTACCCTAAATAGTAGGGTCCTTATTATAAGGACCCCAAAATAAGGTACCCCTATTTTCGGAAACGCCCATATAGGAACCTGAACGAATACCATTCACATTCCTGCAAGTTTCTTATCATGTTAGAGCGGTCCGATGATTTGGCCCAAACCCTACGCGAAGTATGCATGCCGCCTCGAAACTTAACAGCTTTCGGAAGCCCCGTACATCGAAAATCGACTAACCCCCAAAACCCGATTAATCGCTCAAGCAGCGCACGAAGTCTTAACAACATCAACTGATCGAACTTTCGAACCTGAATCGCTTGGCCCCTGGAGCCTCAAAGCTCTAACGCCCTGAGGCCCTGACACTTAAAACCTCAAACCCTAAGCTTTGATCTCGGACCTTCCTCAGGTCAGAAGTGGACAGTCCGGTCCGGCTTGACAAGCGAAGCCTGTCAGCGGGGTTTAGGGGTCCGATGTTTATCGGACTTGATAAAAACAGCGGGTTTTTGTAGGGTGTGAATTATAAGGGTTCTGAATGTGTTTCTGTGCGGTTCACCTGCTTAGGGGTCGAATTAGAGAGTGTCCAAGAGTTTTGGGTTTGAAAATTCTGGGTTCCGGTTTGCATGCAGACGGCACTGAAAACCCAGCGCTTCACAGGATGCCCCATGAAAACCACGGAAGGCGGCAAATGCGCAGCGGAGGCTCCCTTAGAGAATCCAAAGCCCAGAACGGCCCTAAACCCCTCCCAACCCTGAGGCTCCCAAACTCGCAGTACAACTACGGTTGATGATATAAATCCTGCATTACCCATAATAAGGAATATACCATAATTCCCGTAGTTTAGGGCCCTTAAGGTAATGCAGGATTTTTATCATCAACAGTAGGATACCCAGTAACCTAAGAATAAAAAGGCCTCTCTTTTCGGTATTGGGTAACTTTATAAGGAACCTAGGACTACAGAAAGGGAATAAGGGTACTACTGGGCATCCTAGACAACGAAAACGCAAAGAAAGACCCACGACCGAAGTGTTGCCAACTTGGCATAACCCCAGAACCCGCATACTCCCCTTGCAAAAACCCCACAACAACCTCGAAAACTCGAAGATTGAAACCCCAAGGTATGGAGGGAAGGACCTCTTCAGACTAGTCCTCATATAAGTTTGTACCGAGAAACGGAATCTCTGAAAAGACCCAAACGATAAACACCCTATACTTTCTCTTCGATCCCTTCAACTTGAAGGCATGCAGTCCTGGTATTGGGGCCCTTATGCCCTTAACCTTTCTAGAGCCCTTGAAAAAACAAAGAACCTTGGTAGTATAGAAAAGTATGAATATACCCCAAGGCAAGCCCTAACGACCCCAATCCATTATTAGAGTATTGTATGAATACCCATAGGCCCCAAAGTAGTTCCTTTTTGGGATTACCTTATAGGATTCTATATATGAACCCCACAAAGAGGAACTACTTTGGGGCCCATGGGTATACACTAAGCCACGTTGTAATTGAATCCTCGCCTCACTGTTTGCGAAGCTCTGGCAGTCTGGCAGGTCCTTGGGCCCCGCAGAAATCTGAACCCTGAGAGTTTACTCTGTTAGGATGCAGGGCTGTCGAAGTTGAATGTTTCGGGCTTATGGTGTTAGGGGCTAGGGCTGTGGAAGTTTATAATGAAGCGGCTTTAACAGTTTGAAATACGAGGTTCGAGTGTAGTATACGGTACATTATACTGGGCGCAAGGTGTCATGAAGTTTGAAATGAAGAGGTTTCTGGTTCTTGATTTTGGACCCAGTTCTAATCCTGAAGCGTGGCGAGTGGCCAGGCAAGGGCCCACATCATTCAGATGAACCCATATGGAAAGCCGGGGTCCCGTCCATTCCCTCCCTGATCCTGAGAAGCCCAGTCCTTGAGTAGGATGATGGCACGGGCCCATTTCTACACCCCCCATTTTATCAGTTATAGTCACCCTAAACCCTAAACCGTAGTTATGGTAGTTTCCTATAGCTGATAATGGTAACTTGTTCAAAGACTGCGTCTAGGACAAGGCGCAGCATCGCCAGGGGCGCCCTGCGGTCGGACGGGTGCGAGAAACATCGGGTCTGACCAAAATGGTTTAGGGAAGCGTTGAAGGTTCAGGGCCTAGAATTGGGGATTATAGAACTTTGTAGCTAGTTTTGTCCAAATTCACTCAGATCACAGCCTGTCTCTTGAGAATTCTGTTGAACGTGATGGACTTGTGGTCGTCATCGGTGACTCCGGACTGGCCGAAAATGTGTGGAATGGGACGGTGCATGCCCATACCCTGAACACAATTATTCTTAATCACATGGGTGGTTGTCAATATTAGGGTCGCTTTTTGGGTCCTTATTATAATACGGCACCTAATATTTAGGGTACCCAAAAAGGGACCATCATTTTGACATGAGGTCCGCTTAAACCGGGGCTTCTCTCCTTCCCTGAAACCTGGGAGGTGTGAGCTTTGTCCAACAACTGGGCTCCCCCGCAATGTAGACCCCTGATTACTAGACCCCTACCCTTTGTAAGTCAAAAGTCAGAGTTGCCATTGTGACGGTACATGTGACTAAATTCTGATTCCCTGTATAGAAACCAGGAACCTCAACAAACCCTTCTAGGAATCTCATAGAACTCAGAAAGGACTCTTCAGGAGCCCAAAGAAGGAACCTTAGGGAATCCTTTCAGGCACCCCCGAGAACCCTTCCATGAACTCTTGCGACTTCAACAGAAGAGGTATCCAGTTAATTAGGGTTTTTGGGTGAGATTTTCATGTACTAGGATACCCAGTAACCTAAGAATAAAAAGGCCTCTCTTTTTGGTATTGAGTAACTTTATAAGGAACCTAGGACTACAAAAAGGGAATAAGGGTACTACTGGGCATCCTAGATAATTTGGACCCAGGGCCTCCCGCGCATTGAAATGTGCGCCGTTGGACTTGGGACCGCCGTGGAGAAGAACCCGATACTGGCAGTTTAGGGTTTAGGGTTTCTTAGGGTGCTTTCGGTTTAGGGTTTAGGGTTTATGAGGGTTCTTTCGGTTTAGGGTTTAGGGTTTATGAGGGTTCTTTCGGTTTAGGGTTTAGGGTTTATGAGGGTTCTTTCGGTTTAGGGTTTAGGGTTTATTAGGGTTCTTTCGGTTTAGGGTTAAGGGTTTATGAGGGTTCTTCCGGTTTAGGGCTTAGGGTTAATGAGGGTTCTTTCGGTTTAGGGTTTGGGTTAATGAGGGTTCTTTCTATGAGGGTTCTTTCGGTTTAGGGTTTAGGGGTTTATGAGGGTTCTTGCGGTTTAGGGTTTAGGGGTTTATGAGGGTTCTTTCGGTTTAGGGTTTAGGGGTTTATGAGGGTTCTTTCGGTTTAGGGTTTAGGGGTTTATGAGGGTTCCTGCGGTTTAGGGTTTAGGGGTTTATGAGGGTTCTTTCGGTTTAGGGTTTAGGGGTTTATGAGGGTTCTTGCGGTTTAGGATTTAGGGGTTTATGAGGGTTCTTTCGGTTCAGGGTTTAAGATTTTAGGGGTGCTTTCGGTTCAGGGTTTTAGGGTTTTCAGAATTTCAGGACTTAAGGGTCGTGTGGGCTTCAGGATTTTAGGGCTCAAGACCCTGAGCTTTCAAATTTATACGACTTTGGGGACTAGCCCTGAGGGTCCAAAGGACTCAATGATCAGGTGCTTGGGCTTAGGATGGTACTTATGTAGGTGAATATTTTTGCGAAGATGTATGATGATGAGGTCCTTGGTCCCTTAGGGTAGGTTGGGATACTGGCGTTGCGGGCTCTAGAGCTTTGGCGTTTCATTTGGGCTACGTCTTAACTTAGTCTTAACGCTCTGCAGGCCGGGGAGGAAAAAGATTGTCCCAAATACGGGGTACTTAGGGTCTTATAGAGGGTAGATGGAGGGTCTAGGAAGGTTGTGGTATTTAGGCTTCAAGGTTTGTCTTTCGGCTTACGGCTGCTTAAGGATGCTGTCTGCTGCTTCGAATCCTGATCGCCTGGTCCGGGTCAAGGCCCGCCAGTGACCAGCTCCTCCGCGTGCCCATACCTCACGAAGGCGAGGAGGCCCCTCGCCTTCTTCTTTCCCGGAAACACCGGAACCTGTCTCCCCACGGAGTCCAGTCCGCAAGATCCAGGATACCTAACTTGTACCCCAGCTCGAAAGGCTCCAGCACGGCGAAGTTGTAGGCCCCAAGGTCCTTCACCTGCCAGAACTTCGCCGCGTGGGCTAAGGTGCTTCCCGCCTGAACCACCACAGCTTCCGGGATGACATCCGGCCATTTGCCGCTTCATCAGGTTTGAAAATAATTCCAGTGGCGCGAGAGTCCACGGCCAGAGGCCACTAAACGAGCCTAAAAGCTACACCGAATTACGCGGGATGCCCTACCTAGTCCTTCACAGACTGGAAGCCAACAGACTTCCAACAACGAGCCAGCACCTTCTGCACAGGCGAGGAGTGGGGCGTCCCCTCAACCCTGAGGCCCTGAGGTACCGACGGCCTACAGCTTGGGCTTTGGGGCGAGCTTTTGTTGTTTCTGGTGCTTTGTCGGTTTGGTTCTTTGTGGGCTCTCGAAGAAGAAAACCAAAACCCTACACAAAACCGCGGTTAGCAGTGCTTCAGAACGTCAGATGATCGGTTCTTCGATGTAACCCTAAACCCGAAACCCTAACCCTAAACCGTTGAGGCTTCAAGTTTTGCTGCACTTCATCGGCTTGGGAGTCTGAGTGGGCCTTGCCTTTGGGCTACCTCGAACTCCAAATCGTAACTAGCCATGACCCTCCAAAACAGGCCCTAAACCCTAAACCCTAAACCCTAAACCCTAGACCCTAAACCCTAAACCCTTATAGAATGCCTTTTCGTGTATATTCTTTCAAAGGGGTTTCGGGATTCAGAATTGTGTGTGTCTTGGGAGGGGGGAAGGCTGATGGGACCCCAGAGGCTGTGCAGGGGTTCGGAGCCATGGTGGGGCTTAGGGGTTTAGGGTTTAGGGTTTAGGGTTTTAGGGTTTAGGGTTTAGGGTCTAGGGTTCAGGGTCTAGGGTTTAGGGTTTAGGGTTTAGGGTTTAGGGGTTCGGGGCTTATGGTTTAAGTGTTGGGGATTCAAAGTCTTTTGCTAAAGGTAAGGGACAATTGGAGGGTTTGAGGCAGTCCTCATATCACAGCCAGTTTTTAGAGCGTAAGGGGTAGAAGGACTCCCGACTAACCCAACACCCCCTTCATGGCTTCTGAGTGGCCTGCTATCAAGGTTTTGGGTGTAGGTTTGAGAGCCAAAGGTTGAGGTGTAAAAAGAGCCCTGAGTCATGGCTTGCCTCTCCACCGGGCACATAGCCCTCTCGTTCCAGAGTTTCCTCCCAGCTCAGGGATTAACCACTAAGCCACAAAGCACTGTTAGGCTTTAGGGTGTTGAGGGTTTGTTAGTGTTTTAATGTTTTGGGTGCCCTAAACCCTAAACCTTAAACCACAAAGCTAGGGTGGCTAGCTAGGGAGGCCTCCAGAAGGGCCCTGATGCATTTCAGGGCGACCTGTGTCAAGTGTCGCCGGTTCTCGGTGAGCAGGGCCTGAATACTAAAGGGGCCTTAATGATGAGATTGGGGTTTTGGAGTATATGATACTATATAATTATGAAAAGGAACTCCCCAAAATAGTATGGGTAGTTATTAAGGCCCCAGTAGTACTACACCTCCGTAAACAGGAACTCAACACTGTAATAAACGGCAACTTCAGAAACCTACAGAGACAACTGTTGATTTTTGAAGGGGGCGGGTAATGCTCCAGAATGGCTTTGATTAAATACGACGATGACCATATAGACATTCTGCTTTTCTGTTGAACGCCTTTTTCCAACTGCATGACAGATGAAATCCCTCCAAGGAAGTCTGGTTTAGCATTTAGGGTTTAGGGGTCCCCTATAATAGCACCTTAAAAAGACCCCTATGAGCTCCTCGATGAAGCCGACGAAGGTCGAATCTTCCGAGCTCACTTCGGATGTCGCCTGAATTGAACAGCTTCCTTATGAGATTCCGTAAACCAAGGGATAGAAATAAGAGGCTCTCTAAGAAAAAAAGAGGCAATAATAGGAAGGAAAGGGTTTTGGGGTATATTATACCATGGATATTATGAGGTCCTCCCCCAAAATAAGAGGCTCCTTGAAGGGTTGCTTGAAGGGCCGCCCTTAAAGGGTTCCTGAAATCTCATGTTGCCTACTTTTGGGGTTTAGGTAAAGGGGTACTATAAAGGTGAACCGCTTCCTTACGGATTCCTCGTTGGGGTTCCGTGAAGGACTCCGTGAACTGCTGCGAAAAGAGCGCCTAAAGGGGTTGCTCAACGGGCTTAGGCTTCAAGTACCGTTCAGGGTTACAGTTGGGGGCTTCAGGGTTGAGGGGTTTAGGGTTGATGGGGTTTAGGGTTTATAGGGGTTTAGGGTTCATAGGGGTTTAGGGTTTAGGGTGCAGAGTTCAGGTTCGGGGCATGTGGTTTAGCGTCAGTAAGGATCTGTTCGGGATTCTTTTAGTCTCTCGGGGTTCAGGGCTTGGGCACGGTTGAGCGTAGGCTTAGGGGATAGGGGTTGGGGTGCAGTATGTGATTTCGACTGTAGGGTGTATGTAGGCTTCAGGCTTCCACTATCAGGTCTTATGATAAGAGTATGATGTGTTGTTGTGGTCTTGAGGGCTCAGTACTCGTGTGGTACGTGTGCTGTGCGGTTCAATAGAGGCTTAGGCCGCGGGGTGAGCCGATACGCCCAAGTCCAAGGCCCAAGAAGCCCTTGTTTCAGGGCCGAGCCCAGAATCCTAAACCCTAAACGCTAAAACCTGCAACCCTAAACCTGAACCCATAGACCCTGAGCAATGGCATCACGATCCTGAACCCAAAACAACCAAAGGGCCCGCTGTGCTCGAACATCCATACGCCGAAGGCAAACACCTTAATCAGGCTGCCTTCATGCAACGATCGTATAGAACGCCCCCAGAAATCTTCAATCCATGAATGAAGGCTTGCGTGTGTTACCCCTAATCCAATGCAAGCCCAGGGACATCCAATGTGTCAGTCACGAGAGGTCTGTCCTGGCATGCGAGAGGAATTTCTCAGCGCCCGCTTTGTTTGTTCCATATTTAGGTGGTTGTCAAAGTTATGGCCCTTTTTGGATCCCTAATTTAGTACAGCACCTCATATTTAGGGTACCCAAAAAAGGGACCCCAATTTTGACAACCACCCACTTGGAAGGGTTCCGGCAAAGGTCTTGAAGGGTTTGTCCACTAGGGCAGCAAGCTTCCAACCCTTCAGGGCTTAGACCTTCTGACTTCCATCGGAGCTGCAGCTTAATTGCAAAAGACTGGCACGCCCCGGCCAAGCCCCCCTCGGAACCACTTATGTTCTCATCATACTGTCATAGTCATAATAATCGAAGCCCAGACCCTACGAGCCTTTACGGCTCCAAGGGCTCCATCCAGTTTCAATCGAGGGGCCCAAAGCTTAAACCCTCAACCCCGCCCGCCTGGATCCTGAAGCCTAAACCCTAAACCCTAAACCCTAAACTTTAAACCCTAAACCTTAAACCCTAAACCCTAAACCTTAAACCCTAAACCCTAAACCTTAAACCCTAAACCCTAAACCTTAAACCCTCAACCCCGAACCCTGCGGCCCTTTGGGCACCCTATGAACCCTTACGAACGCCCTCCGGATCACAGCTTAAGGTTTAGGGCTTAGGGCTTGAAAGGATCATGTACCTTAACCTACCAAAACCTATTTTTTGTAGGGTCCCTATAAATTCCATATTAGGGTTTATAATAAGAACCTGCAAAAAAGTAGGGTTTGGTAGTTTAAGGTAGTGCTACTCATGATTTAGACCCCTACGTTGCTTGGATGCTCTCTTGACTTCTTAGACCCTAGACCCTCAAAGACCCCGGCATGTGCTCAGTACCTATGTGCGGGACACCTACACAAACAATAATTGCCATTTCCACTACCTCGCACTATGTAGGTACATAGGACCCTAACCCCTAAACCCCAAACCCTTAACCCGAAAGAACTTCAGAACCGCGAAGAGCCCTTCCAGCAGCAACAGAGAAACCTCAAAAGAGAACCTAACTCCGACGCACTCAACCCAAAGCAACCCTAAACCCGGCAGGCGGAGTAAGTACAAAAAACCTCTTTATCGGTGTAGGGCTCCAGGGTGCAGAATTTGGGTTGAAGTCTGCAGGGAGGGTCCGCGACCTGGCGAAGAGCATATTGCGACTCCGGGGGGACGTCCTCTGAGGTGGCTGCCTTGCGACTTCCCTTTAGGGTTTCAGGTGTATAGGGTTTTGGGTTTACGGTGTAGGGTTTAGGGCTTCCCTTTAGACCTAATGGCTTGGGAGTTCGACTTCCTGAATGTATGGCTGATGGGGTGTAGGCTCGTGAACTTCAAAGGTTTTGAGGTGTAGGGCTTTGTTTTTTTTGTTTTAGGGTTTGTAGTTACTGATTTTGCTTTTTGTTGATGGGCTGTGCTTAGTGACGGTTCTGGGTTCAAACCTTAGGGTCTTTGGCTTGTGAGGATAGGGTCCCAAAAGTGTTTGAGGCGTTGGTGGGGTGCACTAGAGCCTCAACCCTGAAATCCTTCTGGAGGCAGATGAAGAACATAACATAGGCCAACTAGAGGGGCCTTAATGATCAGAATAGGGTTTGAGTACAGTATAGTATAAAGTAGTCTGACCATAACAAGGCTGCAAATCGTGTAGGCAATTACTCA
The DNA here is from genome assembly GCA_905221615.1 of Symbiodinium sp. CCMP2592. Lineage (NCBI taxonomy): Eukaryota > Dinophyceae > Suessiales > Symbiodiniaceae > Symbiodinium > Symbiodinium sp. CCMP2592. The sequence continues at coordinate 98,542 of CAJNDT010000228.1, forward strand.
GGCCCCTTTATTGAACAGCACCAAGTGTTACAAAGCGTTGAGCCTACATTGATGATTTCCGGGTTTAACCTTGCAACCCAGTAACTCTTTCTTGAAATAGTTCAGGACTGTTCCCTCAACAACTGCATACATGCCCCCACCAAGGGTTATTGCGCTTTCTGCGAAGTGTTGGGCAAAGCTGCACGAACAAACCAAAAAAGTCCTTGAAGACGGCACGGCCGTCTGAAGAGTTCGCTGATGATTTCGACGCATGTCCACTGTACACTTGCACGGTCACCGTTGTCCGAGGCATAACGAGACAAAAACAGACCCTAAGACTCGAAGAGTACCAATAGTACCCACCTTGAGCTCTGCAGCGTGTACATTTACATGAACACACCCGTGCCCTGCAGCAAAGACTGCAATACCTATAGTCTCCATTGTAGTTCCTTTTTTTGGTTAACCAAAATCTCTAGTATAGGGTCCTATCCATAAAACTGGTTAGCCAAAAAAAGGAACTACAATGGAGACTATAGGTATACTAGAGATTTTGGTTAACCAAAAAAAAGGAACTACAATGCAGACTATAGGTATACTAGAGATTTTGGTTAACCAAAAAAAGGAAGTACAATGCAGACTATAGGTATACTAGAGATTTTGGTTAACCAAAAAAAGGAACTACAATGCAGACTATAGGTATACTAGAGATTTTGGTTAACCAAAAAAAGGAACTACAATGCAGACTATAGGTATACTAGAGATTTTGGTTAACCAAAAAAAGGAACTACAATGGGGACTATAGGTATACTAGAGATTTTGGTTAACCAAAAAAAGGAACTACAATGGAGACTATAGGTATACTAGAGATTTTGGTTAACCAAAAAAAGGAACTACAATGCAGACTATAGGTATACTAGGGATTTTGGTTAACCAAAAAAAGGAACTACAATGGAGACTATAGGTATACTAGAGATTTTGGTTGACCAAAAAAAGGAACTACAATGGAGACTCTGGGTATACTAGAGATTTTGGTTAACCAAAAAAAGGAACTACAATGCAGACTATAGGTATACTAGAGATTTTGGTTAACCAAAAAGGAACTACAATGGAGACTATATACTAGAGATTTTGGTTAACCAAAAAAAGGAACTACAATGGAGACTATAGGTATACTAGAGATTTTGGTTAACCAAAAAAAGGAACTACAATGGAGACTATAGGTATACTAGAGATTTTGGTTAACCAAAAAAAGGAACTACAATGGAGACTATAGGTATACTAGATTTTGATTTTATACTAGGATTGACCAAAAAAAGGAACTACAATGGAGACTATAGGTATACTAGAGATTTTGGTTGACCAAAAAAAGGAACTACAATGGAGACTATAGGTATACTAGAGATTTTGGTTGACCAAAAAAAGGAACTACAATGCAGACTATAGGTATACTAGAGATTTTGGTTAACCAAAAAAAGGAACTACAATGGAGACTATAGGTATACTAGAGATTTTGGTTAACCAAAAAAAGGAACTACAATGGAGACTATAGGTATACTAGAGATTTTGGTTGACCAAAAAAAGGAACTACAATGGAGACTATAGGTATACTAGAGATTTTGGTTGACCAAAAAAAGGAACTACAATGGAGACTATAGGTATACTAGAGATTTTGGTTGACCAAAAAAAGGAACTACAATGCAGACTATAGGTATACCAGGGATTTTGGTTAACCAAAAAAAGGAACTACAATGGAGACTATAGGTATACTAGAGATTTTGGTTGACCAAAAAAAGGAACTACAATGGAGACTATGGGTATACTAGAGATTTTGGTTAACCAAAAAAAGGAACTACAATGCAGACTATAGGTATACTAGAGATTTTGGTTAACCAAAAAAAGGAACTACAATGGAGACTATAGGTATACTAGAGATTTTGGTTAACCAAAAAAAGGAACTACAATGCAGACTATAGGTATACTAGAGATTTTGGTTAACCAAAAAAAAGGAACTACAATGGAGACTATAGGTAGCCACGCGGGGCAAGAAGTGAGGTAGCTTCGAGGGCCCCGCTGTTGCAGTCGATGTAGCCTTCTCCTGGCCATCCGAGCAGCCTCAGGATCCATGTCTGCAGACTCATCTAGGGGGGGGGATTTAGGGTTCATGATTTAGGGCAGGCTGGGGAGTGTTGTTGGCTTGAGTCTTAGGGGTTTGGGGGCTTAGCTTAGGGCTTTAGGGTTAGATACTGCCCCCATACAGTAAGAATCTGTAACAGTGCTACAATTAAGAATATATGTATAATATGATTATTATTCAACTATCACTGAATGGGGGCCGTAGTCAAGCTTTAGCTCCATTAGCACCCCTTGGGACGCGACCATGATTGTCATGTTCATTGACTTTACTGTCTTAATGCAGGGACCTTAAGAAATAGAATAGAGTTTGGGGCCCACTATAATGTGCATATATATATATATATATAGTAATATAGTAATAATAGCAGTAATAATAATACTAATAATAACAATAATAATACTAATAATAATAATTGTAAAAATCATGATGATAAAAAATGATAATAACAATAACGATACTTGATAATACTACTAATAATAATAATAATAATGAACCCCACAACAGTCACCATACAGTATAGGCAAGTATTTATTTAGGGCCCTACATGAACGAGTCTGATCCTCGACGGTCACCATCATCTGCCTCGGCAAGGCCACCACCAACATATCCCATCGTCACCAGCATCACCATGTGCATCGTCCTCCAACACCTGGACAGCAGGATCATGTTTCTCATCTTATGCGTCACGAACCGAATATTTGCAACACCATCGCCGCCATGGGAGATGACCCGGGTGGATGAAGACAGCCGACTGTATCTAGGCGCAAGCTAAAGCCACTGCCTGGTCCCATAAAGGCCTCACATATGCTCGTAACTTAAGGGTATCTTCTTTGCTTTCACTTTGTTTAGAGGATTACACAGAGGTTTTATGGTTTTTGTATATGAGTTCGAATTAACAAAACTATAAACATATCTTGATCTTAGGAATCATTAGGAGTCCTTTCCTCGATGTTTTTGTGACACAGAATGGAATCGGGTGCAGCTGTCAGCCGGTCTCCGATCAAGAACTGCTTGCATGTGAGCCGGAGCAGCAAACAGAACAGTCAAATTATCTGTGTTATAAGCCTGTCTCGGGCTGAGGGTTAGAAACACGCAGCCATCACCCAGCCTGTGCATGCTCTTGAGCCCCGTGCAACGAACGTACCCAAAGAGCCTATGGACGGCTCTGAAAACTTGGGTCAGGACTTTGTCACCCACAAAAATCTTATTCCCCCAGTTAAGCAAACCCAAACTTCGAGAACTACAGGCTTTGGGAATTGAAAAAGTTCAGGGTCTAGAGTTTCAGGTTGGGGGGCCTTGCGTGCCCTGGGCTTCAATCAGGAATCTAAACCCTTAAGCCCCTACATCGCCCAATAGGGGGGCTCGATTTCAACAGGGTCGTGTATATTTGAGAATATTGATGGTAGGGTATGCTGAGGAAGACTACGAAGATGCATTCAGCACAAAGTGTTGTTTCTGCATGTATTTCTAAACCCACATACTCATAGGGGCCATTAATCCTATAAGCACCCCACCTGCAGCCCCTACATACCTTAAACCCTTAAGCTCTTCCACCTTGAACACTGGAAGTTACACCCTTAAACACGCTACCACAACAAACCCCCTACGCAAAAACCGCTAGACTGTAAGCCTAAAACCTATGTCTCATGAACCCTAAATACTTAAATCCTTGAATCGCAAAGCTTAAACTCTTATGCCCTAACCCTAAACCTCTTGAGCCCTAAACGCCTCAACCCTGAACCCTAAACCCTACCCTAAACTCTTGAACCCTAAACCCTCCTATAGATCCCTTTGAAGGAACCCCGCTAAATCCGTCTAGAGGAATCTCTATAGATCCCTCAAAAGGAACCCCAAAGCCGCTCTCAGCTCGCGTCTCGGCTTCTCGGAAGGCACTGCCGGATGGCTCGCTTCCTGGCACTCACGGGGCCGAAGAGGACCAGAAAAGCTGGTAGTATGATGTAGTAGCAGAAGAAGAAGGTAGTGGTAGTAGTAGTAGTAGTAGTAGTAGTAGTAGTAGTAGCAGGAACAAAAGAAGAAGAAATAGTTACTACCCGAAGAAAGTGGGAGTGGTAGTAGTCCTCGTAGCAGCATAAATCTTGAAACCAGAAGCTCACGACTCTCAAAACACGTCGGTTAGGGCCCTAACCTTGAAAATGCGGAAACTACACTCCCAAGCCTCAGCACCCAAATAGCGGCCCTTGGCGAGCGATGCGGAAATCTCAAAAACAAGCAAAGGCGCCAAGCGGGAGTAATCTGCTCTTTAAACCCCGTCTCCCACCCTAAATTAAACCTTGTTCCACAAGATGAAAGCTAAACTCCAAAGGGTCGCACAATTGGCTAAATACGACACGGACATACAAGCAACGCTCCCCAAACCTGCACTCGAGATGAATTTCCGATTCCTTATAACCCAATTCCTCCATCCGCACTCTCCGTCAAAAACACGCGCCTAACTTCCTTGAATGCCTCCAAAAGTAGCAGCCCAATGCCAATAAAAGGCTATTATGCTACATACTTTGGGGGTCCAGGTACGGAGAGTCGGCAACCTGTGCTTGTAGACCGTTGGAGCGCGCCTCCGCGTTGGCAGTGGACTCCCTGGTGGACTCCACCGGCCTCATCCACTGACATTCCGGAACCCCCAAGGCACCCTTATGGGAGTTTCCGAAAATTAGGGGTACCTTATTCTGAGGTCCTTATAATAAGGATCCTACAATTTGGGGTACTAAATTAGGGTCGCTAGTTTCGGAAACCCCCTTATCTACCAGGTGCCTAGTAGGGACTGGGGGAATGGATCCCTTAGAGTAGCCCCTATATAATCCCCAATAATAGTCCCTATGATCCGTTTCCACGAAGAACCAGACAGTTATGGTCCAAAAGCGCGTGCTTGGGAAAAAGCTGGCAGGCGGCCGGGTCTACCCAGAGACCCCATAATAGTTCCTTTTTGGGAATACCTTATAGGATTCTATATACGAACCCCCATACTTTGGGGCCTGAGGGTAGTTTCTTGGCTTGGGGCTGAGGGCTTACACGGTAGAGAGGTCAAGGCAGCTTAGGGCTTCCGATGTGGGGCTTGGGGTATAAACTTCCGGTTTAGGTCTAGGGCTTAGGGTTTAGCATTTAGGGTTTAGGGACCTAAAGCTTGGTATTGAGGCTTAAATGCCAGGAGCTCGGAGTTTGGCAGATCGGGTTGCTAAGCATAGCCCCTAGCGAGCAGCTCCAGCAGCACCCAAACCCCTTGAACCCTCTGACCCCTGTAGCTGCCGAGGTGGTTGTCGGAAGATGACCTAGGCAGCAAACACAAATGTGTTTAGATGCGGTCAGAGGCGCTTCGCTGAGCTTGCTCGGGTGGTCAAGCACCAAGAGAGGTAATGGGAGGTACTGCCTTGAGGACTTCTAGACAAGCTTCCAGCGGCGAGAGGTCCTGATCGGCAGAGATCGCTTCTCCTTAGTTGTGATCGCCCAGGCCGCATGCGAACAGCCCTCGAGGGTGAAAGCCACCGTTCCAGTCTGCGCGTAGATGTGCAGCTCGAGCTTCGGGTCCTCCCGCTGGAGCCGGAGCATCCACAGTCGGAGCTGCCTGGGCTGGTACTGGAGCTGTCCGAGCTTGTACCGTCTGTGCCTGAGCTGGTTCTGCCCTGCCGAGTTGCTGCAAGTCTTTCACTGCTTGCAAGTACGCTTCTGCCTTAGCTTGCGGTACTTCAGCGTCTCTACGTTTTTTCGCTCTTTGTTCAGTTCGTTCGCGAGGTCGTCGGCCCTTTGCCGCTCCTCCTTTGAACGGCCTTTTTCGTCTTGGTCAGTGGTCAGCTTCAGCGCACACTCGCACCATCCAAAATTGCACTGATGCTGAAGCCTCAACATTTCGATGATGTCTGGCATGCGTCCCAAATTACACCTAGATTGGTGAGCTAGTTGAGGAAGACAAACTTCTGGTGCAAGACCCTATGAACACCAACTGAACCTCACAAAACTTCAATAACACCCCCTTGGTCAGAGAAATATAGAAGCCACTCAGAGTTTCTCAGCATACCAACTCTTTTCAAAAGAGGAAACTGGAATCAATGAAACCCAAAAACCTTTCAGTTCTCTCAGGGCCTTCACAAGCAAGGCCTTTCAGACCGGATCCTGCAAAGACCCATATCCCCAACCAAGTGAGGCCATCGAAACCAGCCCATCTAGAAGCATATGTATACATCTATATGTGTGTGTATATATTATATACACATGTGTATATATATATATAACGTACATAGAGGTGGAAGCTGGCTGTTTAGGAGCACCCAAACCCCTCGACAATCTGAGACCCCAGCCCGGTCGAGCTGGCGGTGCGTTCTTTGATCCTGGCCGCCGGCCGGAAAAGGCTTGCGGTGTACAAAAATAACTAGGATGCCCAGTGACCTAGGAATAAATTGGGCCCCTTTTTGGTATTGGGTCACTTTATGCTTGCGGTGTACTACTACTTTTTGCTATACATATACTTATAGTACTATATATGTCTATACTTTTCGTCAAAACTGGGATGTAGGTTTTGGGGCTCTGAAAAGTATTTATGAATAGGTACCTCTATAGGAACCATAAAGGGAAATTAAAACGCTTCCCAAATTGCCACCTAGAAAAATGATGTGAAGCTTCCTCGGGCACCAGGTTTAGAGGGTTTAGGGGCTTAGGGTTTAGCTTACGGGATACAAAAACGGCATGAGTTGTAAGTGGTTTACAGGGCTTAATCGGGTTCTACGTTGCTTACTGAATACTTTGAACAGGGCTCGGCGAATATGTCATAATACATAATATAATTGTATAGGGACTACAACAAGGTAATTTTGCTTGCATATATCACCATGCATGCACACACGTGCACGCACACACACACACACAAACACACACACACACACACACAACACACACACACAAGGACCTACTTCGGGCTCTTAAGTCCATGAACAGTGCTTAAATGTTGGGATAGCCACACAGGGAAGGTGTACCGTTTGCATATGGGTAGTTCTCTGAGTTGGGCCCTTTTCATAAGGGTGCCGTACTCCTAAAGAGGGACGAGGCCGTCTACAGGTCCAGTTGTTGTATTATACGGCTATACCTCTCTTTTTACTTTAGGTGTCCCTACTGCTCCAGTAACCTAAGCCTCTAAGCAGTGTCTCAAACAGTCCCTCAGAAAGCAACCCAAAACCCTAAACCTCATATCATAAGGGTCCTGAAAAGTAGGATTGGGCTATATTTTTGTACTAATTGTTCAGACCCCTCTGTCACTCTGAGCCATGAACCCCGTTTCTCTTCTCAGGCTCTGGCGCTACGCGGCTGGATGGTGGCTGCTCGATTGACTCCTGTGGGTCCGCCTGCTGCGGTCAAAGACACGGGTGCTGGGTGTCCTACTACAGGGTCTTAATAAGTAGAATAGGGTTTTGGGGCCCGGAATACTATCATTGTAATAGGGAGCTCCCAAAATAGTATAACACATAATTATTATTGGCCCCTATATCAGCGAGCCTTGGTAGTTGGTGTTATGATCAGTGCCGCTGTGATGCAACTGTCATTATGCTTGCACTGTTGCTCATAATGGTAATGAGGCTTCCGGGGTGACACTGATGAGCGCGGCGATGGTCGTAGTGACGATAAGGATGAGAAGCCGTCATGTTCATAGTGACATAGTGATGCTTGAAGTAATGATGATGCTGCGGTACGGCAGTGAAGCTCCACGCCCCCAAAAACTACACCGCTCCACACCTCAGATTAGATGTGGGATAGAGTCGAGACAGAATCCTCTCGAAAAAAGTCCAGATACCTGGAGGCCAAAGGTTTGTGGAGTTCGAGAGTACAGTGGCAGCGTGGGTCCAGGCCGCCGAGGCCGAGCATCGGTTTAGGGTTAGGATCCTCGGCGACTATACCTGGACCCCAAAGTATGTAGAATAATAGCCTTTTATAGGTTTTGGGCCATTATTTTACCTGATTTTGAGGGTCTAGGTAATGGCTGGCCTACTTACTTGAAGGATCAGGGGACTTGGTAAGTAAGGTTGAATAAAACGTCCCTTCTTCCCCTTATGTGCTCCACTGCTCGACCCGCCTTCTGCGGTCCCTTAGCATCTTCGTTTACCCAGACCCCCGGGACGATCCAAAAAGTAGATCCCTTAATGGGGGTTCCTATAAAGTACACATAGTAGCATAGGGCCCCAAACTAGGGGATCTACCAGATCCTCCCGGGGGTCTCGGTATCTGATGCAGAGAGCCAGGAAGCATAGGCATGATGTTGGCGATGGTTCGGAGCACAGCATAAGGGTGCTACCAGGGTCCTATATGGGTAGTTCTCTAAATTAGGGTCGCATTTTGGGTCCCCGCAATAGTACAGCACCCTTCTAGAAAGGACCCTAAATTTAGAGAACTACCCATATACTAAAACAAGGCTTTCGAGTCTGCAACTTCTTTAAGCTGGTGCTTGGATGCCATCAAGCCCAACGCTATACTTGCCATCCAGAGATTTGATGTATTTTACATGTAGAGCTTAAGGGTTTGGGGTTGAGGGTTTGGGGTTTAGGGTTTGGGGCTTAGGATTCAGGGTTTAAAAGTTTAGGGCTGCAACTTGACGCATTGTTACTCATCCTCGCATGTGCCTCGTCTTTAAACTGCATTCTCCGCTCTGGGTTTCCAGAAAACCTTTGCGATGCATCGAGCGCGACCAAACCAGTCAAGCTCAAGTCATCGGCAGTTACGCAATCACCTTAACTTGCATCCAGCAAACACACAGATGCTGCAGCGGAAACCCCCAAACCCTCACCTTGAACCAACCAAAAAACCCATGCCCTAAACGAAGCTGCAAGTTCAAGGTCATGAGGCCCAGCTAAGTATAGGTAGGATTTTGGGCTTAAAGTTCCAGAGTTTTTATTTGTTAAAGTTCAGTGCACCTTTGACCCAAGCAAGAGTTTAGGGCTAACGGTTTCAGTTGAGGCTCCTTCGCTATAACCTACAGAGTGCCCCAAGGCACCATATCATAACCATAGCGACACTACATTGAGGTTTTCTGGGCGTAATTGGTAGCCTTCTTATGGATCCCTCATCGATCCCTTGAAGGGAACCCTAGGAACTCTTTAGCCAATTATTTAGGCCCCTCCATTAGGGTCTTTTGCTGCCCCGAGATTGCCTTTTGCGGGTCCCGAGGAGTAGACTTCGGTGGGTCAGCTTGGTCCCTGGCGCAAAGAAGATGCTGAGACGGATTCAGGGTACAGGGGTCTAAGGGTTAGGGATTAGGGGTTTAGGGATTCAGGGTTTAGGTTTTCCCTAAACCCTTTACCCAAACAGCCCACTACGATGTAGTTGTAGAGAAGTCGTTGAATAGCATTGGAAAACCCACAGGTATAATAACAATTGCACTCAAAAATGTAAAACCACGAAGAATCAGGAAAATGAAATACTTGAAGGGGTATCCTTCATTGGTTGAACATACTACTACACAAAAATCAGAATTGTCCCGAAACGGAAAGTAAACTAACCTTTCTCGAGAAAGTCTCCAAGTTAGGTACACCAGAAAAGTGTTGCAGCTCACTGCTGGCTGGAGGGAAAGATTCAGGGAGAGGTCAAGCTCGAGGGAGTGGGTCGGGGGCGACTGCTGTATGGCTGCTGTAGGAGTTTCTATTACGAGATTAGCGCGTCCATGTTTCTAACAGCCACTAGATGGGAACGTCGACCTTAAGGGAGGGGGTCAGAATGGTAGCCCAGGAACCGCCAGGGCTTCGGTGAACGCTATGAGCCGCAACCAAATTCCGACCGTCTCTTTGACCAGTACCTTGAACATACCCTACAACTCCCGCGTTCTTATACCTACTTGTTTGGTATCGGTTATATAGGGATTATATAGGGACCGTACTACCCAAAAAAGGTTAAAGGTTACCTACTCTACTACTAGGTGTAGAACCCTGGACCAGCCAACATCCACAAGAGACCAAAGATCTGTCCGCCCGAGCCTAGGTGTGAGCCCCACTCGGTTGTGGAGACCTCAGAATCGTCGGGAGCTGATTTCGTACGGAGTTCTTTTGAAGGCTTCTGAACCCTTTCTGAAGGTCTTATCTTGGCTTGACAATGATTTCGTTCATAGTGGTTTCAAAGGTCTTATGAAGGCTTCTGGGAATTGAGGGATACTGTACAGGGAATCTTTATACTGGGGAACTACCGCGGTCATGCGGTGTAAGTGTATCTGACTCCCAAAACCGGGCTTGCTTGCTTCCCTGAGATGGTGGTTTTAAGAACAAGTGGGCCAAGATGTTGTTTTGACTCTTAGAGTCGCTAGAGTGTTGTACAGGGTTAAGACTGCAAGCGATCTACTGCACTAGCATTGCGAGTAGTCTGATGTACTAAGGGTCCTGAACGTTGACCAACGAGGATCTGTGGATCATCCAAACGAACATATCTAACAATCGGACAATGGCACATGCTATGGGCGCTTGCAGCAACACCCAAAACTGCAAGAGCTCGAACTTAGAGCGAAAATTTTGGGAGCAACGCTGCTGTGACAGGGTCCATAGCCGTGCTAGTGTAAACGCATACCGTAGCAGCTTTGTGTCTCATCGACTGTCTAGTACGGTTACGGTGGGCTGCAGGTGTGGATCAGATTGCGACTGGGGTTTCAGGCTCAGGGGTGAGATTGACCGAGTCGGTCCAAACCCTGAAGTTGCCGATCCGTAAAGGTCAAAGCTGCATACCAGAATGCAAAGATCAATAGAAAACACGGTCACCAACCACTCTAGTCCGTAACTCAAGGTTCGAAGCCGTCTTTGCCAAAGCAGCAAAAAATGAAGCAAAATCCATTAAAACCGTGTGTGCCACTCGTGTGTGCCATCTTTCCGAAGCACATGCCAGACAGCCTTTGGCAACCTTCCCAGAAGACACCGTATCTTTGTATTTGTTGTTCTTTATCTCGCCCAATTCTGTTCGAAGTCGACCTTAACTGACACTTGGGGTTGACAATTCTTACTAGTAGGCTCCAGGCACCAAAACTTCCTTGTTTACTAATTTAAGGGTTTCGTTATGGCAATTGTGGAACATTCCTACGAATACAACCCTCGAGTGCACAAGATGGATGGATGCATGGATGGATGGGCTAGGCCCTGACTCGGCATGCAGGGCGCGATGAGAGAACGTGCATGTCCACCCGTCGTTTGAAGGAGCCGCAAAAGCTAGCAGCAGGCGCCCGACAACTGACCACCCCAGAGTGCAACTGCGAGTACAAGTGTACCGTGTAGTCCTGAGATATGAAACTACAAGCTCCCGAAATATGAAATTACAAGCAAGGACCCAGTTTGACTGGCCGATATAACCGGTTGTGAGGATGTGCCGACAGTGAAATGGACTATGTACTTGCCAACTGGCATGCGCCCGAATTTACGGCCGCCCTTTGTTCGCCTCTGATAGTATCCGCTTATCGCAGAGAACGCGCGGCCACGGAAGTGACTGCGAGAAACCTGTACACGTGCCCTCTGCCACACGCAAGATGAATGCCGAGAACCGGCAGCCATTCTACAATTCAGTGCTTCCCAATTTCCGAACCTTCGGGAACTGACAGTTTGTCTCGGATGGCACTCTGAAGTTTCAATTCTTGGGCTTATGACTGTACAGGCTGAGGTTGGCAAACCGGAGCCCCGCGTTGCAAACAATTGGCGGTCAATGCTCTCAGGCAGCGCGTCACGCTTGCTGCACAGTCTACGCAACAACATTGAAGGTTTCGTCCTTCTTCGCTCATGCACACGACACGCACACGAAGTAGCGCGCGCACACACACACACACACACACCAACACAAGCATACAAGCACCGCTCGTAACCCGACAACAGCCTATTCAAGCTTGCAGGTGTCAAACTGACACGTTGGGCACATCACGCCCGCAGACAGCGACAACATGAGACTTGTGGCACGCATCTCCGATGCGAACTTGAAAAAGATTGCATGGGATTGACACGCCGTTTTTGCGTAATGTGATGGCAATAGTGTTGTGGTTGTGGTTGTGGGTGTCGTTGTTGTTGTTGAGTGTTGTTGTTGTTGCTGCTGCTATTGCTGCTGCTGCTCGTGGTGTTGTTGTTGTTGCTGCTGCTACTACTGCTGCAGACTGCTGCTGCAGCCGTTGTTGTTGCTATTGTTACTGCCGCTGTTGTTGGTGTTGCTGCTGTTGTTGTCGTTGCTAATGCTGTTATTGGTGGTGGTGGTGGTGGTGGTGGTGGTGGTGGTGGTGGTGGTGGTGGTGGTGGTGGTGGTGGTGGTGGTGGTGGTGGTGGTGGTGGTGGTGGTGGTGGCGGCGATGTTGATGTTGTTGGGGTTATTGCTGTTGAAAGTACTGCTACTGCAGCAGCAGCTACAGCAGGAGGAGGAAGAGGAGCCGGAGGAGGAGCAGGAGGAGGACCAAGTAGTACTAGCAAAGCAGTCGTCGTCGCCGCCGTCGTCGTCGTCAACATCGTCGGCAACGTCGTCGTGGTTCTAGCAGCCACAGGTAGTTGTGGCAGCTGCAACAGCAGCAGCGGCAGCAGCAGTGTTAGTAGCCATGCGCGCGTCTCGGCGCCTGGTGTTAACCTCTGCTTGTGCGCCGGGCATCTTCGTTTCACACATTCAGCTGGCCGCTGTTGCTCTTCAGCACTCAGGGTTGCAACTTCAGCCGTGGATGCTTAGTGTGTTTTCCTGCGGCTGGTGTCGCCACCTCGACGGCTCTCCCGGAACAAAGGCATGCTTGGAAAGTTCGCGCATGTTATTCTACCGAGCCATGCTACCAGCCCACCCATTGACCACTGCGTCCAGCCCCGACCTCCCTGCTACCAGTGCATCCATGCAATAGTCATGATAACATCCACGCTGCCAACCCATTCATTGACCACCGCATCCATGCCGCAACAATGACCATGTCCATGCTACCAGCGCATCCATGCTCCAAAAATGATAACTTCCACAGTCGCTGGACACCGAACCCCAGCCCGACATCTTAGATCTTGAGCCCCGGTACGTCAGATTTGACAGTGGAACCCTAAATCCAACAGAAGTCCAGGACGAAAAGATGCCAGGATCCCCGGCTGACTTGAGTCCGAGAAGGCGGGGACACCGACCTCAAAGGAGCGATGCACGGGTTAAGTTTACTTTCTCAACAGCGTTGTCTACTGCAGTAGAAGCCAGAAAGCTGGACATCCAGAAACTTCAGACTTCGTTGCAATTACTCCACTTACTTCCCGAAACTACCAGCACGGCAACGACTACGAACAGAACAACCCTAAACCCTAAACCACCACGACCAACAGGACGGTCAGGACGACCGCAGGGCTGTGCCTTGCGTTGTGGACCCCCCCCGTGCTATCATCATAGCCGTACCAGCTACCCAACCCCCCCCCCCCAAAAAAAAAAAAGACAAAATTATAGCCCAATACCTATAAAACAAACTATTATTCCACGTACTTTGGGGATCCAAGTAGTAACCTTAAGACTACTGCGGTGTTTAACATCTACAAGTCGTCCAAGCACCGACGTTAGGCTGTTTGGGCTGTTTGAAAACAGCTGTGTGCTTGAACTCGCAGCAATTCCACCATCTCGAGCTTCTTTCAGCAATGGATTGTGTCACGCGGAAATCCAGAAGGTGGAGCATACCACAGGGTGCAATTGGCTATCGGAATCGGGACAACCAGCCCCCACACGCAGCGGCGACGAACACCATTGCCCGAACTCTCAATGCTATACGGGTAAACCCTGCAAAACCGTAGGTTGTAACGTGATACTTACAGGGCAGGGCACAAGGCCTGAAATGGTAGGGTTTTGGACCCACTGGCAAAATTCCCATTCGAGTTCTACCAAGATGTCGGGACTGTTGGTGTCTAGGGCTTTGGGCCTAGATGTCTAAGCCTCAAACTTTAAGTGTTTAGGGCCTACAAATCTTAGTGTTCGACGCTTGACACAGCTGTGCGGGAAAATGGGGCAAGAAAACCTTGGCAGTCTCGAATCTGCTATCGATTTGCAGGGCAGCTTTCAACTGCAGAAATGGGGTCCAGGGTTCAGGGTTGTTACGGACCAATACTTACCTTTGGTTCGTAGGGAATGGAAGATGGTGGTAATAGTACAGTAGTCATAATTGTACCCCATACAGTAGTTATAATTGTACCCCATTCCTCCATTCCCTACTAACCAAAGGTAAGAATACCGTAAGCCTCTCGACTGTAAGCCTCCAGACCCTAAACATCCAGCCCGAAGCCCTAAGCCCTCGTACAGGGGCCTCATCCATGATTCGACTAGGGTGTATAGGGGTATATCTTAGAAGCTGCCCCCACCCTGTAATAGTGACTATAACGATTATATTAGGGCCCTATTATAATCATATTAAACCACTATTACAGGGTGGGGGCCCCCTTTTAGGGCATTTAATAAGCCCCATAGATAAAGCCCGTCCGAAGCCTCTCGAAGGGCATGTTGCCTCTGGGTTGCCTGTCGCCATAAGCACGGGTTGAGAATTTAGGGGTTTAGGGCTTAAGGTTTAGGGTTTAGGGGTTTAGGGTTGAGGGTTTAGGTTTTCGGGCTTTGGGGTCTAAGGTATAGGTGTTTAGGGTTTCAGGTTCAGGGTTTAGGGTTTTGTAGCCAAACGCCGGGGTTCTTCTAGGCGTCAGAGCCCTGAGCTCGGGGTGCTCCGGGGCTTTGCGGTCGAAGGGTTGATGGCTTACCTGGAGCAAAAAAGACCTACCTTTTTAGGCCTCCCTATTATGGCTCCTATCTATAGTTCCTTAATAAGGTAGGTCTTTTAGGTAGGGTTGACATTTCACAAGATGGGCGTTTGAGTATTTGAGCGCAATAATACTACTTCCAGTAGTCTGGGAGGATCGGCGACCGTACTGTAGACCCCAAGCATAGAGCTGCCAGGGAAGTAACCCACCATTTTCGAGCCCGAACATGCCCTGCCCCTAGGCCCTAAGCCCGAAAACCCCGAATGCCAAATCCTAAACTCCAGATAACACCCATCACTCATATAGGCCTATGGTAGGCTCTTCTATGGTCTTGGCGTTCTTTCTTTTATGCCCGAAAAGCCCTACCCGCGGATCCAAACCACTTCGTGCCTCACGGATACTCCTTAGACTATTACCTTAGGGTTTAGGGTTTAGGGGTTTAGGGTTTAGGGTATACCGTAATTCTGCTTATCATCAGCTCGACCTCCGAGCACTGGCGAGACCGGTGGCTCGTTCTTCCGTGCGACCTCACAGCTTCCGAGCCGCTTGAAGGATGACCCTAAGGGTCCAAGTACCCAAGTAGTAGGGTTTCAAGGTCCAAAAACCATTCAGAGTATGAGTTTTGGGCCCCAAAACCCTACTATTTGGGTACTTGGACCCTCTAGGTGAGGGGACTTGGTAGGGTTCGGGGTGTTTAGGGTTCCTGGGCTAGCTACGCAGTGGTGAACACCTCTCCTCGCTGATGAAACTCTGCCTGTTCAATGTCTTAGACAGGTTCTATCAAATTTGGAAGAGTTTATTTCGGGCTTATGAACTAGGCCCATCCAAGCGGGCCTTTAGACTAAGTTGCACAGCGGCTTCTACGCCTGAGGGTTCCTCACCTTACAGGGGTTGCTGCAAGTACACGTAGTACAAGTGCAATCCTGGTAGTCGGGACCAGTGGAAACCTTTCAGGCCGACGAAGCTGGGTTTAGGGTTTGGGCGTGAGGGTTTGGTGATGATACAGATGGCGACGATGATGACAATGACGGTGACAACGGCGACTAGGGCGATTGCGGACTAAGGTCGAGACTGCAGGACAACTATATGGGTGGCATGTACAATGGACCGGTATACCTCCCCCATAATCGGTGTTGAGGTCTTGTTCTTGTCCTCGTATGGGAAGTTCGGACAATGAAGACCCGGATGCAAGCCGGTCCAGGTGCCTGAGTAGCCCCTAGCAATAAGGGCACGTACCCTTGTTCGTGATGCTTGGTCCTTAAAGGCGAACCCAGAAAGACAAAGTGCAAAAGGGTACTACTGTGGAACCTAGTCTTTAACCATCGGATGCCCGTCTAAGCAAAGCTAAGCGGCACACCCCGAGTCTCAAGAACACCCCATATTCCTTAGAAGGGGCCCCCACCCTGTAATAGTGACTATAAGGATTATGAAGGATTATATTAGGGCCCTAGTATATTCCTATTATACCACTATTACAGGGTGGGGGCAGCTTCTAACATATTCCCCTCCTGGGGCGCCCGAAACCTGAAACCCCAAAACCAAAGCCCTGGCAAACTGAAGCCCTTGAAGCCTGAAACTCCCTAAGCCCTAAACTTAACACCAAACCTGGATACTGCATAGTTTATTTTTGAGCTCCTTTTTCCGCCTAAGGTCTAGGGTTTAGGGCTCAGGGTATAGGGATTAGGGTATTGCGTTTAGGGTATAGGGTTTAGGGTATAGGAACCCTAGGGTTTATAAGGGCCCAGAAGCCTGAGACTCACTAAAGGCAGGACCTCTGGGGCTGCTCTGCTCCAACATTTTCCGTCGGTGCGCCTGCCCGTGACGGACTAGGCGATTACAAGGGCCTTGGGGGGTTTAGGGGTTTAGGGTTTTTTTTTTGAGCTCCTTTTCTACACAGCACAGGGGTTTAGGGTTTAGGGTTTAGGGGTTTAGGGTATTTGTAGGATGTCCGCTGTGGATTGAAATCTCTTGTAGGAAGTCGTGGAGCTCATGATTAAGTCTCAAAAGCTTGGTGCACAAGAGTTCGTGGCGGTATGGGACTTCGGGCAAGCGATCTAACTGGGCTGAAAAGCGTTAGTGGTTGTGGTCTGCAAGATCCAGGATCAGGGCCTATAGGGCTTGGGCCCTGCAGGGGATAAGGATCCAATTTGAGGGCTTGGTGATAAGGTACTGTTGGGATTGCGTGCTCTAAATGTCGAAACTTTGAACATCGGGGCGCAAACCCAGAAAAAGCCGACGCAAAATCGAATGGGCACCATACTAGCCTTCGACACCTAGTCACGCACCAATGCCCGAGCCTAAGCCCCAAACCCTGAGCGTGAAGCCGCTCAGTTGGGATTAAGGGCTGCAGCTTCCCAAGAGCTCGAAGGTATGGTATGCAGGGGGGATCTAGGGGGTTTCGGGGCAGTTTTGACAGGGCTAGCCCTTTAACCCCGAAACCCTAAACCATCAAACCCTACACCCACGGGCTCAGGGGTTTAGAAGCTTCGGCATGAGGATTTGCCTCGATGCTCTGGGGAAGACTAATAGCTTCTGGGGTTGACTGGTAGCAACGCAAAACAATGCAGCTACCAGCGCCTACAAATGAAGTTCTCAGCTATGTTTTAAATAGTGTCCACAAGAAAGGTTATGACAGTCAGGGGTGAACGGAGCCTCAACAGCTACAATAGGTTTGGGGGCTTGTGGAAACTAGGTTCCTGAGATAAGAACGGCAAAACAAAAAGGGCAAAAAGGGTAATTACCATTGGAAACCGTAACTATCTTGGCTTCTGCATGACTAGTTCATTGGGTTCGAGTACCCATCAAAATGTGAAATGTTACCCAGCTATGACAAAGATGAAAGGGACAGCCCCACGGAGCTGCCTTCAACCCGAAGCAGCTCCCTAAAACCCCATAAGCCGAAAAATCCAACAAAACCTTACAATAAACCCTCAAAAGTCTGAAGCCCAAAACCCCTATACAGCTCCAAACCCTGCAACATTAGCGCCACTACAGCTTCAAACTCTAAAGCCCTCCAACCCGCACGATCAAAAGTCTATGAAGCCCCAAAACACCCCTGAAGCTCAATCTGAGATTTTAATCCATGGGCCGAAACCCCTGAACCACATGACCCTTAGACAGCCTCATACACCCCGGTAAGGGGTTCGGTGGCGTTCCTTTAAGGATCTTTTTAGGGGTTGCTTTCAGTGATTCTTTGGGGCTCTGAAGGACTTCTTATCTTTATGGATTGCGTTAAGTGGTTCGTTAGGGTTCAATTAAGGGCCCCATTAACGCAAGAAAAGGGACGACACCCTATCTCAACATGAACCCATCGGACGGTAGCAGCTTCCCGACGGGTACCTCCGAGGCCAGCAGTGAAGATGTGCTGGCTTGGAGCCTCCACAGCTCCACCTTCCGACATCCTTAAACTACCGAAACCCGAATGCTACAGAGCCCCTCCTACAAACCGGCCTTGATTGTGAAAATCCGGCTTTGGGGCATATATCATAGAAGCACTATATGACTATATGACTATATGAGGACAACAAAAAAGGAATTCTATCGGGTGTTCAGGTCGCAGCCACTAAGAGTGCCCAATCTGCAGAAATTTCCAGCGTCACGAAATAATTGGAGACTGGACGTTATCGTGGTTGTCATTATGTAGTAGAGTCAATAGAAGCGGCATAAAAAGAAACGGCGTTACCACAAATGAAGGCTCCGCTACTACACACTTGGCTTTCGACTTAGACTGTTGGCTTCAAGCTTCAGGGTTGAATTTATCAGTTTCAAGGGTGTCGGGTTCCGGTGTTGCAATTTGGGAGTTTCCGAAAATAGGGGACCTTAGGATAGTACCCGGAATAGTAGGCTCCTTATTATAAAGACCCAAAAATAAGGTACCCCTAATTTGCGGAAACTCCCATTTGCAGGTGTGTTTAGGGTACCTTTTTTCTGCGGCTGTGCTCCAGTCTGCGAACCTGCTTCGCCTGGGTCGGGACTTTGCAGATGCCGCACCCGAGCCGAAACCGGGCTGTTGCCGACCGGTGGTGTAGTTGACGGTGCGACTCTCTTGTGTAGCCTCAGTTGAAGGGTCTTGTAGTTCAGGGCTTTGGAGTTTTCAGGACAATCGGACAGTCATTTGTCTTCGACCACAAACGTAGTCGGGAGTAGTCGGATGATACTGAGAGGCGACCGTACACGACGAGAATAGGGGGTTATGTACATGATGAAAGAGAATGAGACTATACTGAACTTAGAACCCTAGCAACAATTGTAATTTATAGCTGTTTCTTAGGGGGTATAATCACCAAAATTAAAAATAATTTTCTAAGTACGCCTAAGGAGGGACATCCACAACTGTGCACGGAGTTTGGTACACTCGGCGAAGAGTGAGGGTCTAGGGTAGTCCACGGTGTTGAGGTTTGCGGTTGACAATGTATAACTGGGTTGTAGTTTTGGGGCTCTGAAAAGTATTTACGAATAGGTACCTCTATAGGAACCATAAGGGGAGTTAAAAAGTTTCCCACATTGCCACCGAGATAAACACGTTCACAACGTTTCAAATCCCGAAATTCCCCGCACACCCTAAGTTACTACTAAACCGCGAACAGCCGTGGGCCCTAATCTCTACAGACTTTGAGCCACAAGCCTGATCCCGGTCCTCAAACCCGTAGGCCAACAGGCTCCCCCAACGCATCTTGGATAGCTGTACCTCCCTAAGGCTCCATGTGCCCATATAGTATATACTTAGGCCTTAGGCCTCAAAGGGGTACCTATATAGGTACTTAAAGGCATAAGTATGTACTATACGGACACATGGAGCCTTAGGGCCTACTTTCGGCCATGCTTTGAGGTCTACATCGGCTGCAGAGGGGATTTCACCCCAAGCCCCCGTCCCCACACAGCCCCTGCCACTCTTCAAACAGCCCAAACCCAAAAGCCCCGAAACCGCAGAAACTTCAACCCGAACGTCCTCCACACCAATTACTAACCTCGAAGCCACTGAACTGAATCCTTGAAAACCACCTGGACCTAGACGAACACCACGACAAGCATTTCAATTACAACCCACATCCCCAGACCTTCCATCTACCCGCTAAACACCTACGATTAGGGACCTCCAAAGCTACTTGGAGGTACAGCGATGGTCCTGGTATGCCTCCGTGCTCTACTACGGCGTCGTAATGAAAAAAAGGACCAGAATAAGGTCACATTAAGGGCTGGTATGAAGGGTTCCCATCGTAACCCTTATACGAACCCTTTTGGGGTTCCCATAAGGGAACCCTCAAAGCAAAAGGTTTCCTTTATTGAAGGAGCCCTTAAGGGTTCCTTTGAGGTTTCCTCCTACCCTTAGGCGGGTAGGGGGGAGGGGGTAGGGCGGGGCCTGAATACCCACAACAAGGCCTATTTAAGGAAGTACCTCCCCTCCACTCCTCTAAGGGTCCCTATGATACCAAAGTCTCGAATCGAAGAGCATTTGGCGCTGGCCGCGTTGTCGTCGGGCGGGCGGGCACGGAGAGGGCCCCGAAGTTGTAGACTCGGCGCATCGTCTCCTTGAGGCAGGGTTTAGGGGCTTAATGCTTCGGCCAAATTTGCGTAGACCTTGGGGATTCCAAGTGCTTCTTCAGGGCTTCTGATCGGTTCTTCGGCTTTACAGGGCTCAACAACTCAGCCTTTGAGGGCTCAGGCCGGGGATTGTTGAACATCGGAGTTTGAAACTTGAGGTTGCTGCTTGTCTCAAGCCGTTTCGACCTAAACCCCACCCCCTGAACCCCTAACCCCTAAACCAATCACAACCCAGGCCACGGCTCGCTATCAACGCAATGCCCTGTTCGATGGCTCTGCTCTGAACCCAAAGGCCATGGTAGTTTATTTTTGGGATGACCTTATGGGATTCTAAATATGAACCCCCAACAGGAACTACTACGGAGCCTATGAGCATGCACGTTTGGACAGCATCTTGCCCGGACGGCTGGCCGACAGACTGTCGTGCGAGATGCAATGTCTGATCTGACGATGAGCTTTGAAAAAGCGCAGGCAGCTCCCGAAACAACAAACTACCCAACATGAACTCAGAACCCCTTAGCCACAAGCCCTCAAGTTCCGTGAACCCTTATGAAACCCGAAACCAAACATGAACCCTGACAGAACCCCTACAGGAACCCCTTATGCATCCCTAAACCCCCACAAACCGCACCTCTCCTCGCCTCTCTTCGCCCCCCAAATCCAGTCTATACCATAATATGAGTACTAAAAGATAATATAACATAGTATGATATACTATAATGTAATATACTATACAAAATCATGCATAATATTATGGTATGAAGTTTAGGGCTGAGTCGCTGTGCCGATCAACTCCCAGGCTTCTTGGACGGCGCGGAAGCGCTCCGCGTCGCCGCCAGCCTCAGGTTTTGGGCATTCACCAAGGGCCTATAATATAGGGGCCTTAATAATTAGAATAGGGTTTTGGGGCCCATTATACTATAATCATAATAAGGAACCCCCACCATAATATTGGTAATTATTTAGGCCCCTATATTACGTTCACGAGGGGTTTGGGGCTATACGGACGTGTTTTTACTGGGTGTATATAGGCTGTAGCCACAAGGGTTTAGGGTTTACAAAATGGGAGTTTCCGAAAATAGGGGGCCCTAATATATCACCCTAAATAGTAGGATCCTTGTTATAAGGAACCCTAAATAAGGTACCCCCAATATTCGGAAACTCCCAAATAGGAACTTGCGGATGGCAAGGCTTTAGGGCTCGAAGGGTTTAGAGTTTAGGGGGCATCGGTGTAATTATACTAATTGCAGGGGTTCAGAGTGCTGAGTTTACCCGTAATCGAGGAATAGTCCCGAACATCAGAAAAAACCTGAGATCTAACATGGGCATCCCCAGAAATGTGGAACGGAAATCCTCGCACTTGCTGTAAGGACCCTGCATGGGGCACTGTAACCTTGAGCAACTTACCATACTGCCTTGTGAAAGCACCCATGAAAACGCTATGAAACCTTCTACACAGTCCTATACAGGACCCGAAGGCTAAACCTAAGCCCAAGAGCCCAAACCTCAAAACGCCCCAGACCCAAAGCCTTGTCCGGATGGAAGAGCAGCAATGCCTGCCATGTTAACCGGTAAAGCAACAAACCGTAATGGTCAAAAGTCAGACCTGTGAGCCCCTAGGGTATCTACAGTCTCGATTGTAGTTCCTTTTTTGCTTGCCCAACTTTATGGCTAAGATCCTAGAATACCAATTTGGTTAGCCGAAACAAGGAACCACGATGGAGACTTTAGGTAAGGTTTATGGCTCAGGCTCTCGGGTGTTTAGGAATTAGGGTTGAGGCTTCAGTCAGGCTGTCGAGTTTACGTTGTTGTCAATGAAGTCAGTTAGGGTCCTTCTGATACAGAACAATACTAACCCACGCGCTGCTCCACTTACACCCTATAAAGCCTCACACCCAAGCTCTGCATAATCCTCATATTTCGGGTCTAGAGTGGGGGGCGGTTCAGTTCAGGGTTTCGTGTTCATTCGGAAGCACCGTGTCTGCTGCTACGGAATCCGCCCAAACCGAGCCGCAATATAGGACCTACCCAATCCCCGTAAGCTTCAGTAGCAATTTTTTTGATACCCAAAGCCAGTGTAGTGTAGGAAACTTCACAAACCCATCGGCTTATCGGGCCCTCTGAACCGCTGTAGAAAGCCGCAAGACTGTAACTCCCAGCAATTAACATGACGATACAAAGAACCTCGACGCAGAGATAATCCTAACAGTGATGATACATAGTCGAACACCCACATTAGGTTCCTAGTCAGCCCCTTTAGAATAGGGTTAACCTTTTTCTGGTAGGTTTTGGTGAGGGCTCCCAAAATCAAAAAAAGTCAAAATCATGTCGCCTTGCGGTAGGCGGCTTTGACCTCCGCGCTGGAGGCATCCGCCGGGATACCCAGGGCTCGATAGTGGTTCCTCCTTGTTCTTTGTTTAGGAGCCCTCTCCAGGTATTCGTACACTAAAGGGTTCAGAATTTGGGGGTTTGGGGGTTGTTAGGGGCCCGACATTTCCAGGTGTTGTCTAAGCGCGGCTGTCTGTTTCTGGATTTTTCGTGGTTGATTTATGTCACATTGGTGGTTCGGACCATGGGAGTGTGTTTGGGGCGTAGGCTTAATGGTTACGGATTTCGGGTTTAGCTAGGCTTGAAAAGCTTGATCTAGACCCAGGAGTAACCTAGGAAGAAAAAGGGTACCCTTTTTGGTTTAGAGGGGCTTATCAGGGAACCTCAACCTTAAGAAAGGGAATAAGAGCCTACTCTAGGTCCCAGTGATTCAGTTTAGGCTTTCAGACCTGGGGCTTACGGCCCACACCCCATCTGCAGAGACACGCCATCGCAAGTGGCTTGCAGGCTGAGTCTGAGACGAATAGACTCTCGGCTCCGAACCCAAAAAGCTAACATAGGCGGCCTTAATACTTAGAATAGGGTCTTGGGGTATAAGGAAGCCCCAGAATAGAGTTGATAATCATTTCGACCCGTATATTACACCCCACAGTGTTTGGATTGGAAGTCTAAGCTCAATGCATTGCAGCTGAGTCAATGTTGTCTACTCCTAACAGCAACCCAGTTTCGACTCCTCAACACTTCCGCGGCCTTGCCACCCCTTGAGGGGGCCAGGTATAGGGGGGAAGTTAGATCTTGCGAAATCGGTCCTGTATCTAACTTTCCAGGGCTCAACGGTTAAGGGCTTGGAGTTCAGGGCAGGGTTGAGGAACATGACCTAAACTATCATAGCAGAGATGCGCAGTAAGTCGTGTGCTTTCCTCGCTGTGCTAAGCTGCTAATCCCAAGAGCAGCCCGGACAAATCCCAACGACTAAGTCGTTGTCCTTGCGGGCTGGACCGCCCAATGGCGCGCCATGCGGAACCAACGGGCGAAGTCCTCTCAGCGGATCGGGCAGGGGTACTCAGCCCCCGGTACACCCTGACCCATTTAGATGGGGCTGCACTTTAGTTCAGGGTTTAGGGTTTAAGGGAGGGTTTGGGTGTATGTGGTGGTATGGTCCTATCGGGAAAATGATGGGGAAAGATGTAGAGGGCCTTTCGGACGTTCTGCACCGAAATTGCGGTCCTCCCTACAACAGTCCCAACAAGCAAAGACAGCTGATGTAGGGGCCTTAGCTATTTTGCAATTTGGGGCATGATAGTCTATAACTAGTCTAAGGAATAATGTTGGTAATTATTCAGGCTTCTATATTACCGCTTATCAACATCCAGTATCTTCGGCCTCCCCCAGGGGCTCACCGCTGCTCTCGGCGAGGAGGCGGATCTGCTTCAGGTCTTCCAGCGCCTGCTGGTCCTCGCCCGTTTGATGCAAGCTTTAGGGCTCATAAAAGGTTTAGGGCCCTTTGGGGTGCGTGGGGGTCAGGATAGGGGACGTAATTCTAAGTAGGTACCGCAAGCCTCAACCCTGGACCCCTAAACCCCGTAGTTCTACACCTTGAACCCTGGCTTTGGCTTGCGCGGGCTTCGAGTTTGTAGGTCAAGATTTTGGCTTCGAGATTACATGCAGAGCGATCTAAGGAAAGGATGGAGGGTAGTTCAAGGGCCTGTGCTAGGCCCCCCAAACCTTAAAATCCCCAACTTCCGATATTCTGAGCTGAAGCATGGAGCGTATTTTACCACCCGATGAAGAGTGAAACCAGAAAACCTCAATGCCACTGGTAACAAAACCACGGACCAGCGGAAGTGGTCCTGGCCGCCTGACTCCAAACGTGCCTCAGCATAGAGGCTACCAAACTGGAACTCATTTGTTTCTTGATGTTTCCTGATATTTAGCATAATTACTTAGACGCTTCCGAAGATTCCAACTCTTGGGGCATATAACTTACGTTACCCAGAGGCTCCATGTAGACTACCATCATGGAATTAGGTCCTTAAAGCCATAGTAAAGATAGTCTCTTGGGGCCTAACGCCTAATCCCACGAGGGCAGTATACATGGAGCCTCCGGATCAGGTGTTATTGGTTCTAAGGGTTTGCGGATTTCGAATCCAAGGGATCTGAGGGGCTCTATTGTGGAGGGGCATGGAGCATGCTGCCGTATAGAGATTAGGAATTAGGCTTTAGGGGATTAGGGGTTTATAGGGTTTAGGGATCATGTCGTGTAGAAAATGACGTGATGGGGTTTACTGATTTTGACAGTAGCTCACCTGGTCATACCTGCAACAGCCATAACTTAACAGCAATTTCTAGATTTGAAATAGCCTTCTTCCCATCAGGTGGGTACTGACAGCCACACTGGAGTTTAAGGACAAGCCAGGGTTCAGGGTGTGAATGCCCAAGGGCCTGCTGTTGCACTCACTGCAGACTCATCAAAACAAGATCTGAAATATAAAGCCTCCTCAGGGTATAGGTTCCCCAGTGCGTGACAACCCAGAAGTCAGAAATACGAGTAACCTTAAGTAAACTCTGAACTGCCCTGAACCCTAAGGCCTGAAGCCCCAAACCATGTACAGATTGATGCTGGCTTTGGCGCCACGGCCAGGCGCAGCCGTGCTTCGGCAGTTGGTGTCAAGGCCGCCAATAACGCAGCAGCATCCAAGGCCTATGGGAATAGAGGAGTTCCACAAAACCTAGACCTCAGTTTCGGGTCTGGGGTATCTTTTTGTCCGGGCTCTATGGTTCAAAGCACCAGTAGGTGCCCTATAGTTTCTATCATGTTCAGAAACCGACGTGATGCTTCAGATGAGGAGGCTGCTGCATGTGTTAAGGGTGTATAGGGTCCGATTCGAGTTTAGGGTTTCAATCGGGTGGGGCTTATTGAGGAGGTTTCTTGCTTTCTGAAAGCCGAGTAGTGTTGGAGCTTCAGGGGTTTCGGTTTCGATCTTGACAATATGCTCCACAACATACAAATGCTAAGCCCAGCGAGCCGTCAAAGTCCAACATCACCCAAAACCCTGAAAAACAAAATCCTAAAACCCAGAACCTTAAACCAACATCCAAAGCAGGGTTCTGAGCTGCCGTGCTGACCCTCTGACAGTTACCCCCTAGTCCCTCCAGCATTCACCATGAACGATGCCGCGGAACCCGCAGCCGAACACCAGGATGAAGCAGTTTCCGAAACCCCTAAAAGTAGGTAGAATAGTGGCCCAATACCTTTGAAAGGCTATTATTCCAGATACTTTCTGGGTCCCGTTTTGAACTTCATAAATCTCTGTAAAAACAGCAGGAGCGCCCCTTAAACCCTAAACGCTAACCCCAACTCCCAAACTTTTTCACCCGAAGCTCTAATCCGATAAATCCTGAAACAGATCTTAAAGCATGAACTCTATCAGACCATGGACCTTGTAGGCCTTAACAGCGAAACACTAAACTCTATCCACAAATGCTGAACCCTCTACCCAAACCTTCAACCCTCAACTCCAAACCCCCCAACCCCAAGCCCTAAATGCTGTAATAAAACCCTTAAACCCCAAACCCGACACCACCAGGACCTAAGCCCTCAGCCCCAAACCCTCTCCGCCTTGTCAAAGTCGCCGGCGCTCCGCGCGGTGTCGCGGCGGAGGCGCAGCTCCTCGATCTGCTGGCTCAGAGGGCGCTCCTGCTAAGGCGACAGACTGAGGCAAACTGCGAGGCTTACCTCTAGTCTCCATTGTAGTTCCTTTTTGGGGTTACCTTTTAGGATCCCTAATATAAAATTGGTTAAACCAAAAAAAGGAACTACAATGGAGACTATAGGTAGAGCCTAGTATCCAGGGTTTCGAGTTGGGGTCTGTTCTTGTTGGTTGAGGGGTGGACAGGGGGTTTGCAGTAACCAACAAAGTAGGTCATGGTAATCCCACCGTTCTGGAAAGCCTTCATTCCTCGAGCTCGGGGCCGAATATGTTGCGACGTTGTTGGCGCAATGTGGGCCCGGATTCTGAATAACAACTACGATCATATATTATCCTATTGACTACTAGCAAAAACCATAACCATGATAATAACTATGACAATAGTTACGAAGGTGTTGCGGAGATCTTGTACACTAGGCTCGTTGAGTAAGTCCTGCTTGCTCAATCTGAGGTGGACTGCTGCTGCATGGTTTTGCATCCAAGACTGCCAGCACAACTATCCAAAGTCAGAGCTGTCTGACAGTTCGATTGCATTGCGAACCTTGGAGGCCTCAAAAAGTGGGATGAAGGTAGGTAGGATTAAGGATCCCTTATATGAGGACTCTTATTTGGGAATATCCCACCTACCTTCATCCCACCTTCTGAGGCCTCCGAGAACCCTGGCTCCTCTGCAATTTCAGGCGCCAGCGATCGCACGGGATCATCTTCCTCGCGTGTTTCTGGGAGAAGATGTTTTGACTGTAGGCCTGAGGCTCAGATGAAGCGACATGGGTCTATGCACACCTTATTGCAACAGTTAGAATAGGGTCTCGGGGGTAAAAGACCATGATGAAATTCCTATAGACCTGCCATGGAGGTAGGTTCACGAATTTAAGGGCAACTCAGGCCCTGGCGCTTAAAAACGAAAGACCACCCCCAACTTTGCTTTGTTGTCCCTGTCAGTCAAGGACCACAACTCAGAAAGACTCGATCAAGAGTACTTTGGTAGGCCTAGGCGCCAACAAGCAAACACCAAAACCCCAAACCCTTTTTCCCTAAATGCTAAAGCCCTAAACCCTCACGCCCTCAACCGTCCATACCCAATCGCGGAAATCCTACATCGGAGAGTAACATATGCTAACAACCTGTATGAAGCCGATTAAATGCCATGTCGGAGCCGTGAAGGAATCCGGAAAGCACGTGTAAGGCACAGAAACCACGAAAAGCCTGCCTCAACCTTCAACGGGAACCCTTTAAAGCAACCTTTCAAGCACCCTTTAAAGGGGGACCCTATTATCATTACAGTGGTAACCGTTAAGTGCCCAATAGATCGCTGAAAAGGAGGGCCCTCTATCTTACCTTTGTTCAATAAGGAATGGAGGAATGGGGTAGAATTATAACTACTATTACTACCATTCTTCCATTCCCTACTAACGAAAGGTAAGACAGATAGACTTGTCCGTCCGCAGCTCACCCTAAACCCTAAACCCTATTATAGTAGCCCTTCAAGTGCCCCTTTGATCCCTGAAAGGAGGGCCCTATTTTCGGAAACTCCCATAAACCCTATTCGGGGTACCTTATTTTGGGGTGCTTATGATAGTAAGATCCTACTACTGAGGGTACTATACTAGGCCCCTTTTTTCGGAGCCCTGCCTCCTTTGCGGGCTCTGGCTCTTTCTCGGGGGGCGAAGGAGGAGGGCTGCTCTTGGGCCGGCTGCGCCAGTTGCCTTTTAAGGGATCCCAAGGTTTTTGTTGTTTTTTGAGGGCCTCTTTTTCTAAGGGTTCAGGGTTTGCCTTTCAGGGATCCTAAGGTTCTTTGTTTTTGGGGGCTCCTTTTTGGGCTCCGAAGGGTTTAGGGCAGAGGCTTCAGGGCTTTTTGTTTGTTTAAGGCCTCTTTTTGTTTGAGGGTTTAGGGTTTAGGGTATAGGGTTTAGGGCTATAAACCCTAATCCCAAAGGGTCCCTAAACTGGTTCCGTAAGACTTCCTACAAGGGTTTGCAAAGGGGCCCGATAATGAAAAGAAGGAACGTAGGGATTTTGGGCTTCTCTTTCCAGCTAAGAATCATCTTGTCACTCTACATGAAGGTCCAAGGGACCTACTGTAATTTAATAATCAGGTAATCAGGGTTTGAGTTTTGGGATAGTAGTTGTGTAGGTTTTGGTTTAATCATAGGTTTCCATTGCCATTCTGCTTGGGGTACCGTGCTTGTACCGTTCAGCGTTCTGCTTCGGATGTTGGTTATCAGTTCCATATTAGAAGGTGCTCGTGATCGTGCGGCCCTATGGCTTCAGGCTTTTGCCTTGCAGTTGGGAAAGATCAGGCAACATGAGATCTTCAGACCTAGCGGGTGATGTGTTCACATAATTTGGCGATTTACTTGACTTAGTCAAAGCAATGGTCGACCGTTCGGCACTGCCGGCTTCTTTCTGCGAACTGCTGGACGAGGCAGCACCACAGGTGTTCAGTGCTGAGTACATGGCCGAGGGCTCGCCGCTTCGCTATGTGGATTTTTTCGAGTGCTTCGCCGGTCGGGCAAGGCTATCGAATGCCGTTCAGGAAGTTCCTTTGGCACAATCAGAAGTGTTCTGGACATTGTCCTTGTGTTCATTAGAACTGGACAGCAAGTTGTCTCAGTATTGTTGGCTGTTGCACACACGAATCTCAGGCCGGGTTCATGGTGGCTGTGTATGACATCGCCCGAGACCCCATGCAGAATGTCTTAAGCCACAGGGGCAAGATCCTTTGTGTCCTGGCTTTGATGGGCTGTGTTGCCTTTGTGCAGTGTGAGTCGGGCAGCAGATTTTTCAGGCAGGTAACTCATTTCACATCTCGTGAGGCTTACGGCTTTTGGCAGCCGTCAAGCAGGGTGGTGTGCGATTTTCAGCGCCGAAGTGCAGCAGCTTTCTTAATTGCGCAGTCGGAAGCACGAAACTCACCTAAAGAAGATGTCTTTGTGGGGCAGCGGTTTCCTGCCAGAGGTTCGTAAAGCGAAAGGGTGTGTGCAGTTGCCAAGGGAGAGGCACCTCGATCCTTCGGGAAACTTGGCACTGCCAGCTGTTGCTGAAGGCAACGAGATTGCTGCAGCTCGGTTGCAATGCTGGGTGTTTGCACGAGTGTTTTGGAGTGTGGCAAATGCTTTCCTTCTTTGCTGTAAACTCCGCAGCCTAGGAGTTTGACATCCATTGCCAGCTCTTTTGCTTGCATGCAAGAATCTTCTGCATCTACGAGCAGCCCCTGGCATCTTACATGCCGCAGCTCAGGGCAATGCGGGACCTGCATGTAATGAGCAGTTGCAGACGCCAGTGAAGCGGATGCCTTTCATGCTTCTATGCATTGTCCATTGCAGGATGTTTTTCACCAGTGTGGTCACCTTCGCATAACCTTCAACATGGGTGCTTTCGGAGCTCCCACACCGCTGCTGGACTGCTATTTGATTGTTATTTGTTCCTGCTCGCATCCGCTGCGATTTCCTACTTTGTTGACCTGCCGAGGAAGCCGACACAGCTCATCGGGTCGGATGTTTTCCTTTTGACTTGCCTCCGATTCCTTGGAACTCATCCTGAGCTGGAGCGAGCGATGCTTCCCCGCAAATTCGGATTGTTCACCTGGAGTAGAGGTCTTGTGCATGCCTGTTTATTCGAAATGCTTCTGAGGTTTCTGTCCCGTGCCACAGAGAGGCTCTGCCATCGCACCCCTGGCGGTGGCTATCGGGGCAAACGTGGGTCTATGCCAGCCTCGCAGGCATATCCGCACACGTTCGGTCGTGCCGAGCCTCGATGGCTTTAGCTTCTGCGATTCCACAGGGTTTCTGAAGAATTACACTCTATATTGTGTTTCACCGAGGTGGCTTTGTTGCTCTCGCTCCGACACTCTGTTCCCGTGTTCCAACTTCGTGCTTCCTTGGGCGAACGATTGGACACCGTCTTGACGACCTTGGTGCACGAGGCCGGCCCGATGCAAGTAGAGGCTTGCATGGTTCATGCCATGATTCGGTCTGTTGCCCGATTGTCATTATTTTGTGTTTGCATCAAGGACAACGATCATCGGTTTGAAGGCAATGATGATTGTGTGGACCTCCTACCCGTGTTTCGCAGACGCAGACTGATGGTGCCAGACATCCCTGCTGCCTGCCTCAAGTCTGATTGTTGGGTTTGTATCGGTAGCATCAGTCTGGCTTAGGCCCTGTTGTAAAAGAAGTGGCCCAGCCTGAATTATTCTGATGCGCTTGTTCTTCTGTTTCAGAGGCTCGTTTGATTCGTTGCCCTTGCGGCCGGCTTGCTGCTGGCAACGATGCCTTGGCCCCACCGGTCGTGATCCATGACGGGGAGGTCTGGGAAGTGCTCTAGACGTGCCTGTGCTGCAATCGCAACACATTCCCTATCCTGTCTGCACACTAGCAGTTCAAACGATACATGGCTTCTGGCTTTGAACTTTGTGCACTTGCTTGCTCTGAGTCTATGTGATTCATGTATCACCTCGTTCTTTTGGTGGTACAAAATTCGGTTTCCATCTCTCTAGCTCTGGAACAACAACAAAGCTTTGCTTGTGGCTGCCGTTCCGGCGGCAAATTCAGTCTTTGCGAAAAATTGTGCACTGCTTCATTGCTTTGCCGAATGTTTGCCTGAGGCCGAGATATTCTCATTGGCTTCATTTTCTGGGGCAGTGCTTCGTTGCAGCATGGACGGCACTTCAGCTTTGGCTCCGGTGTCTTTGCTTTACCGATGTGTTGATACAAAGCACCCCTCAGCTGCTGAGGCAAGGCTCTTTGCCACGGCTGAAGCTGCTCATCGTGGTTGCGTTTGTGCGGAGATGCTCAATTGGTAATTAAACCAGATGGTGGCCGAGCGACTAGTCTTAGTTATCATCAAATTTGTGCATGAAAGGCACAAGCCTCTTGGACTAACCCGGATGATGATCAAAAGGTCACAGTTCCATGCCTCCTCGGCCTTTCTGTCACTGCTCTCCAGACTGTCTGGTTGTCTTCATCCATTGATCGATGTCCTGATTTCGGAATATGTGCTAGTACTTAACAGCTTGACTGCCCGGAGGGCGAGGTAAGGCTTGGGTTGCAGGATGCCAGTTGATTTGCAGAGTGGGCAGTGCTGAGGGAGGTCATTGCAAGTCTGTTTCTTTGGCAGAGTGCCTTGGAGATTGCCCATGCCAGCAGCTCCTTGGTTTTTTGGGGGAGTGGGCAGCCCCTTTCCTCGTTGTCATGGTGGCTGGCAAGGTGAGGAGGACACTCTGGGAGGAATTGTCATGTTAAGGCTGGTCAGAAGCTTTATTTACCTTTGTAGATGGCTACTGTAAGTGATTGTTTTGAATTGCAGTAGGATGATGGCCTTAGGATTTCTAGCTCATTGGACACGTGTAGCTATTCTTGAGTATCGCCTTTAGTACTGGACTTGCAGACTAGCTGCCAAGCCACAGGAAGAGGATGGTAACTGCGAGTCTTGCGGAATAGCCGCGAATCGCGGACTAGCCGCGAATTATTGGATGAGCTGCGAATTGCGGACTAGCCGCGATCTAGTGTGTGGCCAATGTAAGCGATTATTTTGAATGGCAGTAGGATGATGGGTTTAGGGCTTCAAGCTCATTTGAGATCTGTAGCTATACCGCAGTAACTCATTAACTGGCGGAATTGCGGACTAGCCGCGAAGCCATAGGATGAGCAGGCTATCTGCGAGTTTCGCGGACTAGCCGCCAATCGCGGACTAGCCGCGAATTCTTGGAATAGCGCGGCGAATTGCGGAATAGCCGCGATTGACAGTACAGTTAGTAGAAGACCTGCGGATAGCTCGCGAGTTAGGCATCTGTATCAGAGTCGGTAATGTGGGAAAGTTGCGGATAGAACGCGACTGCTGCGAAATCGCGGATAGCCCGCGACTTGGCGGATTAGCCGCCGAAACAGTAGCAGAATGCGAGGCTAGACTAGATATATGTGCCCAGTAATCCTTATTCCCTATATAGTCTTCTGCAATTTTAGCTTTGATTTTCCTTATGATTGTCCAGGACTCAGAGCACACGATCGTTGGCCTCGGAGACGGGGGCCGATTCCTCGAGCCCTCCGAATGCCCATCGGTTCTTGATGAACACGGCCCACCAAGAGTTGGAGAAGGCCCTAACAGGCCTGCCTCCTGCTGCAGTTTCTCTAGTCCGGTTTAGGCCGAGCATGGCAGAGCCAGGGACCCGATGTGCATCTGTGCAGGATCCGGCAAGCTTGGCAAGAGTGAGAAGAAAGAGAAAAAGAAGAAGGAGAAGTCCAGCAAGAAAGGACCGTGCTTCTGTGATTTGAGAACGGGAGCACGTTCAGTTCTGGATTGGGTCTTTTTGCCAGGATTGTTGCAACAACTTTTGCTGTATCCGTGCCAATGCAGGCCGTTCCTCTGAGTCGGACGAGAGCTCTGATGCGGACAGCGAGGAGGCTACGGAGGACAAGCAGGGCCTCTTCCGCCTGCTCAACAAAGAACTTGCGAGGTCCCTCGACCAGACGAAGCTGGAGGACCTCAGCTGCCAGCAGTTCAGCATACACTTTGTCTGGACTGACAAAGTATGTGGTGGCCTCCGACATTTTGCAGGTGGGGGGCGAGAGTGTGCCTTGGTTTGACTGACTGCAGAGTGCATGAAGAGGGTTGCTGTTTACAAGTCTCTGTTTGGCTGCTAGACAGCTTAGGCAGATGTCCTAGGGCCCGAGGGCTATGGGAAACCACCTCTGAGGAGTCCTTGCTCACCGACTCGCTCAAGAGATCGAAGAAGCAGAAGGACAAGCAGGCGGAAAACGCCTCCCTTCGCAAGGCAGGTCTTTAATTTCCGGAGTGAAGGGGGAGGGTGTTTCCTGATGACCTTCATCTTTGCATTCTGCCGGGCAGCAGGCTGCCCGTGCCGTAACAAATTCCGGTGCTTGTGCAGGTGAAAACCGCCCAAGTCCTCTGGAGAAAGAGGTTGAGTCAGATTCTGGGCCTCTGTGCCTTGGCTTTCCCGGCAACTGCTGGCCTGTCATGTGTCTTGCATGCCTTTGTTCCTATCTCTGATGAACCGAGTTACTGGGAAGTCCCCATCGCAAGTCAGCATATCCACGTGCAAGACACTGGATGATGTATCCACCCTGCTCAAGAGCATGATGAAGAAGTACAAAAGGCCTGGTTGCACATTGCCAGCAAAGTTCGCCTCACGTTTTGCTGAACCCTGCTTCTCTGCAACTCTGCAGGCTCAACGGGCTTAGCAGTTCAGACCTCAACGACAAGTACGACAAGCTTTTGGCCAAGCTTGGAGAGGACCGAGAAGTGCAGGGTGTACTTTTACTTCTGCTGCTGTCTGTCAGTCGTTGCAGAGAGGTTTGTGACAGCAACTCCATTTCAGCTGCTATTTTCTGCAGTGTTTCCTCTTGAGATCCTTTGCAGAGCCCTCTTCCTTCGTCTTTCCAAACCATGGCTTCCGCCTCGCAGCAGCATCCTGCCCTGGGAGATGCAGAGACTGTAACGGAGCAGATCATGGGAAAGGTGAAGGACATGCTGGACAAAGAGATTCACCCCAAGGAGAGGGAGCTCTTTGAGAAGGAGAAGCTCCTGTTTGAACGTGAGCGGCTGCTACTTCAGAGAGAGGAACGGCTGACAGCCAAGGAAGCCCAGCTTGAACGGAGGGAGGCTCAGTTTCATCGCAGTCGCCAACAGGTCAATGCGATCTGCAGACGCTGCAATGCTGGTAACTGGTGCAGTCGCAGCACCTTGTGCTATGATGAGAATGGTTTTGATGCCCATCATCATAGCTGTGCCCAGTGCCATGTTGCTTGGAAGCAGGGCTCAAAGGGCCGAGGGCGGAATTTCTGAGGCAGACTGGCATGCAGTTGCTTAATGAATGGTTCATGCAAGCAACTTCCTGAGCGAAATAATCTTGTGACGGAGCGCTTTAGACCTCACAGCAAGCCTTTCAGTGCCAACGTTCCGTGTCTGCTTCTGGCAGCTGAGCTCCAGCTTCTGTGCTCGGTGTTTTTGGACGCCGCACGGAGCGCAGTTTTGTGATGTCTGAGTCTCTGCAAACATCGAGAGAAAACCTGACGAGGCGGGCCGAGGGGTTGATGCAGTCCATGTCTGCATGCCCACATGTCGGAGTGTTGCAGCCTCAGCTGGTGCTCCTGCTTGATATCTTTTGTTTCTGTGATCTTTCTTGCTCGAGTGCTTTTGTTGACCCCGGAGGGCTCCTGAAGCCTGCTTGGTCGGTGGCCATGTTCAACCAATGGTCCGCCAACCCTTGGTTGCTTCCCCCGCCACCTCTCCCTAACCCTGTTCCACCGCCTCTGCCTATGCCGGTTCCTCCGGCAACGATGCCTATGCAGTTCACGGAGGCTTTCAGAGCTGATCTTCTCAGACAGCTGAGGGAGCAGCACGAGCTGGAGCAGGACAGGAAACGTGAGTCAGCCCAGAAGGTCGCAGCAGCACACCCGCCAGAGGAGGACCTTGCGGATCTGCTTCGTGACGAGAAGGGTGATGGTGGGGCTCCTTCCGGTGTGGGTGAGGCTTCGAATCCGAAGCCTGCTGCTTCCAAAGTGCAGAACAAGGTCCTGGCTCCGAAACCGAAGTACAACCCGGCGGCAAAGGTGAAGCCAGAGGCCCCAGCCTCTTCTCAGGCTTCTGAGGCTGTGGACCAGGAGCTTCCTGCCAGGCCCAAGGTAGAGAAGACTCGTCCTAAGCGGGTGGGCACCCTTCCAGTGCTGGGCGGAACTCTGGAGATTTACGCCAGGTTCACTCCGTCAGCACCGGCACCTGAAGTCACCTTGGAGCCGGTGCCTGCTGCAGTGACCTCTGAGTCAACGGCTGCCCGCAATCCGTTGCCTCAGGAGCCGGTGAAGGTCAACAACTCCGAGGTGCTGGAGAAGTGTGAGGAGGTGGCCGACTCCAACAAGGACGGCAACGTTCCGGAGCACCCCAAGGCCTCCCAGAGCTCTGCCCCGCAGACCCCACCAAAAAAGCTCTTTGACTGCATTGCTTCCCAGTTAGGTGCTAGCTGGTGTCACTCAGGCCTTAGCCGGAGCTTTGTCCCTCGGTGTCTACTGTGATTTCTGAGGCATGTAAGCAAAAGGGCCATCGAGAAGATGCAGTATGGCTGCAAGCGAGCCCGGGGCGGAGCACAGCACCGCCAGGATCGCAACTTGGACTGGCAGGATGGTGACTACTACGACCAGCAGGATTGGTGAGCAATCCGTTTTGTGACGTGTGCTTTACACGTGTAAAGCGCGGATGGACAAGGCCTGTTTTGATCAGATGGCCTCTTTAGCACTCCGCTCTGGCAGCACTTGAGAAAAAAAGGTGGGCTCTTAGTTCTTTGCCGGCAAGACTTACTGCAACTGCGAGCACTGTTTGCCTGAGCATTCTTTTCCTATCATCTCTGCTTGCAGGAAGCGGAGCAGGATCTGAAGGACATGGCGGCTGCGAAGCCTCGCAAGCCGGCGACGACGGAGGGCTCTGCTGCAGACCTCAGTCTCCTGAGCCCTGGCTGCAGTCCCAAGCGAGGTCGCCGCAAGCTGAAGAAGTCCCCGCGAGCTGAGAAGGAGACCTCAGGCCTCAAGCCCAGGCGACTGTTCCAGGAAGGCTCAAAGGCTGGATCGAAGCGATCCTTGGACTTGGACGAGTTGGAGGATGATGATCCGCAGGATGACAATGACCTCTTCGGTGGCAACTTCGAGCAGGACAGGAAGGCTTTGCAACTGAGCTCTCGGAAGAAGGTGCCTCGCAAGAAGGCCCCTGCTGAGCCAGAGCCTGAGTCCTCCAACGAGGCTGCCAGCCCCAAGCAGGAGGACAACAAGCCTGACGAGGAGGAAGCAGTGCAGGAACCATCCGAGCCAGAGCTGTCTTCCGATGCTGAGGCTACTGAGGCATCGGTACCACGGCCGTCCCGTGACAGCAAGGCCCAGGATGTGCGATCCAAGTTTGAGCCCGAGCTTTTGAAGCTCTTGCTGGACGGTATGTCTTCGCAGCTTGCTTGCATCTCCTCTGTTTGTTTCTTTGGCTGCAGTCGGATTTCATGCAGCAGAGCTTGAGGACAGATGCCGATCATTGCCTGGACCTCCTTTTGTGCGAGGACATCACCTCGTTGTCCGATGCTACGGAGCTGTCGTCGGATCTTCCTGCAGGCCAGAAATGCTTCATGTCCTACTTGGCTAGCTTTTCTCGGGTAATGCACTGAGCTTCCAAGCCCAGCGAACCGACTGCATGCAGGTGAGTTGCTGGAGAGCTTGGGGGAGAAGGCTAGGCTCTGTGCGAAGAAGCTCACCTTGAAGGCTCGCAGAGCTGTGCTGCAGTGGCCGAAGAAGTTGAAGGGCAGTCTTGTTGCCTTGCTTGTGTTTGTGTTGGACTTGGGTGAGCTGCCTGCCTATGAGGAGCATGCTGAGAAGGAATCCTAGGAGGGCAAGGGCTGCCTCGACAAAGGACTCATCTCGTGGAGTTGATTCTAGTGGAAGTCTGTGCTTCTGTATGCCCATGGAGGATCGATCATGGTTTTGCCTCTTTCGTGGCAGGAGTCAGTTTCTCTGGCAGGGAGTGAAAAGGTAAACTTGATGGTTCTTGGCCTGTTGGCATTTGCTCTGACCTGCTGCAGATGGCTGCAATTGTTGGTGAGTGGAAATCTGGATTTGGCGTTTTGGTTTGCTGAGGCTCCTATGCCTTTGCTTTTAGAAGTGCAAGACACAAGAAGCAAGAGCAGACACGTCTGATGCACAACCGGAGGTTTTGGATTGTTGCTCAGAAGGATTTTGCAGAATCTAAGTTAACCACGTAGCTCTGTGCCAGCAGTGGGGAGCAGTTTGTAAGCCAATGAGTGAAAATGCTGGATCCACTGGGCCAACGTCCGCGAAGGCCGGGTCTGACCGCTGTTTTGGGGTCCCTCCTTTGTAGTACAAAGTAGTACTGGGAGCCGGTTCCGCAGGATTTGGCAGATGAAGGTGCTGCTTGGGACCCTGTGTTTCCTTCATGAATAGTACTGGGAAGGGTTCCGGCCAGTTTTGCGAGATCATCGTTCTGCTTCAATGATTAGGGAAGAGAAAGTGGGCCTCTGGCGCTTCAGCGTGCTGCTTCGTTTTAGCGTTCTGCTTGCCCAGAACACCCCCTAGCTCTGCAGATTAGCGTACTGCTTGGAAACAATTTTTTGGGCATGTGCGCGCACGTGCCCAGCGCAGCAGCCGCGAAGCAGCACCTTCAAACGACTAACCTCCTAAACCACCAATTAGATCTACAAAGCTCTTCGCTTCAGCGTGCTGCTTCGTGGCGCTTTAGCGTGCTGCTTCAATGCTTCAACACTACGACACCGGCCACGTGCGCGCACGTGGCCAACGCAGCAGGTCTCAAGCAGAACTCTGGCCGCGCGAAGCGGCACCCTGATGTGCACGAAACCAAGCAGCACTGTCATTTGCAGGCGGACCTGCGATCCTGGCTCCAGAAGAAGCTGGAGGAGCACCGGCAGCTCCTCAGTTGCAGTTCAACGTGCTGCTTCGCTTTAGCGTGCTGCTTCGGGTGAAAGAAAGCCCAGTCTTTGCATCCTGCGTACCTCTGTGAGGCTGAGTACAGATGCGGATATCCGCAAGTCCAAAGAGCTCTTCCTCCAGAAGATTGCTTTTGTGGACAGGAAGAGTCTGCAGAATCTGCCGGTAGCAGCAGAGAAGCAAATAGTGATGTCCGACTGGGAGGCGGGTCAGTCTTTTGCCTACATTGGATATCGTTTTTCTGCAACCCTCCCCTGGCCAGGCACTTCTGGATGATTGCCGTCAAGCGGCAGCGTCTGCAGGCTTGCCTTTGAGGCCTCGACTTCACGCAACTGCTGTAGCTCCCGAGGAGCCACAGCAGATTGTGGCTTTGGACGACGCCGATTTGGAGCCTCCGGCAGCTGACTCCACGGAGCGGATGGAGTACACGCCTACGAAGACACTCTTCTTGCAGACCCAAGCCGGGACTGCCGGCGTTTTTGAGGTCCTCAAGGCCAGGAAAGGGACTTGAAGTGAGTGCTTGGCATCTGCTTGCTTGGTGTCTGTTGGCAGTTTCCTGGCCAGCACCCGCAGGCTGAGGGAGATGTGAGCTCCGAGGGCTACAAGCACTACTTCCGGGCAAGCACAGTCTGGAAACTGTTTCGGAGGAAGCAAGCTTTCACAAACTGGTACACCAAGCTGCACCTTGTCTGCATCAGTGAAGCAACCCAAACCCGCCACGTGCATGTTGTGCCCACCAATATGGCAGGCGGGACAATTTGACATGCGAGATTGCAATGGCTTGGCGAATAAACCTGGATGTGCACATCATCCGGAAGCTAGGGTACAAGGGCAGGCAGGTAGACGTGCAGTCCCAGAAAGTGAAGCTTCCTTGCGATGCTTTCACCTTGCCTGGATGTCTGTTTGCAGCAACGCGGTTCGCAAGCGGTGTCTCTCACGAGTACTTGCTGTGCCCCAAAACCCGGGTTGCTGCTTTGTGATATGCCAAGGCAACCTGTGTTCTACAGATTCGCTCTTGCAAAGAAGATCTGCAGAAAGCTGCAGAGAAATCCCTCGAGACGCTGCTTGCCAGCGCCTGCCCGCCCGACATGCAGCTGAACCTTCTGCCCAACGTCGCGGCTTGCTGCTCGGCTGGAAGTCTGTGACTGTGCTTTGAAGCTTGCTTGTCCCAGCCGGTGGCAAGAAATGTGGCAATGAACAAGGCAAGTTGAAGTGTGTTGGCCACGATGTGGATCTAGCATCCTGGGAGACCTTCCTCAAGTTTGTGGACTGGCTACCGAGGCAGCGGAAATTGCAACTGAGAGCCTCCCGGGGTTTGTCAGATTGCTTCTTGGCCTAGGTGGCAGAGGTTCAAGCTTGCCTCGCCGGCCCAGCAGGACTTCAACGCAGGCCCACATGCTGCCTGTGTGCTTGAGTAGAAACATTTGCAGATGCGACAGGTGTGCGGCTGTCGACATCTGCTTCATCATGCGACCGAGTTTCAAAGAACCCTGTGGCGATGTTCCGGCCTCTGTTTTGAAAGCCAAAGCATCGTTCAACGTGAGAAATGACTGTCCTGGGACAACTGCAGGGCAGAGTTCCTTCCGGACGGCTGCAGACACGGCTTCTGCACTTGCTTGCTCAGTTTGCAGAAGCACACCTGCAACAGCGGCTGGTCCCAGAAATGCCCATGCCGAGCAGCAAGGACGAGTTCCACCCCTGCAAAGTGCCACTTCGCTCATGACAAGGATTGTTTGTGTGTCTGTGTGTTTTGCTCGAAGAAAAGCCAAGGGACGGTCGCGCCTTAAAGAAAGAGGCAAAGCCAAAGCACGTCGTTTCGCTGCAGCGCTTTCTGGCCAGACAAAGTGGTTTTGCAACGGCCTCCGACGACGGAACCCTGAAAGACTTGGGGCTGAGCGAGTTCGTCCCAACCCACCCGCACAGGCAAGCAGTGCATTTAGCAACACACTACTAACCCACACATTCGTAAGCCTTTCCGGTGAGGCTGTCGAGTGACTTCAGCTACCGGTACCTGAGGAAGGCAGCCTCAGTGGTGCACGAAGATTCTTGCCACCCGTGTGGTTCAGGTAAGACTTAGGAACAATCCTTACGCACTGCACATCAGTTTTTGTTGTTGAGCAGATTGAGAAATTGGCCAAGCAGCCGGTCAAAGGCATTGCTTTCCTGTGCGATGCTTCCCCGAAAGCTCGCATGGATGCTGCTGGGCAACTGAACTTGTCTGTACGAATTCGCAGGAATCTGTCTCCCAGTGTATGTTTCGATTCAGATCAGCTTAGGTTTGGCAGCCAATCTTAGGCATCGGTCACTATGCAATCGCTTGGACAGTCCAGAGACTGTCCGACTTGCTGCCAGTCACTGCCAGCAGCGGCCAAAAACAGGAGGAACTGCAGTCCCTGGCTGACAAGATGCTCCAACAGGATGCTTCAGCCGCCACCAAGATGTGCCTCGGCTTGGAGCATCAGGTTCTTCGCAAAGTCTGCTGTATGTATCAAAGCCAGCTCTGACACCAAGGCCTCGTGCCGTTGGTCGGTTGAGGCAGGAGAGGCTTGCCAGCAGAGAACACATGCGAGCTGTGCTACACAGCTTGGACCTTCTCGACTTGGAACTTGCTCCACTTCCTGTCTCTTACCGGGCACCAGATGCCGAAAAGCATGAGACTCGGGAGATGTACGGCAACCGTGCTTTTCTCTTCAACTACGACACCGGCATCGCTGAGTGGGTGTGCTCGCCGGACCAGGACGGCAGCGAAGCGGACTCGGGGGTCCGGGTAACGCTCCACCCGGACGAGGGCGGACCTCTCTTCTGTGCCTGGCAGTTTCTGGCTTCTCTCGACTTGCCGGTCGGTTTCTGCCGGGACGAGACGCCACTTTGCAGGCAGTAAAACCGGCAGCAGCTGCAATCTGTGTCGTTGGTAAGAACCACATGAAATCTTGTGGCTGAGGCACAAGCTGCAGACCCACTTCCTCCGCTTTCTGCATGCCACGCCTGGAGTGCGGCGAGTCCCGACAGCAAGGGGGCCGAGGCTTCGGATTTAGGACAAAGCGCCGACGTTGACACCAAGCCATGCAGATGCTCACAAGCTGGCTGATGAAAGCCAAAAAATCGCCTTGGGCAACACACGCGGTGGGAAATACATGGATGGAGGCCTGCAGGAGATACCTGCAGATCGCACCCCGGCTGTTCCTTAACTAGTCTGTTGTGTGGTGGCATCCGCGGAAAGACAGTGGTGGTGGTTGCAAGAGTTTAGTGGTGATTTGACTACTACCTGCTTCGCAAGGCTAAGAAGGACGATGTCCTCATGCAGATGTTCAGCGAGCACATCTTGCACGAGTGCCTTTGCTTCACTGAGCATCTTAGTTGGAATCGGTAGAAAACATTCGTGAAATTATCATTGCACACAAAGGCAGGGCTGGAAGCCTTCGGACGACGCAGACTTGAACTTTGCCCGGGTGGTAGAGGTGCTGCAGAAGATGAGCAGGACTTGCCTTGCCCCAGTCCATATCCCCAGACATTCCGGTTTGCTGTTCCTGCAAGGAGAACAGGTTCAATTTACGAGCAAGGGAGATGGTGCAGCTGGGGGTTCTGCAGTCAAAGCTTCCGATGCTACTATTCTGCTCAGCTCTTGGTGGTGATGTGGGCATGTCTTGAGGTAGGGAACCCAGCAGAGAAGCTCGCTGCATGCAGTAAGGAATTTGGCCTCTAGCACTCTGCACTTCAGGAAGGAAAGAACCCCTACGCAATGGCTGCAGCCCCGAGCACAAAGACGGCCACGGGTATGTACGACAAGATTGTCGACTTGTGCCTCAAGGCCAGAGGACCCAGTTTCTGACGCATGTCTTATCCGGTCCACGGTGCATGGAGGCATTGCTGGATGAATCCTGTGCCGCCCTGTTCAAGAGTGTCTCGTGCATGTCGGAGCCGTTCACAGACACGTGTCTCTGGCTGGTATCTAAGCTGCAGTCCTGCAACGTCCAACTGTATGTGCATGTAGTGTCTGTTGCTGCAATATTCGCACGATCAGGAACGGCACTCCAAACAGCTTGATGCTCTGCAGAAGCAGACGCTGTTCGTGTGTGGCCCGCAGTACGACCTGAAGTACGACAGGCTCATGAGAGTCACCTTTGGCGAAGTGGCCCTTGAGAACCTGAGCATCTCCTCGGATCTCGCGCCGGCCCAGGACAGCGAGGGTCGCACTGCCGCTCGGTGTCCACGTTTCAAGTGCAATATATGCGGTAGATGTGTGTGCAGTCAAAGCTAATCAAGCATAGTCATAATAGAATCGAAAATCTGTTTCCTACACTGATGACTTTTGTTCACTGTGCAACTTAGTCGCGGAATAGCCGCGGGTGTAGTCCATTACTTCAAGAATCTTGACAAACCCCTAAACACTGTACGGCTATACTACCTCCAATCAAAGTGAAAGCTGCTCGTCTGCTTGGGAACAGGGGGGGAAGCAAGGGTAGATCATCCCTTGGGGTACAGCACTCAGCAACCAGTGCTTACAGGGAAGGCTTAAAGTACTCATTAGATTCATCAAGGCATGGTTGAAGAGGGCGGTTTCCAAGGGCAAGGGTGTGAGGTGGTAAACACAATTTGAACTGTTGTAACTCTAAGGGATGTGAAGTCTGAAGTAAACAATTCTCAACTAGCATATATTTTTTGTAGTAAATATTGCCAAGTGCTGACCAGACCGTGCATCCTGGAGGGGAAGCAATCATTCAGAGGGGGGTTGAATCTAAGCATTCATCTGGCCATTGTGAGTAAAAGCCAAGGGTTTTTTAAATTCACTAAGTTCGAATAAGACGTGACATCAGCTAGGAACTTGTTAAAAACCACGCCCCACCCAGCAATGCTCGCCTAATTTTGTCAACACCCCAGCCGCGGCTAAACCGCGACTTTACTTTCTTCTGCCTGTCTGCTGCGGCATAGCCGCTCACTTGTAATACTCACGTAATTGGCTGAGCCATTAAAAAAGGAATTGTTTACAGAATCCGGAGTTTGTTATAGGCGGCAAATCCGCACGGGTCTTAATCGCGGCCTAATCCGCAAGCATGTTGTGCCAGTAGATATCTTGTCGGCTAGTGCTATGTTTACAGACACCAGGACTCACATCCCTGACCCGGCTTCAAAACACTCTCAAGAGAAACAAGTGTAGTAAGATCTAAGCGAGTTTTGTGATTTGTTGGAGGGCACATTTCTTCTATTTGTTTTCTCCTTCCGGAGTGCAATGCCTGAGACCACAAAGCTTAAGGCCTGTGGGACAGCATCCGAGGTGCTGCAGGTGAAGAAGAGACGATCAGCAGAGCAAGAGGAGCTCTTCTTCGATCACATTCACGCAGGGCTTTCTGCTTTGATGGAACTTAGGCAGTACAAAGTCTATCTTCAAAGCTCGTCCCACCAAGCAGCCGCCTTGCTGGCAGAGTGTGACGGAGGCTCTGCAGAGCAGGATGTGAAGAACGCTATCCTGCGGGCCATGCAGATGGAGTGGAGTTTGGTGGTCGAGGCTGAGAACAGCCTGAAGCTTCATCACCTCATGCGATCATCCTGCCCCCACACACGGTTCGTGTACTACAGAGAGGTGATGAGTGTCTTTGAGAAAGAGGGCTGGGTCCTCAACTCCGCCACGCAGTCCCTCCTGAGGGCTTGGTTCCCACGCCTCGGCAGTTCCTGCAACGTTGAGCAATGCTTCAACCACATGGAGGACAGCATCAAGCGAGCCACGAAAGCCAACTCTTCCAGTGTGCCCAATGTTCAGTGCCTCGGCATTCGTGCCGTGGCCAACAAAGTCTGCCAAGGCGAGAAGACCGCAGAAGCTATCAGTCTCTTTCCGGAAGATTTCGAGGGAAACGAAATCAGGGCCATAAAGCCGAATGTTTGGAGAGCTGATTCTTACATCAACAGCACCTCGGCTGATCCATCTCGTACAGAGCACAATGCATTTTCAGAGAGACAGTCTGGACAGGGAATGTTCATATTGAGCAAAGAGACACCCCTTCAACAAATCAAACCAAGTAGCAGATGTGATGCCACCAACGCAGCAGATAGAAAACGCAGAGGGGCAGAGAGAGGAACAAGCAAAATACGGCATTGGACACTACACTACACTGAGGAAAAAGACAACCGCAGAGGCTTGAGCAAAACCCGAGCAGAAATACGCAAGCAAAACAACCAAGGAAACCCCAGGAGAACGAGAAAATAACGCTTCTTCAGCAAGGACGCTGAAGCAAGATGTGAGAGAGCAAGAGACACATTAAGCAATGTCAGGCTGTTTATGTCTAGACCAGGTACGAGGCAGGCAGAACACTAATAATAAAGCACAAATTTCCTGTACGTGCAAAGAAGACCCTAAACAATATGTCAATGCGACGGTCGCCGTTGATGCGTTTTTTCGGTAGACGTATTCTGGTTCGCAGCCTAAGCATACGCACGCCAACCGCTGTACGACTACAACTTCAAGCAGCGATTTCCAAAGGTCCGCATTTCCGACTTGACGACATCCTCAAGAAGTTTGGCAGCACCTCCGCTCATGCCCACACAAGAATGAACCTCAATCTCATGCAAGCTTTTCTGCTGGGCAAGAAGATGCTCGGCATGCACTCGGCTGCTTCTAATAGAAAAACATTCGAGTTGAGCACACTGGTCCTAGCATATCATAGAGCCTGGCACATCCGAAGGAACGGTGTGTGCATGGAGGAGATGGCATCCAAGACGTGGGTGCCCAACCTGGTTGCCCCAGGACGCCTCTTGCTGGTTGATGGCCAGTGGCT
This sequence comes from Symbiodinium sp. CCMP2592, assembly GCA_905221615.1. Lineage (NCBI taxonomy): Eukaryota > Dinophyceae > Suessiales > Symbiodiniaceae > Symbiodinium > Symbiodinium sp. CCMP2592. The sequence continues at coordinate 143,119 of CAJNDT010000228.1, forward strand.
CTTGGCGGTCGGCAGCACGCCCGGCCTGCTCTACGCAACTTTACTTCAAGAAAGCAAACCTAAAATGTGAATTGTTTTTATTCCTTCTCAGCATAACATTCGTGCCAGACGTGAGGCTTTGCAGATGGCAGAGATTCACATGTTTTTTGCGGGCCCATTGCCGCCCGAAGCGGTGGATGAAACCGCCGTGGCTGGCGAAGGGCACAGCTTCAAGATCGATGATCCGCTGAATGCTGGTGATCATGTGAAAGCACTCGTCTTCGCTGCCAAGAAGCATCCTAGCAGCAAGTGGTAGTCAGTCAGGCTTGCAGACAATGACAAGTCTTGCCTCCAGTAACCGATCTGCACCTAACCAGCAAGGCCGCTCATCCGTGAGATTCTGCTTGACTTCGAGAAGGATTGCTGGGTGCTAATTTAGTGAGATTTCTTTTGTCCGCCTCTGGAAGATTCCCATCTGCACGATCGGAAGAGATTGCAGGTTCAAGTCTTCCAGTACACCACGCATTGGTTGGAAGGCTCTCTTGCCACGAAGATTGGGAGCTGCTGCATCCTTCGGCGGGGTGTGGCAGGTCGAAGCCTTTCGTTGGACTTGATCCTAACCGGCGAGATCCTCAAAGTCACCAACGACTCCTTGTCCAAGATGCTGAAGATCGAGGACATCTCCTGCCGCAAGAATGCCACGAAGAGTGCCAAGATCAAGGCACTGATGGACAAGCCGTCGTTGAAGGAGGCTATCCCCGAGGAGAGAATCACAGAGATCTTGGCCACACTGCAGATGATGGATGAGAAGAGGCGAAAGAGAAAAACGGATGACAACGCTGACGAGGAAGACAAAGAGCAGGCAGAGGGAGAAGAGGACCGACATTGCTGTCAAGGTGTTGTAATGTAGAAACGGTGCTTCATGTGGCAATGCCCAAACAGGAGATGCTGCCAGATGATGGCGACGAAGTGATGAAGGCTGCAGCTGCCGCCGTCCGAGAAATGGAGCAGAATGCTTCTCCTGACGACCAGGCCTTTCTTTTGCAACCCCCATGCACCCTGGAGCATTCCTTGAAACAGTTCTGCACAGTTCTCAAACGCCTGGAACCTCCCACTTCCAGTTCACATTGGGTTTCAGCCACTAAGGAACCGAAAGGGTTGATGTGTTGTTCCGGCAGTTGGATTTGATTGCTGCACCTTGCCATCATAACCAGCTGGAGAATCACAAAAAACCGTGGTACTCCCTCCTCCGATTTTGATTCCTGTCACATGCAGGACAATGCCCAAGTTGAGCAGCCACCAGCTCCGCCAGCGGAGAATGCCGAGCAGGAGAGGGAAAGCAGAAGGAGCATCTCGAATGCTGTGGCGATCCCGCAGTTCTTGAAGGACAAGTTTGCCATGCCTTCCGAGATCGTGGTGACGCATGTGCAGCATCGCACAAAGACGCTTCCGCACTTTCAAGCTCGCCTGCCGGCGGGCTTGACTCATGACAACAAGCAACCTCGATGCAGAGTCGGTGCATGATTGTTGAATAAGGGAGCCCCAATTAGACCAGGTTTTTGTCCTCACCTGATGTTTAATTCTCTCTCAGCTTTCCATTCCGTTTTGAGCATAAACTTGCTCAGCTGAGGGCCTCTACATCTGCATCTTACAATCCCGTTTTGCCGGTCGATCAGCTGAATGAATCTTTGACATCGATTGCAATGCAAGTGGCCCGCCAGAGGAGTCAGCTGCAGGCATGGTTCATGGTGCACCGGTGGGTGATGGAAGCAATGAAGCCATCGAACAAGAGGAAGCGCGAGTGAAAGAAATCCTTCCTGCTGTCCGACATGAGATTGAGGGTTTACTTGCATTGGGAGATTATCCTGCTAGTCCCCTCTGTCTTTGACTGGTAGTGGAACCCTGAGCATTGCTTTTCAACCTGCAGATCTGCTGAGTTAACAGTCACTCAATCAGGATGACTATGCAACACTCCTCCCAATAGCAGAGCTGATTAACACATTCCAAGCAGCACCCAGAATCGAAGCAGTAGGCAGCTTGAAGCAGCATGCGTATGGAGGGCTATGATTTAAGTATTTGAGGGAGCCTGTGGGACCACCTATAACACTACACAACACCAAGTCATGAGCCACAACAACTGGGTCAGGAACTATGTTTAATGTTCAGCGTCGCCGTAATCATACACCCGATTAACGCCAAAGATCGGTTTCAGACAGTTTTACGGTGAAACATCTATAATGCAGCCATTCGCACCTAATCTAGACAAAGCAGAAACAGAGAAGAACCAATAGCCGCAAGACTCCCTGAACAAAGGCCTTTGCAATACCACCCTACGTAATCCTAAACCTGAAACCCAAACCCACAAAACAGGGTGCCAAGAGAAGGGATCAGGTTGCGTCCGGTGGAAGGAGGAACGTCTTCCTCACCATCTCTCCAAAGAGATGGAGCCCATGCTGCCTGGCAGGTCTTGGCATTAGCAAAACTCCCTAGGGCGCAAACTTTGCCTACGTCGGTGTCTAAAGTGTACAGTCCAAAACCGATTCCTGTTTGACTCTTGGTGCTTTGGAAGAAAACGAACGTAGTCGAAGTCTTAAGGCCAAAACATACCCAATCGGGCTTAAAGTGAGTCCTAGAACCCTAAAACACTACCTGCCTCATCCCCCCGGCCCGAAAAAACTTGCCAGCAGTAGCACTCAAAAAAAAACTAAAACCTGAGTCCCACATACTTCCCTAAACATAAAGAATACGATGAAAAGCGCCTTATATATCATAACAACCCCTTAAGCCCCAAACCTTACACTCCTATGGATCCCTGATAGATACCCTTTAAAGGAAGCTTAAACAGCTACTTCAACACACTAGACACCTTAAACCCTAAACTCTAAACCTTAAACCCTAAACCTTCAACCCTAAACCCTGAACCTTAAACCCTAAGCTCTAAACCTCAAAACCCTAAACTCTAAACTTAAAACCCTCAACCCTAAACCTTAAACCCTAAACTCTACACCTTAAACCCGGAACTCTAAACCCTAAACCCTAAACCCTCAACGACACAAGGCCTCCGGGCACAGCTCTGGGGGCTCTGGAAGCGGCGTCAGGTCCCGTGGCTCGGGAAAAGGCTCCGGCACGGAGCCCATCTGGCAGCTTTGTGGGGTGTAGGAGGCTGTTATGGGTATATGAGCATTAAAGGGTTTAGGGTGGTTTGGTATTTCATTTTTAAAGTGAATTTTCCATCTGCATGAAGCGGGTTGAGAGGTTTTGGTGTTTTATGGGCATCTCAGGATTTAGGGTTTCGGGTTTAGGGTTCAGTCAAAGGCTGATTCGGCTTGGGAGTGGAACCTTGTAGGTTTTCGGTTTAGGGGCCTCTTCGGCTTGGATAGGGTTTAGGCTGGAGGATTCAAGCGGCTTCGGTTGGCGAAGACATTCTGCAAGAGGGTCTTGAAGTGTTTGTTTACAGAGAATGTTATGGAAGACTTGCGGTTTTTGGCTGGTTTAGGACGTATGATTTCACCTCTTGCTGTCTTTGATACGTATCGCCATGGTCATTACTTTCTATGTAAGTCAGCGGTGATGTGAGCGGTACATACTGTTCTTCTGATGTAACGCAGGATAAAGAATCCAGCGAACCAGAGGTATCTTCCTGAGAGAACCAGAGGGCCTTGTGGTTTAGTGCAGATACAGGAGCTGAAAGGGCTTGGGATGTGAAGATCCCGGGTACTTCACCATAACTGTACTTGCGAAAAATCACCAACTCATACGAACTTAGCGACTGCGGTTAGGGCCAGGGAACCTATGATCAGGGCTAGATGTACAGCGTCAACAAGCTTGCAAGCGCCCTGACCCTCCACACGGTACACACAGCAGAAAGTTCGACCTTCAGAGCAGTTTCCTGCCGGGCCTTGTTGTGTCCATGGCGGCGAGGATGGTCGTCACACTCCTAAGATGCACTGGTACACTTTCTGTAAAGTCTGAAGCGTGAAACCTCTAAAGCCCGTCAAACCCCTGGACAGCCCTACAGCCTGTGGCCCCGATGCCCCTGAACCCCATAAACAAACTCACTGACAGACGTTTCTGCATCGATCATTCCAAGACACGTGCTCCAATCTCGCCTCGTCCACAAGGTCCCCGACATCCTCGGGATGTGGAGATCTCTTGTTTTGGGTATAGGGCTTCAGGGCTTCAGGATTCTAGGGCTCAGGGTCCTGGGGTTTAGGGTATTGATAGAAAGATTTTGAAGCATCTAGTTATTCTATCCGGCTTTGCACGAAATTCCGGTATGTCCTTCTCATACCTGTGCTACCGATAAAACACCGAAACTCGACGGAACTAAGGCCACTACATGAATATGAACAAGAAAGGGCGCCAAAAGAACCCGTTGAATAGGCCCCTATGCAAATTTTGCGGCCTGCACCTGAAGTCTCCACGGTGGATTCTTTGCAATCATAAACCGGCTCACCCAAAAAAGTAACTACAATGGAGGTCTTATGCATCGATCAGGGGAGGCCCTGGTTCAAGGCTTCAGTGCATGTTAGGGGCTTAGGGCAAAGATTTCAATGGTCCGCACTGAACTACAAGCTCCCCTAGACCTACAAACAAAACCTAGCGTCCAAGGTTCAGTTTTGGGGGTTTAGGTTTCCGGGACTTCAATATACCCTTGGGTTTAAATCATAACCCTGATTGACACAGCACTCAGCAGCGCACCTCATCGTCGGTGAGACGGTCCGTGGTGTCGGGAATTAAAGGAGGTGGCGGCGCCGAAAGATCCATGTGGCTGGCAGAATTTCGCGCAGACTCCTCAACGAAGGTTGCGATGTCACTCATATCTCGCTAAAACTATCTGGCTACATACCTATCTAAATTACCTGACTACCTACCTACATATCTACCTTATCTATCCATCGATCTGTCTATCTATATACTATGCTATTGGCGCCGCTGTGCAGACTAGTTAGCCCAGCAGCGTCTTTCGCATCTACTCGGTGCCGCGGATCAATCATTTGCATATGGTTTCAGATCTGATGTCCAAACACTCACACTCCTGAAAACCAAAGTGAAGTAGCATAATACTACAAATACTTATCTATAACAAAAAATAGTGTTGAGACTGTGTGAAGATAGTCATACCAATTACGATACCCATACCTATACTCGTGGCGAATATAGTACGAATCATTGCAATTCTGATACGCCATAGTAATCGTGGGCAATAGAAGTAATGAGCCAAGAGGCGTAGTTTTGAAAAAAACAAACCCCGGGTGCAAATGAGGGTCTCCACACAAACTCAAACCCGATTAGTCCAGTTCCATGAGTCTTACCTTTGGTTCGTAGGGAATGGAGGAATGGTAGTAATAGTAATAGTAGTTATAATTGTACCCCATTCCTCCATTCCCTACTAACCAAAGGTAAGGATTAGGATTTAGGGGAAGAGTCCAGACTGGCGTACAGCTCAAAGCCATTGGCATCTTGACCAGGTTGCTTCACAAAGATTCGGGCCCGCCTCATTGGTTAAAATCGGAATCCGGTCCAGCGTATGTGATTTGGCTATACAAGTACACTACAAAAAAGTGTTCAGAGCTCTTCCTAACCTTCGGTCTCCTCCAGCACCCTGAACCCCCTACCCTCTACCCTAAAAAAAAAGCTAATCCCAAAGTTCTACAGCACCATAAACCCTAAATGCTGATCCGCAAAGTCCTCCAGCAGCGGCACCGACTGCTCCAGCCTCTCCGTCTCCGTCTCGGGAGGCGCCTCCCTCTTGCGGAACCGGGCACCGAGCTGCGCGTAGAAGGCTTGCATCGGCACCTCTCAGGGCTGATATGGGGGTTCTTGCTGTTGATGTGGTTACGATACAGAGAAAGATCTGGGGCTTGTAGTACGTGCTTAGGGTTTAGGGTTCTGGATTCTTGGGTTTAGGGCAGGGTATTGTTGGGCAACGGCACCGAAGGCCTACTATAGGGGCCTTCATGACTGGAATGGGCTGTAGAGACAAGCGGACACATTATATTCTCGTCACAAGTTCGTGATAAGAAACCAAGGACGAGCAGTGCTAGTATGAAAGTGACAGTGGTCTGCAAGCTCAATTTTGACGTATCGCCAGGTGCTCCCTGGGCAGAAGTTCACAACGCCGAAGCAAGTTCCGAATCCTGAGAATTTTCCTGCGGATGCAAGAAGAGTCTATACGGGAGTTCTGCCCCATATGTGATTTTTGCGACTATGGGATTATGCCGTCGCATCCTCGTAGGGTTGGGGACTACAGTAAGGTTTGGGTTTAGGCGGTTCAGGGCCGGGGTTTGAGGGCTCATGATTTCGGATTTTTTGGATTTGGGGTTCAGGGTTTAGGGCTTTGCATCGGGTTGGGGAGAAGCTTTCGGGCTTTCGGCTAAGTATGGCGGTAAGAAAGGGCTGTGAAAAATCGGTCTAGCCTGGCAAAGAGCTTGAGATCCCGACGCACCAAACCCCTGCAACAGAAGTAAACCAAAACGCCAAGCGTTTGTTCCGGGAACATATCGGATTTCGTTGGTCTTGTGACCTTCCAAAAACTCTTGACAGGAGTTGGGACATACTGTGCTCGCTGTTGGATCAACCAAGGATGACCTTGTTAATCATAGAGACTGTGAGGGTAATCGCCCAGAATCCCAAGCCCGGAGCCCAAGCTCTCCTTCACACAATCAGCCCTATGAACCCAAACCGCGCACACTAAACATCTTCAAGCCGAAAAAACCCAGGACCATGAGCCATGAAACCAAGACCTTAAACGAACTTGGGAAAAACAACACTTTGTTGAACTCTGCAACTTCCTAGAATCCCTAAACCCTAAACTGTAGACTTAAACCCTAAACCCCAAAACCCTAAACCGTTCTCATCCACCTTCGGCTTCTCGATCTCCTGGGCTGCACATCTTTCTGCAGCCGGAGAGTGCCCGTCCTCTCCTCGATCCTGCAACGGTGCTTTCAGCATCTAGGGTATTTAGGATACTTAAGCTGAGTGAGTATGTAGGGCATGTCGGGTATAAAAGGTTGTTGGCGTACTCAGGATAGGTTGCGGGCCTTTCAGGTTTAAGGCCAGTGTCAGAATTTCTTCTGCGTAGACGCCTAATCAGAAATCACGACACGAAACAAAGGGTCTTATGTTATGGATGCTTCTACAAAGGCCCTGCAATCCAGAGGTTTATGAATCAGGGGTCTCATGACTCCATACAAAGCGTAACACCTTTGCAGCAGCATCAATCGCCATAACCCACAGCCCTAAACCCTAAACTCTAAACCCTACCGCTTTGTAGGTTCTGGCCCGTTCGGCGCCTCGAACGCCTCTTGTTCTGAAGACTGTGCCATTTGCTTGAAGCCCAAGTCTGCAGCGACGTGCTCGCTATGCAAATGCTCCTGGGATCGGGTTTAGGGTTTAGGGTTTAGGGTTACAGAAGGGCGCGAAACTATGCCAGGAGTACGAGGGGACGCTGTTATATACTACCTATTCCAAGTAGCCGCTCATGTGCAAACCGAGGACAACGACAGGATACTGGGTGAAAACGTCGGTAGTTACAGCGAGCAACATATCATGATTACAGAACCCCAAATAGAAGTCATCGAAACAAGTGCGGTCTTCCGGAATTCTAAACCCTGAACTCTAGATTCCTTTCCGGGATCCAACTTTTCATCCTCGGGAAGGTCTTCCTCCTTCTCTGCCTCTTCGCACAGAGGCTCCGGCATCACCTGCTCTCAATGCCAGGATGCAACTACATGGTAGTTCTCTAAGTTAGGATCACTTATAGGGTCCTGACTATAAGGATGCCGTGCTAATTTGGGGAAATAAAACTTACGTACAAGGCGGACTGAGCTCAACTACCGAACTCTCGAAGCTTGAACGCTATAACCCGAAACCGACTCCCATGCACCTCGAATGCCACTTGTTCTGCAGGCTGTTCCAGGTGGTTGAATCCCGCGTCGGCAGCCAAGTTCTCGAATTGAAAACACTCCTGGGCTAATCTAGGATACATTCTCACCATACTAAAGTTTGGGTATACCGCAGCCCGAACTGGGTTCTAGGCATAATGTGTAAGTCTAGTACACGTTTGTATAGTCATGGTTGGACGTCCGAGAGGGGTACCCCTGCTTAATCAACTTTCTCTATTTATGGGCCGAGTTTTCGAATCTGCTTAAAGTCCTTTTTGAGGTGCCGGGGTTTAACGGCAGAAGCAAAACAGCCTTTCAAATCCAGGTGCAGCTTCCGTTCCAGGGTCCAAACCCACCTTCACCTCCGCAAAAGGGTCTACCTCCACCTCCGCTTCTTCCAGTGGTGATTCAGGTATCGCCTGCCGCGCACCATCAGCGTGTAGTCATAGCTTGAGGGGTGCTGGTGCGTGTCTTTCAAGCTTTTAGTTACAAGTTAAACGGTGCGAGAACGAAGGGTCGGATCGTCTTCAGTTTTCGCAGCACACGAGTTAACAGAGTCCAATATCCCTCAAGCTTGAAATTAGAGTGGAAACTTGAAGCTTTGAATGGGCAGACCCACGAATCTTAGGTATGTAAACAAACTCTCTAACTCTAACTCACTCTCTCTCTCTCTCTCTCTCTCCCCCCCTCTCTCGCTGTGTCTGTCTCTCTCTCTCTCTCTCTCTCTCTCTCTCTCTCTCTCTCTCTCTCTCTCTCTCTCTCTTAATTTGAGCTCTCAAAAATCAATGCTGAACCCTAAACCTTAGTCCAACCGGGTGGAGGGCTTCCTTCCCATCGGACACCTTGAACTTGTCATGCACTGCCGGCTGTTCCAAGCAGTCGAAGCCCACGTCCGCAGCCTCGTCCTGAGGCCAAAAGTCAGGCATTGCTATTCGGGCTTCGGGTTTAGGGTTTTGTGGTTTGAAGGACCTGGATTTTGGCGAAAGGCTCATCTTGTGAGACCTTGTCAGAGCTGCGTGATTTCATAGTTCACTTCCATGCTCTGAGGCTTCTCGGGTGAATTTGAGCCCAATGGCCCAAACGGGCCTAAGTGTCCACATTGGGGATACGTACACGAACCACAACGAGGACTCATGGTAAGAAAAGCCAGCTTCGTACTATGTGGGTACACAGCATCATCTTCTGGAAAGCCAGTCTACAAAACAAAGACCTAATCCAAGTCAATTCGGTCAGCAGAAGAAGATAGCTCTTCAAGTTCAGGTGCAGGTTTTACTAATTGAAAATAGATTTTGAGGCTTAGGGTTTTGGGGTTCCTCATTATGCTTATAGTATTTTTAACCCCAAAACCTATTGCTTCCGGGGTCCAGATCGATGTCCACCTCCGCGGGAAGGTCGACCTCCACCTCCTCCTCTTCATGCAGAGGTTCGGGAATCGCCTGATTCACAGTGCGCGGCTGCGGCGATACTCCCTACTGATACAGCTCCCACACCGGGATTCAGCGTGCACTCTCTTTCCGGATGTGGGAGCAGCTCTTCATTATCAGCCCGATCAGTGGCCTTTCGGCCGGGAGGGCCACTATGGGGGCCTAAAGGAATTACCTATACTATTTTGGGGGTCCCTTATTGTAGTTATAGTATAATGGGCCCCAAAACCCTATTCTAATTATTAAGGCCCCTATATTAACCTCTTTCAAAAGATCTGCAGCATGTGGCATCAAGGCCTACGGGTGCTTGCGTTCCCTTGAGCCATAGACCCCCAAAACTACGAAATAGTAGGCTATGCGATTCCACAGTTAAGGGAAGCCCGTAAATAGTAGGTTTGTGGCACAAACCCTAAACCCTAAACCGCCCGTGAAAAGTAAGTTTGTGGACTGGCAGGATCTTTCGTGATTTTTCGCCCCATCCGGCACCTCGAAGTTTGGTCGCTGTACGGCCTGGTCCAGCTGACTGAATCCCACCGCTGCAGCCGCATCCTCGTGGGACGGCCAAGCTTCATGTGACGACATCTTACAGGTGCCAGTGCGAATGAGTTGACAGTGCACAGGACTTGACACTCTCCGAAGGTGCGGAAATGATGGTAATGATGATCATCACGATGTGCTCACCCTGGGGCTCCAAATAGCCCAATGTAGGTACTATTTATAGACTTTCGACCCCAAAGTAGGTACTATTTACATACTTGGAGCTTTAGGGTCAGTCAGTGGCAGATATCATACTAATTCCCGCGAAGCGTCTTTTGCGAAGTCCACGACCTCTGCAAGGTCGCCGTCCGCCTCCGCTCTTTGCAGAGGGGCTCAAGTAATTTAGGTTGGCCCTTCAATTCCTCTGAAAAATATTCGTAAATAGGATCCTATTAAGCCCAATAAGGGAAAATATAGAATGTCCCAAAGGACTACCTAGTAATATAGGGGCCGTATAATAACAATTAGAATAGGGTTTTGGGGCCCATTAAACTGTAAATATGATAAGGAACCCCCTCCCACAAAAAAAACTAGTATAGGCAATTATCCAGGCCCCTATAGTAGAACCTTCTTTGGAGCGATCCAAAACCCGCTAAAGCCCAAAATCTTATGCAAAAGGGGGGGAGGCAACGGTTAGAGTAGCTTATGTCGTGGGGGGGTATATGTTAGCGTAAGTTATAGGGACAATCATCATAAGGGTTCGGATCTCTAATTATTCACGTCTATATTCTCCAGCTGAGCCCCAGTGCTCGCGAGTGGTTTATCATGTGCCTGGTTCAGCCTGGTTAGGCTAATTACCTTGTGCCCCCAAGCTCTAGTGACGTAGAAATGATAGTGATACCTACTGCCCGGTCTAAACTACCTCAAAAACCCTATATTTTGTCAAGTTGCAGTCTCTCCTAAACCCTAAACTCTAAACCGTAACACCCTCAGCCTTCAAGCTCTCGAGCCCCAATCCCAAACCCCACCATGCTGCCCCACAAAACACGAAGCTTTATAACACCATGAAACCCTAATCCAAAGCTCTGACACCTAGAATCCTAAACCTGAGGCCCTAAACAACACAACCCCGACCCCCGACCTGACGCCCTAAAGCCCCGAACCCTAAACTCCATGAGATTTTTGACAGCCGTGAAACCTCAAAGCTGGATGTAGGGGCCTGAATAAGTAGAATAAGGTTTTTGTGTATAGTATACCATAATTAGAATCAGGAACCCTCAAAATCTTGTTGGTAATTATTTCGGCCCCTACATTAAAAATTTCGTGCGCGCCTGGAAGTACGATTCAAGGTTTCAAGAACCCATGAAACTGAGCTTTTGTGATTCGGAGAGCTTAGACAAGTTTCAGGAACCTTGAACCCCCTGAAGCCCAGACAAAAACAAAACCCTAGATCTAACTCCAACCCATGAACTCCGAAACCCTGAACCCCTATAAGTCCTAAATCTCCAAACCCTCCGAAGCCTTCTCACATACCCCCAAGGCCCTCCAACCCTAGTAGAAGCCCCACAGTGATCCTTACAGCCCTCCGGCATCCCAACTGGTAACCTCATAGAAACTCTTCAAAGAACCTTTATTCTGGTCATTCAAGCCCTGTACAAAAGTACTTACACTATACCGTACAAACCCTTTTCAAGTGAGTCTGTTGCAGGAACCCATTTAAAGGAATCCTGTAAAGGAGCCCTTTTATAACGGCACCCTGTTAAAGGAGCCCTTGCATTAAACAGGCGGCCCTGTTCAAGATACCCATTTAAAAGAAACCCCCTTTATCGGTGTTGTAAGTTGCTTTAAGCACCAAACCTACACCCTAGAAGCCTAAAGCCCTAAACCCTAAAGCCCTAAACGCAAAAACCCTAAACCCTTAGACCCTTGAACCTCAAAAAACAAACCTTAAACCCTTTTAGCCTGAAGCCCTATACCCTGAAAAAGAGCCTCGGCCCCCCTTCCAGCGGCGTCGCTGCCGCTGCCGTCATCCTGGGGCTCCTCGCTTTAAAGCGCTTTAAAGGAGGGGTGAGGTTTGGTTTCGGGTTTAGGGCTTAGTGTTTAGGTTTTCTTTTTTTGGAGCTCCTTTTCTCCAGTGCCCCGAAAGGTCTGAGAGGCCAGGGTTTAGGGGTTTAGGTTTAGGTTAGGGTTTGCTAGGGGCTTAAGATTTAGGGTTTGGGGATGAGGGTTTACGTTCTAGAGACTTTACTATTGGGGCTATTACAGGGCTGTGTCTGTATAAACAGAATGCTATGTGGGGTTACGAGGGGACATGACACTGGTTCCTTTACATAAATGTAAACACTTGTGCAAGGGTTTCGGATTTAGATTTCGGGTTGAGGGTGTGAGATGTCGAGGTATAGGGCTAAAGAAGGCTGGTGAGCTTTCGTTTGCAAATTTCGAAAGTTGGGGTCGCATAATGCAACTGTTCTGCCTTTGGGGGCACCCGCCCTGTTTACTTACATGAATCATCCTATAACATAACCTAGCGTGCTGAGGGTGTTTTGGGCGGCCTCAGATAGGCGGCTGTAAGGATTCGGATTTAGGGCATGCGAGGGTGCTTGGAGTTTAGGGTTTATAGGGGTTAGAATCGTAAGGCCAGAGCTTCATGACATTTGGATGTGTGTCTTTCTGCGCTGCAAGACACACGTCACTTACCGGTCTAGAGAGATCCTGCATTGGCTTTCCGGGTTTAGGGTTTGATGTATAGGGACCTTAAGATTACAGTACAATCTACCCCCAAACCCTATTCTACTTATTGAAGCCCCTAGAGTATAGAATTGCCCATAACCCTAAACCCTTCATTCTGCATCGACTTTCCGGGTTCAGGGTCTAGGCTCTGCATGTGGGGTCCTCCTGAATCGGCCGCTGCCGGAAATGCTCATCAAGCAGGGCACAGGCACCCGCTGCCCAGGACTTCCAGGCCTTCTCGGTTGCGATTCAAAAAAGTTGCTTGGGTTTCATGGCTGTGGTGAAATTTTGATTTTGGGGATATCGTCTTCGGGTTTTCGCAAACTTTGGCTTTAGGGTTCAGGCTTCTTTGGCTGTGTTGGGTTTCGGGATTTTTCGTTTCGGGACTCGCCACCCTAAACCCCCAAACCTAAACTCAACCCTGCCGACGTTCTCAATTCGACCACCCGTGCCGCCCGTTTTGGGGCTTGAATTTGATGTCACAATTCTACATGTAGGGCTTTTTCGCCAAGTCAAGCACTTGCAGCCCTCACCGCCGCCGTAAACCCCCAAAACCCAAAAACAAACAAAACAACGCCGCAACTTCCGAGCTTGGCCTCGCTGGGTCCTTCCACCCGCGGCTGCGGCCTGGAGCGCAGAGCGAAGACCAGCACCTCTCTTTTGCACTTTATCCAAAGGGATTGGGGTTTGGCCACCTCAAAAGATCGAACGCAAGCAGGTGCTGTGTCAGGATAACAACTATAGTCTCGGTGTGATTATGACTATGACTAGTGACTAGTGTTGGTAGTGTCACCATACTACTCCTTCTGCCATGTCGACATGAAGGCCGACTGACTGTGATTTTGCAAGGGGTATGATCTATGATATTGAACGTGATCGTGGTTAAGACCATCATTCCGATTGCTCGGGCGGAAAACGTAAACAACAAACCCCAACGACCAGGATACCTGCGATCTTTAAACTTTAGCTCTCCATGTACTTCCCCCATGGGCGTAGTCGTCGTCGTCGTAGCAGTAACAGTATAGCAGTAGCAGGAGCAGCAGTAGTAGTAGTAGTAGTAGTAGTAGTAGTAGTCGTCGTAGTAGTCGTAGGGCAGGATATCGCGAACCCTGTAACTAAGAACATTGAACGTAAATCATATCAAGAACCCCTGCGTGGTTTGACATGTGCGCCCTAACGCATGATCTAAGTACTCCCAAAGTCTGAAAACAGAAGCAGCAGCCTCGATAGCAGTGTCCAGGCCTGGGTAAAGTTCATCCAGGATCACCGTGGGAGGCTTGAGGCTGTTAGCTCAAGCTAAACGGGATACGAATACTAAAGTCCCTAGAAAGAATCGGCTTGCTAATCAGCTGTTCGGATCTTAGTGCAGCGCAGAATTGAGGTGTTGCTTTTGAGGTTCCCACAGAAGTGTGAAGGGTGCACTGCTCCCAATTATCATGTAGACTCCCGATGAAAAAAGTCCCTTGCTTTTGCAGGCCTAGAAGGAGTGTCCTTTGTAATCGAAGGTCTACACTACGTGACTAGGTACTCAGTCCGGAGCAAGATCACGGTGTTCATGTAGAGGCAAGCTTGCTGTACATGGGCAATAAGATGGATGCTATCGTGCTGCTGCTGCTGCTGCTGCTGCTGCTGCTGCATATCTTACATGCATGGGAAAATACTGATTACGGGCAATTGAATATACCCGAACAGAAACGGAGATCCGCAGACAGCAAGAACAATACAGAGCTTTAGACAGACAGATAAAGAGATGGATAGACAGATGGACAGCTAGGCAGAGACATGGATCGATCGATAGATAGACAGATAGATCGAAATCGACGGGTCACATAGATAGATGGGGAGATAGGTAGATGATGGATAGACAGGCCGGGAGCAAGAGATGGAGCGGCTGTTGAGGTAGTGAACATGCAAGGTATCACAGGTGATGGATTGGTCTATGCAGGAGCTTGTGCAGATTCGTCTGCTTGAAACCGGGTGTGCTTTGGCCAATCTCGGCCTCGGCCGCTTCCCGTTGAGCTTCTGCCAGCGACTTCCCAGACGTGTTCCATCCCTTCGTTCGCGGCCGTCTTCTCTGACACATATTGCAGATCGCTCGCTTGCTTGCTACCCGCGCCCGCGCAACCCTGCGGCTGCATGCCGGTGGTGTCCAAGCGGTGGTTTCCACTGTGAGCTCGGCACTTCCTTAGCCTGGATGTCCCCGGTTTTCATGATCGCAGGTCGCTCTCTTTCCATCTCTCTCTCTCTCTCTCTTTCCCTGTCGCTCTCTCTCTCTCTCTCTCTCTGTCTCTCTGTCTCTCTCTCTCTCTCTCTCTCTCTCTCTCTCTCCCCATTATAAAATCTCTTTCTTGTATACACAGTGCCGCCTCGAAATGGGTAGTTCTGCGTCTCAGGGTCCCATTTTGGATACCCAGTGGTCCAAAGATTAAGTCAGTCACTCTGATACTCATACGTACCCCGGAAGTTGAGAGGGAGCTTAAGTTACGGAGACTCGCAAGAACCCCGAGCCCTGAACGCTACAAGCCAAAACCTCCAACCCCGCACACTTAATAAGAGCCCTTGAAACAGCCGCTCAAAACTTCATAGGACCCAAATGTCTTGCCATTGCTTCTGGGCTGCTTTCCGCCTCGACGCCGTCTGCGTGACTGCGCCAGGCCTGCCGAAGCTTCTTTAAGCGAGTCGAAGCAAAATAAGCAGAGGATGTTGCGTTGTATGAGGTGTTGATAGGGTCCAAAAAACTTTCAGTAGTGTTCATAGGGCTTATGTAAGGCGTTCAATAGAGAATATGACTTTGAGGTACTTGGACCTTTGGGCCGTCGGCTGTGACAAAAGAGTTCGGAAAATCAGAAAGTCTGAGACCCTAACCTAGACCCTACATAGTCTGATGCTTAGTATGCTCAGTTTGCGAAAGGCTAAAGAAGGGATGAAAGAAATGTGGCTTCAGGGTTCAGGGCTGTGGGCAAAGTAAGTTTGGCTTTGGCCCACGGGGCCAAGTCCGGCAAACGAATCACTCCCAAAACCCTTCTTCAGCAGCCGCGATAAAATCCTGGCTTCTTGTTAAAAGTTAAGAAACTTTATTTCAGTTACCATAAATTACCATAAAAGGGGTTCGATCTATAGTAAGTAGTATGGTTTCCTTATTATGGTAACATATACTTAACTTACGTTCTTTTACAAGAACCCAGTCTCCCGCAGCCGCGATAAAATCGTGTCAACCTTTACAGCCTAACAAGAACTACTGAGCTCAAAGGCCGAATCCTGAATCCTAAGCCCTCATCAAGCCCCAAATCAGCAACCGTGACCGACCCTGCTCATAAATCTTTTTGACAATCAGCAAGTCCTATGCGTTGCAAAAGGCGCCGATAGGAGTTCATCCAAGCCTACAGCCCGAAATCCCAAAATCTGAACCCTGAACCCTGAACTCGAAACCCTAAGCCGAAATCCCGAAAACCCGAAAGCTTTGGAGAGCTAAGGCTTTCAAGGGCCTTGAGCCGCTCGAGCTCCGCTCGGACCTTGCCGGCCAGTTGGGTTTAGAATCTAATAGTACTATACCCCCCTTAGAACCATTATAAAAATAATGTTATTAATATTCTCCTGGGTTCTATATGAACAAAACATGATTCCTAAGGAGACTGTAGAATAGAGGCCTGGGCGCAGGGCTTATAGCGCTTAGAGTCTTGGGCTTAAGTTTTTGAAGGTGTGGGGCAGTGTATGGTTTAAGCTTGAGGTTCAGAGTTTAGGGGTAGACCTGAGCTTGTAAGGCCTAGGGGTTAAGGCCAGGTGTGTGGGGGTAACGTGCAAAGTAAGAGGTCCGCTTGATGTGTCGCTGCCGTTTTACAAAGAAAGGGATCGGGGGCCTGACACTATAAACACAATCGGGAACCTTGAATAAAAGTTTTGCTAATCTTTAGCTCCGAAAATGAAACACTCACCAGATCCTCTTCACTGCCATCTACAGCCCCTCCTGGACCGGGGTTATCCCGTGAATCCCTCCACAAAGACGTCTTCCTGCAGAGGCACCGCACATTGTGCAAGGCAGCATTCAGGGCTTTAGCATCCCAGACCTCCTTTTTCAGGAAGATACCTTAAGCGATGTGCACCCTTTTGCTGATGGAGACAGTATCGGGGCCTTTGTGTACACTGAACTAACATCCTAAACCAGCCGTGCAGTCTACGATCCCTGAAGCCCAAGTCGGCTCAAGCCCTAAGGCCCCAGGACCGCCACACCCTGTACCGGGCTCTTGATGAAGGATTTATAACTTAAGTTACCATAAGAAGGGAACCATATTATTTACCATCAACCCCTGTTATGGTAACTGAGATTACATTCCTGAACAGGAATCCATTGTAACCCCAATCCCTGCGAAGCCCTAACACAACGCTGATAACAGCCACGAAAACAAGCACACTGCAGCCCAAATCACAGAGATACACTCGCAAACACACACAGCCTAAGCCCAATGCCCTGAACTAAATCGTTAGTCCTTAAACACATTCTAAACTCCAACTAAAAAACAACTCCCTCGCTGATTGCCGAAGGCACTTCGGCTCGCCGGGAACGCCGAAGCCCATGGAGTGACATGGGGGCTCAGTGTAGGGCTTGCCTAGGGCTTTTCGCTTCGGTAAGCTGTCATACTGTTGATGGACAAAATCCTGCATGACCCTCAGGACTTTAAACTATGGGAACTATGGTATATTCCTTATAATGGGTAATGCAGGATTTGTATCATCCCTAAACCCTAAACCCCCTATAGACCCCTTAAAGGAATCCCTCAAAGGTACCACCTTCAACAGTACCAATACAGGGAACTCCAGAAAGTTGGAATATGGATTAATGGTAGGATCCCCTATAATTTACCTTAAAGGGGTTACGATAATGATATTCCAACTTTCTGGCTTCTACTGTATGTAGCAACTCCGCAAAGGCAGTGTGACGTTCAAGCGACGGCTTGGGAGGTCGAGGCTTTGGGGAATAGGGTTTACCGGGTTTATGGTTTAGGGTTTAGGGGTTTAGGGGCTTTGCTTTTGAGGCTTTGGCGTTGTGGTCTAGCTAGTAGGGCTTAGGCTGGGCTTCAGGGGTCACGATTGGGGTTGCGAAGGCAATCGAACGCCTTCATGAGCCATTGCAGCAGGGGTGCGGCGAACCCGGTGAACGACCTAAACCTGGAACCCTTATAACCCTTGCATTCCCTGAAGACTACAGAACCCTAAACTTCAAGACTAAAGGCTGAACCGGAAATCCTCCTCGCCCCACAACCCTCATGGTTACCCAAAGGCCCCAAAGTAGTTCCTTTTGGGGTTCGTATATAGAATCCTATAGGGTAATCCCAAAAGGGAACTACTTTGGGGCCTCTGGGTAATGTAGTGTCTCAGGGATCTTATCCTGTCAGACTCCCAACCCAAGTCTCGTCGGTGTTCGTGGAGGATCCGGTAATTTGGTAGGCAGGTTGAAGATGGGTACCCGACTCTGGACGCCTGCAGAATTGGACTGGACCGCCGCGGAGGTGATTCGTTTAGTACGGCCGCTGTAGAGTTACTAGAAAATCTCCAAACCCTAGACACTATAGAACTTGTGAGACCTGTAACTAATCTTTCGGGTATGACACCGAGTTCCTCTTGTGACACAGAGGACGGAAGACACTCTGGAGTTGAGTGCTCTACTCAAGTCGGGTCGCTTGAAGCTCAGTCTTTACAGGTCTATGGTTGCAAACTCCATGGTCTGTGAATGAGGCTGTGAAAGGAACCAAAACCCTGTTTTGAGATAATGCGTACACCGAGCATATGAATGTGGAGGCTACTCGCGATGGAGGCCCTTCTATGAGCTAATTCACTTCCGAAGCCCGGAACGCCTGAACACCTGCACCCGAAACCGTGTCTAAGATCCAGGAAGCTCAAGCCCCAAATCATGGCAAGAGCCGAAAGTCTCAACCCAAAACCCCAAACCCCAAACTTCCGAACCCTGGAAGCCCAAAGCGGGGACACCCTGCCAAACCTATCACCACACCCGGTCTATGCTACTCTAACTATTATTCCTGTTTTCCTTCTTACTAGTGTCGTCATGACTCTGGTTATTACATACATAATATGATATCTGTAATATGTGCATATACATAAATATATATATATATATATGCACATGGGTGGTTGTCAAAATTATGGTCCCTTTATGGGTGCCCTACACATTAGGTGCCGTATGATATTAGTGACCCAAAGAGGGACCCTAATTTTGACAACCACCCATACATATCCATAAATATATATATATATATATATATACCCAGGGGCCCCAAAGTAGTTCCTTTCGGGATTACCCTGTAGGATTCTATATAGGAACCCCAAAAAAGAACTACTTTGGGGCCTTTGGGTATACACATACTGTGTATGTTGCGTGTGTGTCCACCTCGTTGGCCAACTCCTTCTCTAAGTCGAAGTCTGCAGTGGGGTCCTGCTGTCGCTTTAAGGTTTCGGGGTTTCGTTTGTGATTTAGGCTTTAGAGTTTGGTGTTTATGGTTCAGGCTTTAGAGTTTAGGGTTTATGGTTAGGCTTTAGAGTTTAGGGTTTATGGTTTAGGCTTTAAGAGTTTAGGGTTTATGGTTTAGAGGGTTTAGGGTTTATGGTTTAGGCTTTAGCGTTTAGGTTTTAGGTTTAGGCTTTAGAGTTAGGGTTTGTGGTTGAGGGTTGAAGGTTTAGGGTTTATGGTTTTGGGGTGAGGGTTTTAGGGGGTTGGGTGTGGGGTTTAGTGCTCAGGGTTTCGCGGTATAAGTGTCGGGTTTAAAAGCTTGGGGCCATTTAGGGCTTCAGGGTTGTAGGGTTGCCTAAATTTTTTCCAGCAGCCTAAGGAATACATGGGCCTCCACTTTCTGGTAATTACTGTGCAGCTTGATGAGGAACCCAAGGCCCCGAAACAAGGGAAGAGGGCCCACTGCTACAGGACCTGATACAGGGGCCGTAATAATTAGAATGGGGTGTTGGGGCCCATGATACACTTACTACCTATACCGACAATCAGCCGCAAACAAAACCTACGTGCACTACCGCCGACCCTAAACTAAAATACCATACTTTCCTGTAGTGTCGTACAGTAAACTCTTGTAAATACAGTTCTTCGGCCGCTACTGTTTGGCAAGACACCACCCTACGTGATTGGATACCAACATGTTTTTTTTCGAGCATGGGGCTTGCGGCTATACTATGATTCATAAAACAAGTATTCCAACCCGTGCCAGACTCCATTGGCCAAATCCCCTGGTTGGCTGGAACAGGCCTGCCGGTCATCCTCGGACAGAACCGCGGATGCATTGGCAAAGATGTTGCCATTCCTTCATGTCCATGCTTCGGATTCAGACTGCTTCTAGGGATTCTAGGGCCTACGGATGCATGCGGCCAGCATATATCAATCAGTTAACGTTTCGATTGCTGAGCCTGCATCCTGACAGAGTGCAAATCTACTTAACGTCCCTAAGACCATTTACAATCCGCGTAACCCTATCTGAACAATCCAAGTTGCTAAGTCAACAGAAAAACGTCCACGATCTAGTATAGTGGGTTTTGGGCCTTGGGAACGGATTCGAACCCAAGCCAGTACGGAACCTCTTTAGGACCTCTCTGGAAATGCGAGTGACATCCTTGGCAGGGTGCCTCTAAAGGAAGCGTTTCGGATTTGGTGGGGGATGGGCTGCCTAGGGGGTTCAGTTCAGGAAGGCAGGGGCCCTGAACGTCATATGGCTGAGTGTCTCCGGTTGGGTCCTCTGCTGTCTGAAATCCCATTTTAACCTTGTAGGATTCTAGAACCTACCCTTCTGTTAAGTTTACTGATTCTAGAACCTACCTGCTTTGTAGGGGCTTACTGATTCTGGAATTCGAGAATCTACCTTTTTGTGTGGGGGTTACTGGTTCGACTCGTCCGAGAACCTACTTCTTTGCAGGGGTTTAATAAGTCTGGAACCGACCTTGCTGTTGGGAGTTACTGCGCGGCTTGGGTTTTCGGATTCATGGGTCCGGACTATTGGGTTTGGGGTTGCTGAGCATCCTCCGAAAAACCGAGCACAGAATCTAGGGCCCCCAAGGAAGAGAAAGTAAGGTAAGGGCCTTAATATCCAAGGGTAAACGGAGGAACCCTTAATAAGGACCCCTAGGTAATATACCCTTAATATAGCTATTATATACCCATTATATAGATATAGCCCATTATAGGGTAGGGGTCCCCACTAAGGGTCCCTCCTTTTCCCCTTTGATAATCATTCGAATAGTGCTCCTCTTTAGGCTTCCTTTAAAGGGTCCTATAAGGTTACTTTCAGGGGTACCATGGGGCGTTAACATCAGGTAAGGGCCTGAATATTTGGACCTGGGTTTGGAGAATGTTGTACATACATCTATATTGAGGGGAACGCAGAAGGGGGCAACGGTCTGTCAGGCAAAGGTTGACCCTTCGACGAAGTTCGTTTTTTCAAAAACCCTTCGGCGAACTTCTGCGAACGTTTTGGGGGTTCGTGAGGGGTTCGTGGGTTGTTCGGTTACAAGATAAAGTTCTGATATGTTGTTAAAATTCCCAAGTATATTAAAAGCTTCAATAAGAATTTACGACACTACACCCCGGATAGTCTGTGAAGTTTATATGTCAGCGAGATGAAATGATGATGATTTGCCACGCCTTTTTCTCTGCATCTTGCAGGGATTTCCTGCGAATGTCTTTCCAAAAATACGGAGTTTCTTGCGTTACTCTGGCTCATTAGCAAAAATTCTTGCCAGGGCCCGACAGTCGTTCAGTGCAGGTCCAGGAAGTGCAGAATCCTGGCGGGCGGGAGTGTAAAATCACAAATGAGGTGCGTCAAAAGGCTTGTTGCTCTGGCAACCCGTTTTCTCTCTTGCGACTTCTGCGGCCAGTGACTAAGGCAGCGTTTTATCGCAAACGGCCCGGCAAGGCGGTTGATCGCCAAAACTTGCCAGGTTCAGCGGCCGAGGACTCGATTAAAATTTCTTGCCTTCAGAAACAGCGGCAGCGGAATTCGGCAGAGTCAGGCCGGGGCGCTCTTGAAATACTTCCCTGCTCTCTGACCTACAGTCTCGGAAGACTCAGAAGCAGGGGTAACCCGAGAACACAAAAGCATGTGACACCAACTTTCAGCGATGCATTTTTTATGTTAAAAATAATAATGCTTCTTCTGTGTTCTTGCCCCTGAAACAATCTCAGTCAAGCTTACTTTGGCGATCCTCGCCCTCCTGATGCTGGCGACTTGATCGAGCTGACGGGCGATCCGGCGAGGGTCTTCGGACTCTTGCTAGGCGACGACTTGGAATTGATCTTGCGCTTCGGCGTCCGCGGGGGAGTGTTCTTGCCGTTCCCAGCTGCCGGTTGAAGCGCAGTCTCCGATTTCGCCTGCCACGATTTCGTCTTCTTGCCATCACCAGAACCGGCTTCGGGGGAGGAACCCGTCGGGCACTCCTTCAGAAAGAACGGGCTCTCGGGCAAGGTCTTGCCCTCGTTGATGTCGGAATTCAGGATCTTGCACACCGAGATGTCCACCAACCCAGCACCTGACGGAATTGCTATGCAACGAACAACTGAGTTGGAAGAAGTGGTTTCAACATGTTCTGAATAGACGAGAGAACTAGAGAAGCGCGTGCTTAGATAACTTGATCTGAAAGATTCGCACATTGCAGCTGAGAAACTCAAGGATGTGTTGAAGTTTCTTGCGCACATGACCTTGATGTTGTCGATGTTCTGCATCTCCGGCGGAAGCTTAAACATCAAGTCGGTCTGCATGTACCGCAACTGACTCTTGCCGTCGTCCTGCTTCTCCAGCCTCCAGTAGCTGCAGGAGGGATCGTCAACGAACTCCTTGAGAACGCGGACTCTTGGGCTTGGGTGAATTTAAGGCCAACCGATCCGACAAACAAGGCAACGGTTAAACCGAATTCATTCAACTTGAATTTTCACTGACTTGGACTCACGACCCCAGCCGCATGTTGGGCCTAAGAGGCTGAGCAATGAACAGGCGGCGGAAAATCACGATGTTGCCGCAGGATGCCTTACTTAGGCGGGTTAAACGAGTAGGTCCTGGAAGGTCGTCTCTGGCCCCCGTGGCTCCCAGGTTTCTAGCCGGCTGCCGTAGTCTGTGAAGCGCTTCATCATGAAGTCCTCAAGCGCGACCATGCTCTTGCTCGGCAACGCGCTGTTGACGTCGCAGTGAGTGATGAACCTACGGCGAGTGAGGTGTTTTGCACTTTTCTTGCTTCGGCAGAGGCAAAGAAGATTTGAATGAAAGATTGTTTTACATGTACTACTACTGATTCACAGCCAAGCTACGCGAGCAGGGTCGCCAGGAAAGCACGCTCTATCTTGCATCTGAAGTTCTTCTGCTGTTTGTCCAAGAACGACATCACTTTGGGAATCATCTTGCAAAGCAGCGGTCGCGTTTGCTCTTGCCCAAGCAATCGGAACTTGTTCATGTAGGGCTTCAGCTTCTGCTCCGACGAGTCGTCGTCGCCCACGATCTTGCCGGAGTCCAGCGAATCAAAGCTTCCCATACCTTTATGCCACGTGCGCTCTAAAGACAATGAATCACAGTCAGTCATTTCACTCAAGTTCAACTGAATTTAAAGAACCTAGCTCGCTAAAGCTTCACAGTACTATTTTTCTTTCCCAAACATACCCAAAAAAACGAAGAACTAAAATTCTCAGCGACTGAAGCCCCGATGGATGTGTTCCAGTGCTTTCGGCCGTAGGGCAAACCACGCATCGAGCTCCTGCCTCATCGTGACCAGTCTGTTCTCTTGCGCTTCAAGATTCGCTTTCTGCTCTTTGCGCAAGGCTTCCTCCGCCTTGTCCTCAGTTCACGAATATTCGGACATGTGATTAGCTTGATTGATGGGATCATATGTTTAAAGTTAAGGGGGGTCGGAAGGTTGAAGTGTAGACGCCTTGCTTGCAGACAAAACACTTTCAGCTTCTTCTCCTTCGAAAGCGCCTTCTCTTGCACTGCCTTGGTTTTTGACTGGATGCAGCTCTTCTTCGGGGCCATGGCTGCGCAAGCTCGGCCAGCAGGAAACAAAATTATCCAAGACTGAGATGCTTCAAGGCTTCTCTTACTTGCTATCGAGCCGGACATGTCACCGGCAGTGATGACGGCTGGGCCGGTGCAATTTCTCATCTCTCACAACCTCATCGCAGACAAACAGGCTTCCCTGCAGTGTCGTTTCTGAATCTGGCCGAAACAATCCAACAGGAGGCGGGCAGACCTTGCAAGCGACGTAGGTCTCTTGCAGGATAGACCGGTGGAACCGGCACCTGTTAGTGTCTGACTGTGTCTGATTGGATTGGTTTGGCTTACTATACATCAGAATGTGGAAACCAAGGACAATCGCAAAAGCTGCGAGCATCGATCCAGCGCAGGTGAGTTAATCATTTCAAGTATTGACTTGAATAAGCATCCGCACACCGTCTCTATGCTCGCAGATGCGTACAGGCGCAAGCGCGCATGTATGTTTACGTTTGCGTATGTGGGTGGGCGCTACTATACAACTTACATAGTTTATTAATAAATTGTGCGTGCATGCGGTTGTGACCGGTCGCACTCTGGGTTCGCGGCAGGAGGACTCTGGCCAGACCAGTGTAATCAGCAGGGCAGGAAACTCTCGCAGGAGTCTCCGCCTGCAAGCGTGGTGATATGCAAGACCCGGAAGCCTACCGTATTAAAAATTGTTATTATGAAATATGCATTCATTCGTTACTTCAAGACAGTCAGGAGTAGTAGTCGTCGTCGTAGTAGTAGCACTAGTACTAACTATTAAGTACTAGTAATAATAATAATCGTCGTTTACTAGCTAGTTTAGGGTTTGCATTTGTGCTGAATCTGGGCAGAGGAACTTACGGAAGGTCTGGCTACGAGGGTGCCACTCCTTTACTTCCAAAGACTCAGATTTGCAGATTTGAGCAAAGAAGGAGAATCTTAACTGAGTCTTACTGGCCTTGTTTCGGTTGCAACTTTCGAGTAAATTACATTATTACATTATTATGCCTGCAATTATTGCTTGGATGCATCTTGCGGATCTTATGGGTCTTGCGAGTGGGCGACTTAGGGGGGGAGTGCCCATACCCTAAACCCTAAACCCTAAACCGGAATTATTATTAAATTACTGAAACAGAGCTTCAAGATCAGTCCCAAAGACCCCGAAACCAAACTTGAAAGCCCGGGAAAGAAGCCCAGCCCCTGAACGAACTATTGTAAGTGCATTGTATTAATCATGTTTGCGCTCTTGCTTCTTACTTATGCTAATATTAATTTAATAGGGTTTAGGGTTCAGGGGTGTAGGATAAGAGAGAGAGAGAGAGAGAGAGAGAGAGAGAGAGAGAGAGAGAGAGAGAGAGAGAGAGAGAGAGAGAGAGAGAGAGAGAGAGAGAGAGAGAGAGAGAGAGAGAGAGAGAGAGAGAGAGAGAGAGAGATCTCCGCCGGGTCGATGTCGATGTGGAGTCCGCCAGGACTGGGTGCAGCGATGAACGCCGCAGCCGAACACTCGGAATTGGTGTCGGCAGCTGCTAAGTAGACGAAGTTGTGGCTCGCAGCCCGGCCGCCAGCACCTCAGATTACAAGGATCCACGAACGGATCCATGGAGGCCTTCTGCCAAGGGCATCCTCCAGCGAGAGGCCAACCAGGTTCAATTTCAGGTTGAAGCCTCTGTGCCTGGGCGTCTTCTGGTAGCGGAAGTCAAACTTCCCGACCATGCGGTTGCACGTGCTCCAGTGCTTTCGGAGTAGGGCTAACTACGGTGTTCCCCTGGGCGGACAACCCTAGTATGTCTAGAGAAGAAAGGCCCGCCTAAGAAACCTTCCTCCGCCAAAGGGACCACCACTATTTTAAAGGTTTCTTAAAACAACACCCCCTACACTACACCCAATTCACCCAATGCCTTAGCCATTTAATTAGTTCGGAGGAGGCACGGTGGAGTCCTACACCGGGGATTCTATTTCAGGAGCCGGAAGGCGAAAACTGAAGCATCCCCAGGGTCGAAATGATACCCTCCGAATGTGAGTTCGGCCTCCTGAAGTGAAGAAACTGAAACATTAAATCAAGGCTTTCTGACAGGGCCCCATAATGCTTCGGCAAGGGAATCTTACGCAGTCGAGGTCCACCCTGAAACGGCTCCTGACATACCATTCGGCAACGGGTTGGGCCTTAGGGCGGGGGGCTTAGACTACAGCCTCCGAACTAATTAAACTCAACCACCTACCGTACACGCCAAGAGCGGGACGGAGCTGAGCGAACGGCGCCAGCGGCAGCAGCCGGGCAGCGCAGAAGGGTGGCCTGCGATTGGAGCTTCCGATTTTAAAACGCGGCATATAACGTAAATGCAGATCTAAAGCTTCATTTGTTGCAGACTGCACAACGCCGTTTGGTGACATGCCTCTATCGGCATCGGCTCCCTCTGGCAAACGGCGTCTGGCACGGACTGGACCTGAGCGAGCGTCGGCAACGGTGTATATGAGCAATCAATGTCGGCACTGCTGCGGCCAAGTGCTTGCCGCCACAACGGCAAGTGGCTTGTTTGTTCTTACATCCTCTTTTCACTTGCCTGTCACCCTCCGAAAGAAGGCACTTCACAAAGCATCAAATTCATGACCCCGTGGCAGTAAAGTTCTGTTCTGAAGACAAAGACCCAAAATGACTTCCCCAGCTTTGGCAGTCTAGCCCCACTGAGCTCCAGGCGTGCCAAAGAAAACGGCCGCAGCAAAGTCCTAGCAAAAACGGGCGGTTCTATTTTAATGCGGCTCGCTAACACCACTGCTCTGGGCCTGCGGACATTGATTGCTGCTTCTTTGAAAGTCTGTATCTGCCCAGCACCTCATCTAATAATATCGACACCGCACTTTTTTGGTCCTCGCATTCAATCATCGACGAGCAAGCACTGACGGCGACGATTCTTCTTGCCAGCGGCGCGGATTTTGCAGCTTCGACTTTAGTCGTGAATGGCATCGAAGTCGAAAGGACACTGAACACCGGGATGCAAATTCCCGTGTCTGGCCCAAACCGACTCGAGAAGGAATCTGACGGCGTGAGCGTCTCCCTTGCCTCCCCAGCTCCTGCTTTGCGACCAGCGAGATCGGCGGCAAGAGACTCGGAAACACTTGTTGAACATGTCCTTATAGCACTTGTAGTTCTCTGGCAGAAACTGCTGCATCTTTCTTGCGTCCCAGGTGTCAGAAGAACGGAAGGTGATGGGCTTCCTCTTGCCGTAGGGCTGCTCGGCTTTTGCCGCTTTCTTGCGAATTCGCCTGATGCTTTTGGCGATCTGTTTGAGCACCGGTGCGTTCTCCTCATCTTTCTCCGCAGCTTCTTCTGCAAGCTCTTGCGCCTCTTCGCCATCGCCATACTTGCGATCCTCTTCACCTCAGATCTAAATTGTAATTTGATTTATTTTCTGATGAATCAAGCAATAACTGACGAAGGCAGCAAAAGACAATGACAACAACTGAACGAGGAAGTGGAATCTAATCTAACAAGTTAAGGGGTTTTGGGTTCAGTGTCAACCTTGCTTGGCCAGGCTACCCAAAAGGTTCCCCAAAGAGTCTGCATTATTCTGGCACCGCCAGAACATGGATCTCTCCAAGGCTTGTGCCACGAGCTCCTCCGTGGTGGCCAAAGTTTGTCGGATGGATTCTTGCAGAAGCCCTGCAAAGTCATCAGCCTCTTCAACGACGCCGTGCTCGTCCTGTGACATGAAGGATCAATGACACCGATATCAGTTCTGTCAACGTCACTGTTGCTGCATTGACAGAACTATTTCACAGAATGAAGCGCTCTGAAATTCAAGACTTCAAGGAGTCAAATTTGTGAACTGAAGCTGTGCCAGCAGAAGTTCCTTGAGGAGGCGCTTCAGCATGGACTCCGGGACGTTGAAGAATCCTTCTCTTGCGGAAAACTGCAGCAATGAGACCGATGTCTTGCTTCTTTCCCACAGCAAGCCAGGCAAGGGTGGTACGACAAAGTTCTCCTGCCTTTGGTTTTTTTTTGGCGCCTTGTGTCTTCTTGTCACCGCGACAGTAAGCGGGGCAGCTGGAACTGCATCTAGCACAACCCAGTCGGAGAAGTTGATGACTGCCTCGAAATGCAGCACCACCGGGTCTTGCAGCTTCAAGAAGACGAAGGACTCTTGCTCGCACCTTTCCATTCTCAGTAATCCCACAGCCGTGTTTTGCGGCCAGGGCCCGAGACTGAGCCAAACCTTCGCTGTGTCGGTCTTCTTGCGGACGACCAGGCCAGCAGTGATGAAGGCGCTTCTCCAGGAGGACATCAAGGTGTTCATTCTGGCGGGGGGCGTGTTGACCATGAGGATTTGCTCCAAGAAGGTCGCGTGGTAACCCATGCTGCTCAAGTTTGGCCAAGAAGCTTTCCCCATGACCTCTTGCAGCTTCGGGTGCCCATCCATCTTGCGCGTGTGGTGCACTGCTTTGGGGATGGGCTCTTGCGCGGCCACAGTTTGCCCGTTCGTCTCGATCTCGGGGTAACCGAAAGAATGCAACACCTTCGACGTGCAAACTTGCGACCAGGAGTCTGCCGGGGCGAAATCGTGCATCTTGCCTTCTGCTGATTCGGCTTCCCTCATCTTGCCAAAGCCCTCCTCGTTGTAGGTGAAGATCATGGACCCGAAGCAATCTCTGAGATACTGGACCAGCTCTGGCGTGGCTTTCCAATCGTTTCTTGCCGCAAATCTTGCCAGGTCAGAGACCCATCGGAGGCGCATCGCAGATCTGGTAGCTGCAAGTTTGCACCAAGGGTTTTCTCTTATCAATTCGGTCACCTTCGCATCAGCTGCGGCAAAAACTTTCAGCTCTTGCAGGACCTTGTCCGCCGCCTCGACGCTCTCGCAGCCTCTTGCCAAAACCAGCGGGAAGCAGCCATGTGAAAGCCTGGGCGCATAGTTAAGTTAGGGTTACCGGAGCTGGGACTGGGGTCGGTTTATTTCATTCAGTCATCATAATAATTTTAATTTAATGGGATCATATCCAAATTTGTAGTAGTAGTGTGAGTCTGACTCTGACTGACTGAAGTCTGCAGCATTCGAGGAACTTGAGCTAAGTCCGTCAACGATTGGTGTCCAAATTTACTTGTTCTCCAGTGACCATTGTCGACACATGGCCTGGTCATGCTTCCAAATCTTCAGGTCGCACAATCAAGGTTAGCCCAGAATCAATCAATGCTGCACATGTTCGACAAGCGACTCGAAGAGACAGTGGAATCTCATCATTGCGATCGCATAGCGGAAGAGCCGCTCGTAGAGGAAGTCTTGCCAAGTCAGTTCTGCGTCGTCTGGCTTCAGCGAGAAGTAGTACAAGGAGTTGCCAGCCGCCAACGCGTCAATGATGCCCATGCTGCGGTGGTTCTCTGGCAAAAGTGCCTCGTTGGCGATCTCTTGCACCTCATAATTCGACTCATGGTACTTGGCAGACAGACTAAAGTCGTACATTTTTTCTGTGGATGAACATCGCTAAAATTATATTAGTAATTCAGCCAGAGTCACGACAGTTCGCCATCGCCCTTGTGCCTGCTCTGCCAAGTACCTCCACGAGCCCTCTCGTCCTCTTACGCTCTGGCGAATCCTGTTGAGTTCGCGGGATACCGGAACAGAGACGCAGTACCAAGCATTCACGTTTCCCAGGACCTCTGGGTCGCACACTAGGTGCATTATGGCCTGCAGCTTGTTTTTGAACTTCGACAAAGCTGCAGCCTGCTGCTTCTTGCTCTCCGCCAGGGTCTCCGCACCGCTGGCGATGGCATCTTGCATGCTCGACAACATTTCCAGTTGCCCACCATTCTGGCGCAGCCAGCCGTTCTTCAACCCGAAACTGACCAGAATGATGCCCAAAAGGCCTGCTTCTTGCCTGATGTTGTGCCAGGCTGAATGAAACTCATCCCAACGAGATGCATTTCCACTGCCGATGTGCTTCTTGCCGATGCTGCTGCCTTGCAAGAGGCGGATGATGTCTGGCACACTGAGATCGTGCTCGGCGACACCAATTTCCATGGCCACGTGTGGAAGAAAGAACTTCATGATCTCCCATTCTGCAGAGGTCTCTTGCTGTCTTTGTTTCTTCTTCAGCGTCTCCAGAAAACTCGTAACTTCTTCTGCGACGATGCGCTTCCACTTCATGCCACCCCAGGGACCTCGTGTCCAGCTTATGAGCGCATTGGCCCATCTTGCGCTGTAGTTTCCATAGGTCTGCGCATTCTGCAGGACACGCTGTAGCTTGTGCCTGGGGTCGTAGATGAAGATGCTGCGGAGTCTTGCGTGGAACATGAGGAACATCTTGCAAGCTTGAGCATCAGTGCCGTGGTCTGTACAGCACACCAAGACTGGTGTCTTGCCCAACGGTTCAGCGTCTTGCATTTTCTCTTCCTCCTCATTTTCTGGCGCAAAAGCCACGAGTCCTCTGGCGTTGTTGGTGAGCTTGACGATGTGATCCAAAGCCAGCACTTGGTCGTACGTGCTTAGTCTGCAGGCGGGCTTCTTGCGGCTGGACAGAGTCTCGGCTTCAGCATCTTCCAAGTCTCGTTTGCGATCTTGCCCTCAGCTTCTTAAGCAAATGGTCGAGAGCAAGCATGCCAAACTAAACTGACCGCTTAGATCTACTTAGACGTAGTCTTTGGCGGACGTGTATCCAGCCTCTTACGTTGGTTTGCAAAAGAACGCCAACTCAGCTTGAATGTCTTCCATTGACAGCCCAAGGCTCGAAGGATCGACCTGACATCGATGGGCCCAATACCCGCAGTTTCTAGCGAGTCGTCTCTCTGGCCAGGAATCTGGTGGCCGGAGTCCTGGTGCACCTGAGGGAAGACAGAAGCGACTCCATTAGTTTAATGAGCCTTTTAACATTATTTATTAACTCTTTAATTAATATTAATGAATTTCTGGCTCTGATTGGCCTGCGGTGGTGCCCAGCCACACTCGCCACTTGCCAAGTTCATGCAGGCGTAGGACGTGATCTTGCGACCACCGACGCGGGAGGAGTCGAAGCACACGTTCAGGTGTCTTGCGCCCCAGGTTGCCGCCAACAGAGTCTTGTAATAGGAGGCTCTCTCCAGGTCCTTGTCCTTTCTCGTCAGCAAGCTTCTTGCCACAATACTTCTTGCCTTGAGAGCTGCTTTTTGCTGCCTTGTGAGCTTGATTTTCTTGCGTTCACTCTCTTGAGCTTCATCTTGCCGCTTGCGTTTTTTTTTGTCTCTGGCATTCCATGCTTTCTGGCGCGCTTCCACGACGTTTCTCACACGCTGTACCGGATCTCGACGGTGACCTTGCTGCGCCATATCTGGCGTGCCGTCCTGCCAATCCACGAAAAACATCTGTTGCTCCATTGCAGCAGCAAGTTGCTCCAGAATCTGGCACAAAAGCCATCGCATTTTTTCTTTCAATCGTATGTCTCTCAGAAACTGCAGAAGATCATGGTCTTTACTCAGGCGCAGTCCCTTGACGCTGATGTTTGACCTCTTGCATGCTTTTGCCAGCTCTTCGAAGTGAACTCGACCCTGGACTACGGTGACCTCCACAGGTTCGTGGTCGGAAGGAGGTTGCAAAGTCAGCCTCACTTCTGTTGCAACAGCGTTCATGACTTTGCTCAGCCAGTCACCGCAGGCCTTGCGCGTGGTCGCATCCTTGCCAGAAACCGCACCGGACAGAGTGACAAGGAGCACCAGAACTGTGCTTCCGCAGACTTCATGTGCTGCCATCTCTCCCGGCATGCCGTGGCGATCTTGCCGGGATCTGTCCGGCCACAGGAAATGCTTCTGGCTTCCCAGAATGGCAGAAGCCATCTCGGACCAACTCTTCTTGCACGTCCCAAGGAAGTTGTGAGGATTCTTGCCTTTCTGGAAGTTCTGTAAACGCCACCAGAAATGATACCCGTCCAGCGGCAAGGCAAACTGTAGCACAAACAGCGGCTGCTCTTGTTCGTGGACGCCCCGGAAGACCTGTCAGGGCACATTATTTATTCACCAGGAACTGCAAGCCAAGGCCGATCGATTCATCACCCTAACTGTTTAACTGCATCTTAACGTCTTTGCTCTGACATTGGCCTCGTGGTCATCTGGCGGGTAGAGGAGGAGACGATCCTCCTGAAAAGCAGTCAGCCACTTCAGTCTGACCCCGTCCACAGTCGACATCTTGGCAAAGAGCTCTTGCGAGGCCGCGTCTCGCCAGACGGACCAGGAAAAGACCTTGTTAAGCCACTCTGTGGTCTCGCCAATGCGAAGGTACGCCCAGCCGGTCTGGCGGCTCACACGTACGATTGCCTGGGTGTTCTCTGGCTCATCGAAGAAGTGGCTTTCGCCAGTTAACGTGTTGCTGACTCTTGCCCGTCCGGCGTGCCTGAGGACACGGAAGGTCTCCGCGTCATG